>CM061224.1:40551800-41151800 GCA_030844895.1 Ambrosia x helenae | reverse complement strand
CAGGAATCTTGGATATAGCATAAATTTCTTGTTCTTCAAACCTCTAAGTGGTTCCAGCATGTATTCAAGTATCATACCAGATACATTGAACGGCTTGTTCAAGATAAGTGCAACCATCAAAGAGCTAATACTCTTCCACATAACATCATACCCTCCACTCACTGATCCAAACACATGTAACATGACGTGAGCGAGATACTTTAACTGAGGGCATAGCTTCCCTTTGTGTAATGAACCATCCGTAATCGGTCCATTGTACTTCATTCGTAAGAAGCACTTTCTCTGTTCAATCCACGATAATTCTCTTGGATCGGTCTTCTTATCTTGTAATCTCAGTGCTTCTCTAATATTATCTTCAGAAACAATCACAAGCTCCCCCTGAATCGTACTTACAACAGCAGATTCATTGTTCCAGTAATCCATCTTGGCATTCTTCCAAAACTCTTGTTGATGATCTTTATAAATGATGGCGGGGGTAGCAAGGGCAACTATCACACGGCTTCTCTTCAAGAAATCTACAATGCCGGTGAATTCTTGGTGTTTCTTTAGATCTCCCATGAATGCACATCAGTTGTGTGCTGGTTCAAATGGTAAGTCTTCTATCTGTTCCTTTCCAGCTTCCTGTTCTGAAGATCCAACGGGAACATCATCATTTTCCAGTTCAGACATAATTAGACTGTAAAACAAATCAAGAAAACACGTTAAAAACGGACAAAATAAACAAAACATGAAATTTTTTATTTTAAGATTCTACATTCGACCGTTCGAGGGTACGAATGTGAAAACAGAGGTTCGAATGTGGAATTAAAGGTTCGAATGTGAAAATCAGTGTATAAAAATGTACATTCGACCGTTTATTTCCACTTTCGACCGTTTGAACATCTACATTCACCCTAAAAGTCACTTTCGACCGTTTGAATTTGGGCGAAAGAAGACTGTTAATCTTTTTCAATATCAGATTTTGATTTGGATCCTTTTAACATGCCATTTTGATTTGAATACCAACTAATATGGCCGATTAATCATTCCTAATCAACAATTTCGATTATTATCCATTGTTTATGTGTTTTCAATTAAAAACTAGGGTTTGGATGTTTTAAATCATCAGTTGAACAATTTGTGTAGTTTTAAACCTGGTTTTTTGTTTATTCTCCCCCTAAAACACGTAAACAATGAAACCTTAACAAAAATTTTAACAATTATCAGTGAATGATCAATGTTTGATCTCAGTTAGGGTTCAGTCACAATTTCTTTGATTATGATATATTTAGTGGATGATAACCTGCAAATGATGAATCAAAATGATCAGCACAACAATACGAACACAATGATATGATTTTTAATACACGAGCAACAAGATCACTTTATCACAGAAATTTGAAATTTTTTTAATATGGGGGTCGAATGTGCAGATCAAGTATATATAGGCTCCACATTCGACCAAACGACTAGGGCGAATGTGAAACTTTTTCCACCTTCGACCCTATTTAAAGGTTCGAATTTAGAAAAAGGGTTCGAATGTGAAAATATTACATGAACACTCACATTCGACTGTTTGTAAGGTTCGAATGAGCAGGAAAATTCCACCTTCGACCCAACAAAGGGGCGAATGAAAAATCGAATTTTTGAAATTTTTACCAAATCTCCAAATCGAGTCCCGTTCAAAATATTTTTCAACGTTTAAGCATCCGACATTCATTATTTCTCATTTAACGATGACAAAACTCAAATGGTCCATCAAGTTTTAGAAAATCATCATCAACCACCATTAGCTATCAAAAATAAAATAGAAATGTAAAATCATTTGGATTTTCTAAACTTTTTGTTAAGAACACACCTAAAATCTTTTTGAGTTTTGTATTTTTGACAAGAAATGTAAAATGTAGAAATGTAAAAATAAAGCAATAAAGTTTTGTGATTTCCGGTAAGGGGATCATATCAGTTATTGAGAAATCTGATCACACCGTTGATCTTTTGATTTATTATCATTAAAGACAATGTGTGATCTGGCAACTACTGATATTGTGATCCACACAGTGCTTTAGACTGATACTATTATTTATAGTATAAACTCAATTGTCTGTGGTTCCCACGCACACGACATATTCACGTATCAAGAAGTAAATGCACAAAGACTCATTGTAACGCGTGATTATGCTTTCATCATCTGTAATTTACAAGGTATAAGGCACAGAGGTATACAGGTCAGCAAATCAATGTAACAAAGTAACTTATGCACTCTACCAAGTTTAGGGCTAATATCAATCATGATTTGCATCAATGATTGGATACGATGTAATAGATAATCTTTGATTATCGTCATACATTGAAAGTTCCTCAATTCGGTAACTTTAGGATTTGGCTTTACAGCTCTTTTATAAAGATACCCTGTCTGATCTAGGTCCGTAATGACTTACAGCAGAAGATCAGAAAGGCTATCCCCAGATAACTAATAACATAACGACCCGAAACCTCCGAATTTTGTACAAATACCCTATTAAACGAAATTACGGTACTAAGACCATATGCCCATGAGGAGTTCATCCACACATCAATTCGTTTGATATGTATGTATCAGGCACGCAGTATTAGGTCTACGAAGCCTATCAACACATCACACAGACTCAAACACACGCCTTATATTGCATTACATTTCTTTAGCATGTGTCATATCCCCACTGATGTACTATCATTTCCCCTTTTTCTCCTGGAAATCATTTTGGGTTTTCTAATTTTTTTTGGGTTTTTGAATTTTTCAATGTTTTTGGTTTTTTTTTTTTAAATAAAATTTACCTAGAAATGTAAAACATATTTTTGGATATTTGTGTTTTTCTGAAAAGCAATAAAAACTAAAAACTAAAAAGCGATAAACTGAGGTGGTGATTAGTCTTGTTTTTCTTTTATACCGTTAGCTTTTAAAAGATATTCAAATCTTGATTTACCAAAACCTTTGGTAAAAAGATCTGCACGTTGATAGTCAGTGTGGATTTTGACCATATCAATCAACTCTTTAGCGTAACAATCACGGATAAAATGATATTTAATCCGGATATGTTTAGCTTTCGAGTGATTTACTAAGTCTTTTGTTAATGCAATTGAGGCTTCATTATCACAGTAAATAGGGGTTTAAAGAAATTGCAAACTGTAGTCCACCATCTGTTGTTGTATCCAGAGAACTTGTGAGCAGCAGCCTGATGCTGAAACGTATTCTGCTTCACATGTGGATAAGGAGACTGCAGTTTGTTTCTTGCATTGCCAAGTCACGAGCCTGCTCCCCATATACTGGCATCCAGCTGTTGTGGATTTGCTGTCTTTGTCACAGCCACCCCACTCTGCATCACTAAAAGTGATTAGGTCAAAATTATCATCATTAGGGTACAAAAGTCCTCTCGACGGACAACCCTTCAGATATCTAAGTATACGTTTGACAGCTGCAAGATGACTTTGTTTCGGCTTCGATTGATAACGTGCACAGAGATATGTAGAAAACATTATATCTGGTCTGGAGGCGGTGAGGTACATCAGAGATCCGACGATTGCTCTGTATGTAAAAGATCCAGTTAGCTCCCCCTTAGCATCAACACCAATCCCGTGATTAGGTTGTATCGGGGTATCCATCGGCTTTGAATCATCCATCTGGAATCGGCTCAAGACTTCAGAAACATATTTCGTCTGGTGAATAAAGATCCCCGTTGGTCTTTGGTCCACCTGCAAGCCTAGGAAAAACTACATCTCTCCCATCGCAATCATTTCGAACTTTTCCTGCATAACACGTTCAAATTCTCTGCACAGAAGTTCGTTAGTGGAACCAAAAATAATGTCATCAACATAAATATGCACTAGAAGCAAGTCATCCCCTGTTCGTTTTGTGAACAATGTGCAATCTACCAAACCTCGTTTAAATCCTTTAGATAGAAGATACGTGCTCAGCTCCTCATACCATTGCCTTGGAGCTTGGTGCAACCCGTAAAGAACTTTGTTTAGAACGTAGACCCTATCCCGGTGAATAGGATCCTCAAAGCCTGGTGGTTGACCTACGTAAACTTCTTCCTTGACCACACCATAAAGAAACGTGCTTTTAACGTCCATTTGATACACCTTGAATTTCTTATAAGATGCGAACGCCAGAAACATGCGAATAGCTTCTAAGCGTGCAACCGGTGCATAAATCTCGTTATAATCTATTCCTTCAACTTGATGAAAGCCTTGTACGACCAATCGAGCATTGTTCCTAACTATCACTCCTATGTTATTTTTCTTACACTTGAACACCCATTTTGTTCCTATCTTTTTCCGTCGTGGAGGTAAATCTGTCAATGTCCACACTCCGAGTTTCTGAAACTGTAACAACTCCTCCTGCATAGCCCTACCCAAGCGTCATCCAAAAGAGCGTCCTTGTATGTCCGCGGCTCAACCTACGAAACATAACAAGCAAAAGACCAGTCATTTTGAAAACCTGATTTTTGAATTTTGGCATATAAAGCAAGAGCGCCAAGGTTTTCTGGTGAGTTAGCATTCCTCGGTTGACCTCTCGTCATTACACTGCTACCAGGATCACCAATAACCTGCTCGATCGGGTGAATTTGATGTATCCGGGATTCCGGATAATCTGGTACTTGCACTCCCGTCTGAGTAGTTAATTTTTCTGTCGAATCCAGATCATTACCCAAGTTTGATGAGAAGCACCATTTGGATTTGGGTTCACTGGAGGTGTCTCTGTAGCAATATCTGGAACAGCTTCACCTGTAACATCATCGTCGCCTTTAGATTTTGATGAATTAAGAGTTGTGGAAGCTTCCTGAAATACCTCTTCTTCAGCTACATGAGCATTGGTATCATTAGAAGCTGTTTGAGGGTTTAAAATGATAGGACGCACCAACGGTGATGTCACTGTGTTTTCACACTCGTAATATAATTGTAATACAGCCTCTTCAACCAAACTATCTAGATTGAATGATTCAAAGAAATCCTTGTAATCAAACATCCAGTCTGGACCGCTACCTTGTACATTCTGAGTATATCTTTGAACTTCAACATTAGCCAACTCCTTGACCTGACGAGTTCGTTTGTTGAATACCCATTTGAGAGGGGTTGAATATCCAACAAAGAATCCTTCTTCAGCCTTAGGTGCAAACTTCTCAGATGGATTAAGCATTCTACACGGAGCTCCAAACGGTTTTAGATACTCTAAGTTCGGCTTTCGTCGATTCAACAACTCATAAGAAGTTTTGTGAAACTTCTTCACCGTTAAAACACGATTAAGAGTATAACAAGCTGTGTAAATTGCTTCGTTCCAGAACATTACTGGAAGATTGGAGTCCGCAAGCATTGTCCTTGCCGTTTCAATTAGAGTCCTGTTTTTGCGTTCTGCGACACCGTTCTGTTGAGGGGTATACGGAGCAATGTATTGATGATGAATTCCTTTGTTTTCACAAAGAGCTTCCATCTGTGCATTTTTAAACTCCGTCCCATTATCACTCCTAATTCTCTTGATCTTGAGACCATAAACATTTTCCAATCGAGTGAACAGAACTTTCAAATTATCAAACGTGTCGCTCTTCTGATGCAAGCACATAACCCATGAAAATCTAGAATAGTCATCTGTAACCACAAGACAATACAATTCACCAGCATGACTTTTACGCTTTACCAGTCCGAACAGGTCCATGTGCAAACGCTCAAGTGGTAGTTCAACTGAATTGACTTTCTTTGGCTTATGGGATTGTTTGTGCTGCTTTCCTTTCTTGCAACTCACACACTTGTCATTCAAATGAAAATGTTTAACATTCACGCCTGTGACAAGTTCATTCTTCACCAAATGATTCATCTTACGAAGGTGAATGTGTCCCATCCTCCTATGCCACATGATTGATTCTTTTTCAGTAGCCTTGGAGAGGAAACACGTGACTTGGCCTTGTGTAGTCATAGCTTTTGACATGTCGAGAATGTACAAATTGTTCACTCTCGGTGCTTTTAACATAACCCACTCTTTTGGTAAAACGAATCCCGGCTTGAGTATATAGCAAGATTTGTCATCAAAGAATACCGAAAACTGCTTATCACATATCTGACTGACACTGAGCAGATTATAATCGATTTGCTTTACGTATGAAATCTTCTCAAAACTCATTATCCCATTACTTACACTACCTTCCATGGTAATGTATCCACCCTTGTTCCCAAAAAACGCTACATATCCTCCATTAATATTTCTGATATCGAATAGTAGCGATAGATCCCCTGTCATGTGACCAGAAGCTCCACTGTCAACAATCCAAAGACTGCTCACAGGGCCAGCTGAAGCTCCCTACACATATCAAGTAAAAGGTTAGATTTTTCGGGGGACCCAAGCCTGCTTGGTCTTGGGTCTTTGAACTTTGAGTTTCAACGATTCTTTCTCACAAACAGAATGATTTGAATTGATCTTTTTCGGATCAATTAAATCTTTTTCAGTTTCAGTTTACACATTCTCATTCACTTGTGAAGATGAAGCACCTTGAGAACCCTTTAGTGACCATTACTGTTCCGAACGTTTCAAGATCCAGATTTGAGATTTTGGGGTCTCAACTGGTTTCTTTACTTCGTCCTTAAATGAAAATTTCTTGGTTACCTTCTCTGATTTAACAGAGACAGGTCCAATTGTTGGTTTGGCAGCAGGTTTTACAGGAACCTTTTTCTTGTCAACAGTTGTGTTCACCATCAGTTTCTTAAGGGGTTTTTCAATTGCTATCCGGTTACGACGATCATATGTCATCTGACGATTTTCCCTCTTTTGAAAATATCTGCTTTGATTATAAAAAGGTGCAGGTTGAGGCACAAGTCGTCTTTGTGGATAACAATGATTATCAAATGGACTCTGATATGTCTGCTTTATTTCCACCTTGTGCCTTTTGTGCCTAACATACGGGCAGTGAGCAAGTAAATGCCCTCTCTCCCCGCATTTATAACACGCACGGTATTCCTCAAAGTTGTTCTTGGCATTCGACTTAGCATATGTAGTGATAGGATATTGATTATCCACACACTTCCTTCTAAGACTCTCAGGAGCTGGGTCCTAGGAGTAAGTCGGCTCAAGAAAACTGTTAGCCTTATTCTTTGGCTTGATAAACTCCATGAGATGAACCTTTGGTTCTTTTGGAATATCCAAGTAAATTCTCTCCAAAACCTCTAGAGGTACATCATTTGTTCGCTCATGCTTTGGGAACCAAATGGTACACTCCTGCCAAATCTTCTCAATCTTTGAATAGTTGGCAAATTTGATTGGATATTCCTCGTCTGACATTATCTTATCGGATCCAATCATCCGATAGAAAATCTTGACGGGTTTGTCACTTTGATCATTCTTCTCAACAGCCTTAACTGATTGATTCGCTCGATGAGCGTTAGCCATGGGATGCACAATCTGAGATGGTGACACAGGTTCGTTTGTAATTATGTGATTTTCAGCAGGAATATCACACACCTTCTCAGATTGGTTGTAACACCCCAACCGATGGCGGAAACATCGAGGTGTCACGTAGTGACGATTGTTCAATAGCTCATGGACTAAAAGTGTAAATATTGATACATTGTTTAAATAGTTTATTACATTGAAAATGAAATACAACAAGTCTAATTGCCAACTGAACTGAAATACAATGAATCAAATCTAAATCTAAATCTGAAAGCTTAAAGAATGCATCTCAAAACAACCTGAAACATGTACGAAAATAATTTGGTCAATACAAAAATGTATTAGTGAGCATACCCTATTTGAATACATATAGTAGAAAAGTGTTTCGCAATTCATGTGTTGTATACTGTTTGCAATTATGTAATAAGTAATATCCGTTCAAAATCAACCCTATGTAAAGAAAAGCAGATATATATAGTATGCGCTAGTAGTAATGTAATACATAGCAATGACGAGGACTCTCAACAGAGACACAAGGGTATATACCACAGTACTATTCATTGAAATGTCAGGCCCTCAAAGGTTAATGATTTTGACAAGTCATAGATACACAAATTAACATAAAGCAAACACACATGAGAATTGCATTTAGTAAAAGAAATAGAAACTTGATAGTAAGTACATGAGTCACCCCAAAATAGTAAAACAGTAAAAATGGGGAAAGATATACTCACAGTTTGCGAAAGCGATCAAAATCCACTTAAGCTGTCGTGAGCTAAGTAATGGGAATTCCGAGGAATTCAACCTATAATGTGTAAGAATACTAATAAGGAAATGTCTAAAAAGTCTAAGGTAACTAGGGTCTAAGGCATTAGGGTTTGCTAAGTCGATTTGGGGAATTAGAGTTTTATGATAAATTGCATTAATGTAAAAGTTGTATGTCAAAAATAATATATCAAAATTTGTAAATGTGGTATTACCATTTGAATATTTAGATGTAAATATAATTGAATAATTAAGGTAAAATTATTTAGTTAATTACTTTAACTAATTATTGTAAATAATTACGATAATCATAAATATTAAAATAAATAATTATGTGTTACACGATGATCCGACAAAAAATAATTAAGACTTTCCAACATAAGAAATATTTCTATTTTATAAGAAAAGTATTTATAAAATAGATGTTGTAATAGTATAAATAAATAAACGTTTAATTATGTCGTAATTGATAAATAATACTAATAATACAAGACATGATCCAAAAATATTGTTTTTATAGAAAATGAAAACTTTCTGATGTAAATCAATTTAAATAATTTTCCCATAGTTTTTATAAACTTATTTATTTTTAAAACTGATTTAACGAGATTAAATCATGTTTAAATGATTAAAAATAATAAAATTAATAAAAATAAATGTTTTCTGAACCAATCATTTTTATCTCAGTTGATGATGATGAGAAATAATTACTCAAAAAGTTTGAGATTAAAATCAGTAAAAATGAATATTTAATCAATTAAATACGATTAAAACAAATAAATTCAATAAAAATATAAAAATATGACATTTTCCAGAAAATAAAAGTGTAGTAATTTTCTTTATGGTGTCAAGAAGCTACCCCTAAATTTTCATAATTTTTGAGTAAAATATGAATTTATTATGAATATTTAAAGATTAAAAGAATTATATATATATATATATATATATATATATATATATATATATATATATATATAATATGATATGAAGTTTAAAATAAAGAAAATGAAAAACAAAAGAAAACAGAAAAGGTGGTACGTGAAGGGATCGAACTTGAGTTCGTTCTCTCACAAACTCAACACCATACTAACCACTATACCAAGTACTTGTTATTGTTAATACTTCGGAAATGAATGTATTTATATAATAAACCACTTTCATCTTCTTCTTCCCCAAATCCTAACATAAACCCTAACCCTAACCTTGATTTCAATAACACGAACAAGACCCGATTAATGACCTATAATAAGGGGCTTTTAATCGGAACACCATATTAAGTAAAACGACAATGAGAGAAGAAGCTTTCAGACGCGAAAAAGACTCGAAAAAAAGAAGGTGCAGGACTCGCATATTTGGAGTCGCATATAAGCTTTCTGGACACGTTTTGATCTGTTTCGAAGTGGGTTTTCAAAGATAATAAGTGCAGAAACGAATGGGACCTTTGGTATTATATAATGGCGACTAGAAACGAAGTTTTGAATAAAAATCAATTCCGGCGGTTACCTATTCTTGAGGTCCGATTAATACACATAAAGCCTATTAATAATTCAATTTAATGATTGGGAAAAGTCCAGTTATTGTGCAGATACGTTTTGAAATCGAATTCATTCATTAAAACATATTGAAGCGCTAGAAAACTGACGCCGGAAACTTCGCCGGACTTCTGTTCGCCGTCCGGAAAACTGAGGTGGGGGAAAAGATCAGTTAGATTTGAAATTTTTATGAAAATGGCAAGAATGGTCCCTACAGTTAGTTTGATTAAGTTTTTATAATAACATAGTTAATTTTTCTTTTATAAAAGTTAACTACACTAACTAGGTTTATACTAAATAGTTTTAAACTTTTTATAAATCAAACTTTTTCTATTATAATTATCTAATAACGAAATATATTTATGTTCTCATAAAAAAAATGATATTTCCCGAAACCTTTTGATAAACTTTAAACGTTTAAATTTAATAAAGTTCTACAAACTTAAAATGGAAGTTTTATAAAAATCAAATTTAAATATCGTGACAATATACTTTTGCGATTAAAATCGTGAGTACATTACATATGATAACTTTAAAATCAATTTTTTTTTTGAAACGGTTGCAAGGACAGAAATAGGAACATTTAAATACATGAAGGACTGCAATAGACAACTTGATAATAATGAGGGTGACGGTTGTCACAATGGTCATCCTCAGAATCAGAATCATCAGTTACAGCAGTTACACCTTCATTGTTTAATCCCAGAATATGTCAAACATCAGAATTTGGGTCTCCCACACTAGAGGTGTTAGACTCATCATCCGATGTCGAGTCAGACTTAGCTGAGCTCTTCGGTGTTATTGAATGTAGAGTATGATTTTCAAATAACATAGGAGATGGGACTGCCTTGTAGTTTGCACTACTAGACTGTGAAGGCTCCTCTATGATATGATCAATAACATATGCAATGTGCTTATAACTTTCGAGTTTCTTGTTGATCTTTTCTGCAAAGCACTTGATGGTAGCCATTTCAAGTTTTGTGTTTTCCAAATCATTGATATAGTTGTTAATGGCTAATTGTTTCAAAGATAAAGTCTTTTTAAGTTCTGAAATGTCTTTCTTATAACCATCAAGCAATCTGTTAAACTCTCGTTCCTCTTTCTGATACGATTGACAGTTGATCTTAGCACTCTCAAGCTGAACCTTGAGTTGCTTATTATCCTCTATCAAAAGATCGCATGCATCGCATGCACCACAATACCTCTCACTATTCATATCAAGATTAGATTAAGAACTTACCTGCTTTGGAGGCTCTGTCATCTCCATCAGTGCAAAGTGTGCTTCCTTTCCAGCGAAAAATTTTGAATAATCGATCCTGGTCAAAGCATCATCCACCATGCACGATTTGCGGGTCATCAGAAAATCAGCTTCAGCAAGCCATTGATCGATACCATCATCTAGTGAATTAACACTAGCTTCGGAATCCGAATCACTCTCCATATCAGAATAAGCTGAATCATACTGTTCTGGCACATCAGTAACAAAATCAAGAATCAAACCAGACTTCTTCTCTACACAATCATCACTTTCTTCACTTAACTCCTCGATTTTCACTCAGACATCATCTCAGTCACCGATTCTTCTTCAACACATACCGGCTCATCCAAATCCATTTTCTGTGCAATACACGCCACATTACCAGTGGTAATCTCCTCAACACCCAACTACATACCCATCCAATCAAATCCCTCATCTTTCTGTATCACCAATGCCTGGTTATGGTTATCTGATTGGGTTTGAGTGTTTGGTGTAGAAATAGGAATGATTGTTCGGTTTGGATTTTGTGGTGTTTGGTTTTGGTTCTGGTTTTGTGTAGTGGTTTGTCTAACAGTGTTGTTTTGTGAAGTGTTTTGGCGATTTTGGTAGGTATTTTGTGGTTTAAAGCTTGAAATGTTTGGGCTTTGATAAGATACCTGATTTTGGGTTTGACGTTTTTGGTAGTTGGTGTTGAAAGGATTTTTGTTCCCCTGCTGTGCTGGCTGTGTACATTCCCTCTTGAATTGACCTTTCCCACCATAATTAAAACATGTCACTTTGGCTTTGTTGAAGCCATATGTGGTGTTTGGAGAAGTAGAAAGATCAGTTCTGCCAGTCTTCTCAATAAATTCAGTAGCTCTCCTCATAACGCTAGCAAATGCCCACTGGATGTCAATAAGCTCCATCTCTTCTTTGTCAATTTGTGCATAGTCTTCACTGGTTAAATTGTTGTTACCAATTTGACTAGCAACCAGCCCGTTATAAGAAGCTACCATAGCTGACACCAATGCTACATGTTGCTGTGCAATCTCAACTGTAACATTGTTCAAGTTCGAAGTTTCCAACACAATTGTACTCTGATTAGATTGAGTTTGGTTCATCTGGGTTTGATTCAATTAAGGAATATAGGATTATTGTTGAGATAGGTTTAGACTTACAGAATAACAAGCAGCTTGTTGCATTGGTGAAAATGGTGGAATGTAAGTAGTAGTGGGGTATGATGGTGAGGTATAAGATGAAGTTTGAGCAAGGTAATTGATGGGAGTTTTGGGTGGTTTAACATGGCAAGAAACGCACGCAATGTGTGGAGCAACATTAGAACTAGAACTTGAACTAGCAAGAGATGAAGATGCACTACCATGGTATAGCTCTGGATTCTGAGGAACTTGAGCTCTCTTTGCCTTCCTCTTTTCTTCCATCTCTTTGTTTTCTAGCTTCTGGATAAACTCGTTGATGGTCCAGTATTGGTACGCATCCTTCTCCTTAAGTACCTCGATGTGTTGATTCCAGTATGGTGGCAATGCATCAGCAAACTTGTCCACCAGCTCCGACATCGGTATGTTAATCTCATAGCTTGAAAGCTCAGTCAATAAGTGACAATACCTCGGAATCAACTCCTTCAGCGTCTCATTCCCCATATAGCTGAAGTTCTCAAACTCTTTTCTTAGTTCCTCCATTCTCAATTTTCTAGTCTTCTCATTCCCATCATGACGATTTCTTAACATGTCCCACAACTGTTTAGAAGTGGTGTAAGACCCAAACTGATGTAAGAGTTCAGTATTAATGGCCTGGGACAGTTGGGAAAACGCCTTCTTTTCCACCGCAAATTTCTTTTTCTCATCCTCAGCAAGACTTTCCAACGGAATTGGCTCACCCATGTTCTCCAAGATCGGAGCAACATAGCCCTTAGCAATCATTTGCCAAGCTTTCGTTCCTTCTAATCCCATTCCCTCAAGATGAATCTTGAACTTGGTCTTCCATGTGTTATAGTCTACCATTTCCATCAACTTTGGTGGACGGCTCCCACTACCTGATGATAGGTCTTGAATAAGTGTCGAAATCGCGTTGGTAGTCTGAGAGTGTACCGCCGTTGCTGCTACTCCCCAGTACTCAGCCATCGGTTGTGGTTGAGGTTGTGCAACTTGTTGGGGGCATAGAACTAGTCATAGCCATATAGTTAATCGGTTGGGATGGTTGACTAGACTTTTGAGCAGTTACTGACCAAGGATCCATGGTTGTCTGTTGTTGTGGTGTTGTATTAGGTCGTGGTGTTGTAGGAAAATTCCACATATCGCACTGAAAATGATTAAACACGAAACAATTAGAAAATTTCACAACAGTTTCTACGTTCGACCCTTTTGAATGATTGCGTGGTCGAATGTGAAAATTAGTCCACGTTCGACCGTTTGATAAAGTTCGAATGTAGAAAATAACAAACTCAGTTCACTTTCGTCCGTTTAAGTCCACGTTCGACCATCCGATTGGTTGAATGTACCAATTAAGGTCGAATGAACAACAACACACTAAAACTTTCTAGGTTTGACCAAATATAACTCCACGTTCGACCAAATAATCCCTGGTTTGACCTAAAACTTTCACTTTCGACCAAATCTCCCTAGGTTCGACCCTTCATTTTGAAAAACGGTTATTCTTTGAAAATCAGTTATTTTGATCAAAAAATTTCAAATGTTAATGAAATTTGATGATCTTATGCAGGTTTTGCTTCGGATTGGATTTGGAACAAGTTTAACAAAGAGAATTTTGAGTTTTATTCATGAAAACAAGTTCAAATCAATCAATTTACCATCAAATTCAGTTGTTCAATGAAAAACAGAAAGTTTTGATCAAAATTGGGTCCAAATCAGCAGTAATATTATCAATTTGAGGTTGTTTGATCCAAATGGCTATAATACCACATTGTATGTGCGTAGGATCGTCTAAACAACAAAGATAATGATCAAACAAGTTCAATTCAGGTGCGGAATCCCTGAATTGATCACAAAATGATAATAAAACTAGTAAAACACAGAAATCATCATTAACATAATCATTTCATTCATTTAGATAATCAATTACACATTAAAACGTTGTTAATAATGATTAAACACGGTTACAGACTCAAAAGATAATCCTAGGGAGAAACACACACAGGGAGGGAAAACAAATGATCAAAAGTTACTTTCAAAAAGTTGATTCAGCCTTATATAGACCTGCACATTCGCCCAAATGACTTCGTCGAATGTCCAGGTTCGACCATTTATGGTGGGCGAACCAAGACACATCTATCTACAAAACTTCCTTCGACCTCCCTGTTGCACCTTCGACCAATCAATCTACCTTCGACCATTCAGAAAGCCACCTTCGACCATTCGACAATAAACAAAACATTTTATAATTCGCAATCCAAAAGCATTAGTTGCAATATGTGCATCTACAACTTTTCATCCTATCTTTCATTCCATTGTGAATGAAACAAAAATTAGGGCATCATCACTTTTCTTTAGTGAGCTGGTGTTGCATCACCAAAATTCTAAAAAGAAATTTTTGTTGTATCTAAGGTTCATAATGCAATGCATAATTAAAGAACTTGGAGATGAGGTGCTTGTGGGGAAAACTTATGTTTTAAATCCCTTAACCTCACAAACATTATTAAGGCATAACAAACCGGTAGCCTTGCCAGAAGATGACCAAGGGGAACAACAAACAGTCCCCATGGAACCAACATCTTCCAAACCCTCAACAAAAAAGGCCAAGAAACCCAAACAACAAAAATCCAAACCCACCAACCCTAAAAGAAAGGCAGTTTAGGAAGTTGAGATGCCTGAAACTGCTGATGTGCAATCTGTAGTTGTTAAAGTTGTGACTGAAACATCCTCACAGTCTTATCCATCTCAAACCCCCAAAAGAGCACCCATTACCATTTTATTTCAAAGGAAGTAATTTAAAAAGATAATAACTACTGATCCATCCTTTGAAACCGCTGACCCTTTACCAAAAACTACTGAACCAGAAACATCTCACACCACAATAGAAATTTCCAAACTTCTCTCTAGGCTAAAAGAAACAATCCCATCTGAACATGTCATTCCCTAACAAACATATCAAACAGGGGAAATACAATCAGAAATTGACATGGATGTGGATGTTATTAGCCCTATCCTAAGAGATGAAGATGAACCAAGGTTTCAAAGCCCAAACATAGAGACTTTAGGTGCATTTGAGGCTGCTACTAAACATTCACCATCCAGTGATGGATCTGAGGACAGAAGTAACATAGCTAAGACTTCAAATGTGCCAACTACTGATGAAGGCTTTATGCCTGAAGTAGGAAATCCTCAATACCAATACAAAGAGGTTCACTAGAAAACTGGGTTGGGCCCAGCTCATGATACAACTGATGATGTTCTCATTGAGAATATCAGTAGGGATTCAGATGATTCCATTGATTTGGATGATGATTCAAACTCCACACAAAATGAATTGACGGCTACTAGTGAAGGTCCTTAATCTGATGTCTCTAAGCTTAAAGAGTTGGTCACAAAAGATCAGGTTAACGACCACTTGAACCCTGATCCTCCTAAAGTGGCATCTTCAGTACACTATAAAGATCACCAAAAAAACACCCCTTCCACTAAAAATGCCTACCCAATTCACTGGGTCATCAAGCATAGACCTGAACCACCTATGCAGCCCAGATGGTCCCCTATACCAGATGATAAACACCTTTATATCTCAACACCTCAAATCCTTCACAACTACTTTGGATTTGAAGACCAAAACTCAATTTGAGATGATCAACAACAAACTCAGTGATCTTTACAAGAAAATAGACAACAACACAAGACAGATTGCTAAGTTATCTGGTGGAACTTCTTTACCTATTTGGTTTCACTTGAAGCCAGGATAAAGGTAAAAGTGGCACAACAACAAAAGGAGGCCCAAAAACAAAAAGAAGATCAAGATAGACTCCTTAAAGAAGTTAAAGATGTAGCTGAGAAGTCCCAAGGCCTTATTGAAGAAACTGTTGAAGTCTTAGAAAGTACTGAAGACAATCCTTCAGTAGTTGATACCCCTATCAACCCTTCAATAGTTAACACTTCCAACATTCAATCTAAACAGCCTTCTATGGCAACTGAAGATATTCCAACTGACATTCCAAGGCCTGCAACCACTCAAACAACTGTATTAAACCCTGCTCCCATCTCAATGTCAAAAGAATTATTGGTGAAGAGTTTACTTGCAACACAGAAGAAGGCCAAGGAAGATAAGATCTGGAAGAACCTGGAAGCAAGGGATGACTTGAGCTACAATGAAAAGCTTGAGAAGTATGAAGAAGAGTTGAGTACGTTATAAAAGCTTGAAAGAATTGCTGAAGAAGACAAAAGATAACAATTGATGTCTTACATTACCAAGAACAGCAAAACAAAGAAATACTCACTCAAAGGGCTCTCTATGGATGAGCTTACAAGAAGAGCTCAGATTGTAGCTGACAAACTTCCTGTACCTCACGAATTTTCCCATTTATTTTGCATTAAAGTATTTCCCGATCCATGATATAAAGTCTAATTTATTTCTAAGTATTCTTATCTTTATCCGTGCACTCTATTTTTCTAAGTTCCTTTTATCATTGTACTTAAAAAAAAAAAAAAAAAAAAAAAAAAAAAAAAAAAAAAAACTTCAATCATGACATATGTCCTATCCTAATTCTATTTATAAAATCGTCATTTTATAAGACGGTGTTTTTTTATTTTCAAACTAATGATTTTTTTTTCATTTCTTATTTAAAGCTAATCATTTTTCCAATTACATTTATAATCTCAAACAAGGAAGATATAAATTCATTTCAAAATAAAGCCTTGAGTCAAGAGTCAAAGTCTTGACAACATAAAAAAAAAATCTTCAATCACGAGTGTTCTAAGTTCCTTTTATCATTGTACTTAAAAAAAAATCTTCAATCATGACATATGTCCTATCCAAATTCTATTTATAAAATCGTCATTTTATTAGACGGTATTTTTTTATTTTCAAACTAATTTTTTTTCATTTCTAATTTAAAGCTAATCATTTTTCCAATTACATTTATAATCTCAAACAAGGAAGATATAAATTCATTTCAAAATAAAGCCTTGAGTCAAGAGTCAAAGTCTTGACAACATAATTCTTGGAGTCAAAGTCTTAGTCAAACAGTCAAAGTCCTGGTAAAAGTCCTAGTCAAAGTCTTAGTCAAACAGTCAAAGTCTTAGTCAAATAGTCAATTCATCATAAAACCTTACTTTATGGTGTTGACCAATTTTAATGGCTAATTGAATCCAAAACTAGTATAAAAACCCACCTATGACCCATTATACTTTGCACCTCTAAATCGATTGTTTCAATCCGATTAAACTTTCCCTCATACCTTTCTTCTATAGTCTATTACTTCTACAATTGAAGCTTTGATTATAAGCTCTTGTAATTGGCGAATTGGAAGCTTGATATTCTTTCTTTTTCGTTTTTTCTTTATTTCTTCAATTTGGACTAGCTACGTTGTTGAGTCTTTGGGATTCCCCTCGCATACATTCACAACACTTAGAGGATAATTCACCTTAGCCAATGTGAGTTTACGTAACCATGTTTATGCAATTCTTTATACTTGCAACATTATACTTAAGCAATTCTACATACATGTCTAGTTGTAAACTTTAATGCCTCATGATTTAGACAACAAAAACAGTTTCAACAAGTTTCAACAATACATAATCATTAGCTATGGCCAAGACGGCGATACTCAATAATAGATCTATTGGATTGACAATCCCACCTAGATTCGTTGACCATCTTTTATGGGGAGCGCGGGTGATTGTTATCGTTCCAACATAATATTAAGGTGAACCGTGGATGACGGGATGGACCTAAACTAGTCGGAGGTTTGATTATGTCGATTCAACATTTCATGTTTATTCATGTAGACTTAAACTTACGATAGACATATGAATTGCTAAACTTTTTTATTAAACTTAATTGCTTGACATGGCTTATGTATTCTCACCAACTTCTAGTTGACCCCCCCCCCATTTTTCCAAACTCAACAGGAAATATTGATGCTTGAAGTCTAAAGCTAGCATGAGGAGTTATTTGAAGTTTTAAGTTTCATTTGTCTGTTTGATGTATTAGACCTTAATGTAATTCAATATGTAATAAAGGATTATTTGAACATATGTATTACCATGAGCTACTGAACAATCATCAATACGTGACATCCCGATGTTTCCGCCATCGGTTGGGGTGTTACAGATTGGTATCAGAGCCATGGTTATAGGGAATTAGGTTATTAGAAAAATAATCTAGTCTATAACCATAGGAATATAACCAGTATTTGCTCCTTTTACTTGTTATTCTCTATCTCACTCCTACTTCTTATCCCTACTTCAACCCCTACAAGAAGATTGCTCTCCATCACCAGATCTACTCTTAGACTAATAGGAAAATCCTCGGGTTTAGCCTGAACCACCTTGAGATCTCGTCGAAGTTCTAGATTTTAATAACGAACACGTGCAATCTGGAAGGGTGAACGCCTGTATTCTGAGTCTTCTGTCTAGGCTGGCATTGCGCATATATCCCAATCAGACGAGGGACCCGGATGCCTACCTGGGAATTCTCGGGATGAGTGTTCACTTATAGGCTAAAGCATGTCTTCACTATGTTATTAGAATCTAGAATCTTTGATAAGTCAACGTTTTCATTTATTCGTTTTAATGAATAGATGATTACACTCACTTTCCTTAACTAAGCTCTAGAATCTCAAAATTTTACAGCTTAAATCAACCTCATTTCATAACCATCTATGGATTTCACAATTCACACATCACCTTACCATCTTAGCCATTTTTTATCCAACTCCCTGCCCAAATCATATAAACTCCATACTATAAAATAAACTCTTTATCAACTATCTTCACATTCACTATCTCTCACAACCTTGTTTCTGCTTCAAGATTTTTCATCATCATCTCAAGAACTAAATTCATATCCTTCACCTTCTCAAACATGAACTAGTTACCCATGATAACCAAACTATTGAAACTTGGTTGTGTGTTGCATCAAACTTAATCATTAGTTATACATGAGGATTCGATTATCTACCATATTTAAACATTTGATACTAGAAATCATGGAATATAAACTATTTGCTATAGACACACCTAGAGTCATTAACCTTGTCTAGGACAACACTATTACAACTCGCATGCTATGCTTGATACTTGATTGTTTATATGTACATATTATCAATTTGCAATTTATGTGTGAAATAATTGGTACACTTAATCAAACAACTGGTAGAGGATGAAGTACTTGCTCAACAGTTAGTTGAGTACCAAATAACCTACTTAACGATTGGTAGAGGTCATCATGCCTGCTCAACAGTCGGTAGAGGCCCTACAACCTGCTCAACGACTGGTAGAGGCTATCGCACCTGCTCAACAATCGGTAGAGGTTCTTACTCACTGACTGGTAGAAGTCTTTTTCCTACTCAACAGTTGGACTCATTTTTGGATACATTGTAAACGATTCAATCACAAGGTTATTTTGCATTACTTACATGTGTGTTTAGAGTCATAGAAGGACACAAAACCCTAATGTAAGGTAAATTGGTGATTGCGGTCCGGAACGTAATCATGAATTTACAGGTACGTTAAGGTAGTGTGAAATTCTAATAAGGTTTTAGTAGTTCATTTGGTTTTCATATAGCCAATCAATTCATGCATTTCTTATAAGATTCCTAAAACATAAGTTTAGTATTTTGCTAGATTCTTATGCTTCTTGCTACATCAGACGAACCTAATCCAATCCTTAAAACTCACATCTCAAACCTCTTATCCAAATTATTCGAAACAAATTATTCTATTACCTATAAATTCATGTCGTGCCTTAACCCAAACCACAGCTGCCTTAATTTCTACCTAATCAACCTCAAACCTATGTTTTTAATAACTTCGGGACGAAGTTTCCAAAAGTAGGGGAGATTATAACCTCACGAATTTTCTCATTTATTTTGCATTAAAGTATTTCCCGATCCATGATATAAAGTCTAATTTATTTCTAAGTATTCTTATCTTTATCCGTGCACTCTATTTTTATAAGTTCCTTTTATCATTGTACTTAAAAAAAAATCTTAAATCATGACATATGTCCTATCCAAATTCTATTTATAAAATCGTCATTTTATTTGACGGTATTTTTTTATTTTCAAACTAATGATTTTTTTTTCATTTCTTATTTAAAGCTAATCATTTTTCCAATTACATTTATAATCTCAAACAAGGAAGATATAAATTCATTTCAAAATAAAGCCTTGAGTCAAGAGTCAAAGTCTTGACAACATAATTCTTGGAGTCAAAGTCTTAGTCAAACAGTCAAAGTCCTGGTCAAAGTCCTAGTCAAAGTCTTAGTCAAACAGTCAAAGTCTTAGTCAAATAGTCAATTCATCATAAAACCTTACTTTATGGTGTTGACCAATTTTAATGGCTAATTGAATCCAAAACTAGTATAAAAACCCACCTATGACCCATTATACTTCGCACCTCTAAATCGATTGTTTCAATCCGATTAAAATTTCCCTTATACCTTTCTTCTATAGTCTATTACTTCTACAATTGAAGCTTTGATTATAAGCTCTTGTAATTGGCGAATTGGAAGCTTGATATTCTTTCTTTTTCGTTTTTTCTTTATTTCTTCAATTTGGACTAGCTACGTTGTTGAGTCTTTGGGATTCGCCTCGCATACATTCACAACACTTAGAGGATAATTCACCTTAGCCAATGTGAGTTTACGTAAACATGTTTATGCAATTCTTTATACTTGCAACATTATACTTAAGCAATTCTACATACATGTCTAGTTGTAAACTTTAATGCCTCATGATTTACACAACAAAAACAGTTTCAACAAGTTTCAACAATACATAATCATTAGCTATGGCCAAGCCGGCGATACTCAATAATAGATCTATTGGATTGACAATCCCACCTAGATTCGTTGACCATCTTTTATGGGGAGCGCGGGTGATTGTTATCGTTCCAACATAATATTAAGGTGAACCGTGGATGACGGGATGGACCTAAACTAGTCGGAGGTTTAATTATGTCGATTCAACATTTCATGTTTATTCATGTAGACTTAAACTTACGATAGACATATGAATTGCTAAACTTTTTTATTAAACTTAATTGCTTGACATGGCTTATGTATTCTCACCAACTTCTAGTTGACCCCCCCCCCCCCCCCCCCCCCCATTTTTCCAAACTCAACAGGAAATATTGATGCTTGAAGTCTAAAGCTAGCATGAGGAGTTATTTAAAGTTTTAAGTTTCATTTGTTTGTTTGATGTATTAGACCTTAATGTAATTCAATATGTAATAAAGGATTATTTGAACATATGTATTACCATGAGCTACTGAACAATCATCAATACGTGACATCCCGATGTTTCCGCCATCGGTTGGGGTGTTACACTTCCCACTGAAAAAGACAGACAGGCAAAGAGAGCTGAAGTCATAGATGAATTGGTAGCTAATGGATTTGGTTCAAAAGCCTCTATGTCAAAATGGAGAGAATATACATTATTTGACACATACAAAGGATTCAAGGCTGATAAGGCTGCAAATCTAGAGAAGTACAAAACTTCTGAAGTATCAATTTCAGTAGTTAGAACTTCCGGTGCAAAACAATCAACAACTAAGCCTGCTACCAAAAAGAAGCAAGAGGAGATCATAAAGACTGATTTCAAGATGGTATTGCTTGAAGGCAATACAGTAGTTCAAGGAGACTTTGTGATTGATGAGAAGCCTTTGCTGACACAATTCAGGGATCCTTCCACATTTGCGTACCAAATACAAGAAACAATAACAGATAAAAAGCAAACAAAGGTAATCACTGAACACCATCTACCTACTTTTGATATACCTAATGTGGTGCAAGCTGAAGAAGGAAGAGAATCCCACCTGAGCGTCATTGAAGTAGAAAACATTCTGCACTCAATATCATCCCAGGAGACCAGCTTGGTCCCCTACACTTTAGACTTTGACCAATCTAAAGTGAATATAATGAAATGGTTATTTACTAATTCAAACTCAGTATTGATCACAAGAAGAGATCGTTCAAGCAAGGTCATCAAGTCTATGGATGAACTGAAGAATCTGTCTACAAAAGACCCGCTCACAATCCAACATCTTGAACCTGAATAAGGATCTCCCACTGATGAACAACTACAACAACTCAAGACTTCCATGTTCAGAGAAATCTGGAAGATGCTTGATGGCAGGAAAAGGGAATAAAGGATTAGATAAGGTTTTGGCTTCATCAATCCAGGGGGAGATTGTAAGGACAAAAAGGATTGAAGAAACCACTTTTGAAAACCTTAGTCTAATTCCTATTTCTACCAAAATATGCTAAGTATAGAACTACTAAAGAAGAAGACTGAAAGTACTAAAGAAGAATTCATCAAGTGCTGAAGAGTAAAAGATCAGAAGTTCTGAAGTCAAACCAGACAAGTCAGCTGAAGAACTACTGAAGACAAACTACTCATCAGTAGTTTGTCACTCATCATTTGTTGTAATGGAATCTTTTCCACCACCCATATGTTTTAGTATTTTAGTATAATAACATTACTTTATGCTTTTGTTAAAGTCTTTGTACAAGTTCCAAGACTACAGCCTGTTGTAGGATTGCTTTAGTATCAAGTTGTATGTATTTGCTGGTCTATAAATAGATGTGTTGATCCCACTATTTTAGACATCGATTTTATTAAACTGAAATCCTTAAAAGGCTTTTATTTAACATACCATTTCACATCTGAGAATCTCTTTACATACTTATTGTTATATGCATTCAATTGATTAGATTCTCATTAACTGTCTTTTGTTCATTATATCCAGGGGAGTAATAACTCAAGTTGAAAGTGAAACTTTAAACTTGAACACTTCACTTATTCCGCTATGCAAACTGCTTTGATAAACTTACAACACATAAGTCTTCATGAATAATAACTGTTAAAGAGCAATCTGATCCAACAACCAAACAGTGGTTGTTTTATCTGATCAGATGTTTGAAGCAGATTTTTCAACCAACAGATGATAGAATGTATGAAACAGTGGTTGTTTTATCTTTAACAGATATTTCAAACAAAAGCTATTTTTAAGGATGGATTTTGATTTTTGTAAGACCCGCAAAACCGGACCATAGCGGCTTCTAGTCGTCGAGTCGACTACCACCGTACGCAACACAACCACGCGCACAGACACCATCTTTATATACCACTAAGCCGCAACCAAACCAACAAAAATCACGGTACCCGCCGTACCAATGACCACCGTTGATTCACAACCACCATCATCAGCGTACACCATCAACCTCTTGATTCTAACCCTACTAGAATAACACCTTGCTTCGAACCCATTCAAGAAAAGTATGAACAAAGGAAATAGAAATAAAGTTACCTAGTCGCATGGATTGGAGATCGGGTTAGCCGATAACCACCCAAAACCACCACAGTCGTCGACTTCCGGTATTTCTCGTCATTTTTATTTTCTTTTTTTTTTTCGTGGACACACCACCTTTAGAACAGAGGTTTGATGGTGTGAAGCGCCAAACCGAAGACAATATGATAACAACACCATATCGCGATTAGAAGCCGTGAAACCCGAACCTTCTCCTCGCCACCTCTCTCTTTGCTCGAACCCTCTATCTCAATCGCCTTCCTAGTTGTTTCCGTCAGCCACCCTTAGGCGAACTATGATTTAGGGTTTTATCTTAAAGTTTCAAGGTATCCAATGTTTTTATTGATTATGTTTATTTTCTGTACCAGAGAGGAGATGTAAATCTCTCCTATATAAACACTCGAAGAAATACGGAAACATAGAAGGCCACTAATTTAGATGCATGATTCTAGGAGAGAAATCAGTAAGTGATATAGACTAATCAAGGCAAGAGATATGGACCGAAAATGTAGAAGCTAATATTATCATTATGCAAATATAAAACCATGTTACACTTGGCCCCTTGAACTTTAAGAATGTAACAGCTTGATGCCAAAGCTTCCTAAACATCTTTTAAATAATGACATTTAGGTCCCTACCATACTTCTAAACCATGACTTAGGCACCAAGATCACTTACCGTTTTATTTAATTAAAGGTTTATGCGTCAAAACTTGTCGACAGGTCCATTCGATAAAACTCGGGCAGTCATTTTAGACAAAATAACGATCTTGTGAAATTTCGGGATGTTACAAGTCTACCCCACTTATATTAGGATTCGTCCTCGAATCCTCTTGGATAGGGAACCACTGAACGTGATGTTTTAAGGATAACCTGCTAAGAATATAATAACTACAGGTACAGATGAATAGCCTTCTACTGGTATTCTAATCCACGCACTTCTACACAGGATAGAACATTCATATGATCATTTTAGGTTACAACTCAGAACATCAAAGTAACAATAGACCACCAACAACGTTGATCAAGTGCGATCGGTTGTCTATGTCACTACAATGTTCTAAACGTTTCCCAACACGGTCACACTAGGGTTTTACCTTCCATATATTGAACATAGAAATTCAAAGAATAACATCCACACATACTTCAAAGAATAAAGACAATATGATGCATTGAGGCAACATCCCCACCTAACATATTGTGCATTAATTCCCTAAACTTCAAATACTACCTCCAAAAGTAAAGGCATTAACCTCCTACATATCACATCATGCCGTTAAGCATTTAGAAGGAAAATATATAGACATATTAAAAGATTACCTCTTGGCGTGCAGCTACCCGTACTGGCATTTCTAGTTTTCAGTCCCATTCTCAGTTTTAAGTCTAAGCACCAAAGATGCCCAAATCTCTTAAACTATCGCTCTGATACCAACTTGTAAGACCCGCAAAACCGGACCATAGCGGCTTCTAGTCGTCGAGTCGACTACCACCGTACGCAACACAACCACGCGCACAGACACCATCTTTATATACCACTAAGCCGCAACCAAACCAACAAAATCACGGTACCCGCCGTACCAATGACCACCGTTGATTCACAACCACCATCATCAGCGTACACCATCAACCTCTTGATTCTAACCCTACTAGAATAACACCTTGCTTCGAACCCATTCAAGAAAAGTATGAACAAAGGAAATAGAAATAAAGTTACCTAGTCGCATGGATTGGAGATCGGGTTAGCCGATAACCACCCAAAACCACCACAGTCGTCGACTTCCGGTATTTCTCGTCATTTTTATTTTCTTTTTTTTTTTCGTGGACACACCACCTTTAGAACAGAGGTTTGATGGTGTGAAGCGCCAAACCGAAGACAATATGATAACAACACCATATCGCGATTAGAAGCCGTGAAACCCGAACCTTCTCCTCGCCACCTCTCTCTTTGCTCGAACCCTCTATCTCAATCGCCTTCCTAGTTGTTTCCGTCAGCCACCCTTAGGCGAACTATGATTTAGGGTTTTATCTTAAAGTTTCAAGGTATCCAATGTTTTTATTGATTATGTTTATTTTCTGTACCAGAGAGGAGATGTAAATCTCTCCTATATAAACACTCGAAGAAATACGGAAACATAGAAGGCCACTAATTTAGATGCATGATTCTAGGAGAGAAATCAGTAAGTGATATAGACTAATCAAGGCAAGAGATATGGACCGAAAATGTAGAAGCTAATATTATCATTATGCAAATATAAAACCATGTTACACTTGGCCCCTTGAACTTTAAGAATGTAACAGCTTGATGCCAAAGCTTCCTAAACATCTTTTAAATAATGACATTTAGGTCCCTACCATACTTCTAAACCATGACTTAGGCACCAAGATCACTTACCGTTTTATTTAATTAAAGGTTTATGCGTCAAAACTTGTCGACAGGTCCATTCGATAAAACTCGGGCAGTCATTTTAGACAAAATAACGATCTTGTGAAATTTCGGGATGTTACAATTTTCTGAAAACATTTTAATGTTTTATTTAAGGAAACATTTTTTTTTGTTAATCCATGTTTAGCATACCAATCCGAGAGATCAGATTTTCAAAGGTAGATGTGTCTAAAGCTTTTGTCAACACATCTACTAGGTGATCCTCTATTGGAACATGGTGCAGAGAAATTAAACCTTTTTCATAGCTATCTCTCACAAAATAATGTCTGATGTCGATGTGTTTTGTGGTGGAGTGAGAGACTGGATTTTTTATGATATTTTCAGCAGCATGGCTATCCAGCATGAGTGGAGTCCTTTGTGCAGTTATTCCAAAATCCAGTAAATGATTTTGAAGCCACATGAGTTGGGCTGTATCGCTTGCAGCAGCAATGTATTCAGCCTCTGCTGTTGAAGTTTAAATAGTTGCATGCTTTTTGCTTTGGCAAGAGACTAAGGCATTCCCTAGAAATTGGCACCCACCTGATGTAGACTTCCTTGTGGTGTGGCAACCAGCTAAATCACTATCTAGATAACCTGAAAGCTCAATGTTTCCATTAGCAGGATACCAGCTACCAAGTGTGGGAGCACCTTTTAGGTATCTAAATATCCTCTTCACAGCAATAAGATTTGACTTTCTAGGTGATGCCTGGGATCTTGCACAGACATAAGTGGCAAACATAATGTCTGGCCTGGATCCAGTTAGGTACAGTAAAGACCCAATCATGCATCTATAATGTCTCTGATGAACAAGTTCATCTTTGTCATCAATAGTGAATAGCTTGGTAGTCCTCATGGGTGTACTACATGGCTTACAATCATTCATCTCAAATCTTGTTAGTTAATTTTTAACATACTTGTTTTCGTGAATGAATGTACCATTTTGCTGCTTCTTAACTTGGAGACCAAGGAAGCATTGAAGTTCACCCATAGCACTCATCTCAAACTCTGCTGTCATGAGTTCCCAAACTCTTCACACATTTTGTTACATGTTGACCCAAAAATGATGTCATCCACATATATTTGAACAATAATTAAATCTTTCCCTCTCCGTTTAAGAAATAAAGTTTTATCCATTTTTACCTCTTGTGAAACCAATGGATATGAGAAAGGTGGAAAGAGTTTCACACCAGGCCCTTGGAGCTTGTTTTAGTCCATACAAAGTTTTATTGCGCTTGTAGACATGATCAGGATGGAATGTGTCTTCAAAACCAGGTGGTTGACTGTTGGATCAGTAAGCTGCTCTTTTAGTTCAACTTGCTAGTTGACACTTAAGTGTTTAGCAAGTTCTTTGGTGAGTGATAGCACAGCGGAATGTTTATAAGTTTATAGCTACACTTATCAACAGGAGTTATTACTCCCCCTGGAATCAAGAACTAATAAATGAGAAGTGTTTATTGAGAATCTAAGTATTGAATGAGAATGAAACACTTTGACAGATTCTCAGTAAACACGAAATGGAAATAACAATAATAAGAGTTGAAGGATTTCTTGTATTAAAATCAATATCTAAAACAGAAGGATGAATCCTTCTATTTATAGACTTTACAAATACATGAACCTTGCCAAAAAGCAAGTTCAGAAACAAGTTGCAACAAGTTGCAGTCTGGAACTTGTACATAAAGCAAAAAGAAATACTAAAGTATTAAACTATTGATATACAAAGGCGGTGGAAAAGATCTTCTTCAAGTACTGATGAATGACAAACTACTGATGAGTAGTTTGTCTTCAGTAGTTCTTCAGTAGAAGTGTCTGGTTTGAACTTCAGAACTTCTGATGACTTCTTCTTCAGCACTTCTGAATCTCTTCTTCAGCAGTTTGATTCTTTGTCTTCAGCAGTTCCATACTTAGAGTATTTTGACAGAAAGTGAATTAGACTAAGGTTTGCAAAAGTGGTTTCACCAATGCTTTTTGTCCTAACAATCTCCCCCTGGATTGATGAAGCCAAAACCTTACTAATTCCTTATTGTTCATTTCTGTCCTTCACAATTTTCCATATTCCTTTGAACATGGAATTCTTGAGCTGGTTTAGTTGATCATCAGTAAGAGACCCTTTTCTTGGTTCCAAGTGTTGGATTGTAAGCAGGTCTTTGGTTGATAGTTTCTTCAGTTCATTCATCGACCTATATTCCCTGCTTGTTTGATCTCTTCTTGTCACAAGTACTGAGTTGTTATCAGTAAAGGACCATCTGATGACTGGTACTTTGGACTTGTCAAAGTCTGCAGTGTAGGGAACCATGGTGGTACCCTGGGTTTCTCCTGAGTGTTGAATGTTTTCAACTTCAGTGACTCTCAGGTGGGATTCACTTCCCTGCTGTTGTTCCATCACATTAGGTATCTGAAATGTTGGCAAGTGATGTTCAGTTACTACCTTGGTGTGCAGTTTGTCTGTGATGGTCTTCTGGATTTGATATGCAAAGGTGGAAGGATCCCTGAATTGTGTGAGCAGAGGCTTCTCTCTATGTCAAAATCAGAATGTACTACTGTACTACCTTCTAGTAATACCATTCTGAAATCAGTTTTTACTTTTTCCTCTGACTTCTTTCTTTGGGTAGCTGGTCTTCTTTGAACACCAGAAGTTCTAACTACTGAAGTTGAAGCTTCAGCAGTTTGAAACTTCTCTGGATTAGCAGCCCTTGCAGCCTTGTATTTTCTGTATGTGTCCACCAATCTTTCTTCTTTCCACTTGGACACTGAGGCTTTTGAACCATAAACATTGGCTATCAGTTCTTCTATCATCTGAGCTCTCTTGGCCTTTGTGTCTTTACTTGTTGCAAGTTTATCTGCAATAAGTTGAGCTCTTCTTGTCAGCTCTTCCACAGAGAGTCTCTTCAATGTGTGGGCTTTCACTTTGTTGTTCTTCATAATGTAAGACATCAGTTGATGTCTCTTGTCTTGTTCAGCAATCTCATCTAGGCTAGCCTGCCTTTGTAGTTCAGCTTCATAAGCCTGAAGTTTTTCTTCATGGCTTAGATCTAAGTCATCCCTTTCTTCCAGATTTTTCCAAATCAGATCTTCTCTGGCCTTCTTTTGGGCTGCAACTAAACTCTTCTCAAGTAATTCAGCTGATTGAGAGATTGGAGAAGGGTTTAGCACAGTCATTGTTGTAACTGTTGTAGTAGGCCTGATAGGAGCAGAGGTTGGTTGAATAGGAGCAGTTGATCTGGAAGGGTCAGCAGTTTGAGTCTTGGAAGTGTTAACTTCTGATGGGTTGACAACTTCTGAAGGTTTGTCAACTACTGAAGGATTGTCTTCAGTACTTTCTGATTCTTCATCAGAACTTAGGCCATCAGAGGTTTCTTCATTGTGCCCTTGGGATTCATCAGCCTTTTCAGCATCTTCTATTTCTTGAATAGAGACACCAAATTGTTGTGCCAGTTTCTCTTTTCTGGCTTGATCTTTTTGATCTCTAGCTAGGATAGCCACTCTTGCCTTTCTTCTGGCATCAAGTGTATCCATAGGCACCTTGATTTTCTCCCCCTTTTTGTCTTTATCACCTTTGGAAGTTGAAGCTTGGGAGAAATGACCTTGAAGATGAGCAATCTGTTTGCTGTTGTGATCAATTTTGTTGGACAGATCATTCATCTTTGTCTGTATCACTCCAAATTGGTTCTTCATGGATAGCTCCAAGTCAGCTGTGTATGTTTGGATGTGATTTTTGATGAGGGTGTTCATCATGTGATACAAGGGACCATCTGGGCTGCATAGTTGGTTCAGGTCTATGCTTGATTGCCCAGGGAATTGGGTAGGCATTTGTAGTGAGGGGTGTGTTTTTGGTTGATCTCCTTGTTGTACAGGAGATGCCACTCTAGGGGAATCATGGATTGAGTGGGCTTTAACCTGAGATGGTGTCACTAGCTTCTTGATCTTAGAGACACCAGATGCAGGACCTTCACTTATAGCCGTCAATTCAGTAGTTTTGTGTTTTGAAACATCATCCAAATCAATGGAATCATATGAATCCCTGATTACATCCTCAATGAGGACTGTATCAGTTACATCATGAGCTGAGCCCAACTCAGTTGTCTCATGTACCTCTTGTTCTTGGTTTAGAGGATTTCCTACCTCAGGCATTAAGCCTTCATCAGTAGTTGCCACAGTTGAGGTCTTAGCTATTTTACTTCTGTCCTCAGGTCCACCACTGGGTGGTAAATGAGTAGTAGCAGCCTCAAAAGTACCAAAGGTTTCTAAGTTTGGGCTTAGAGACCCTGGTTCATCCTCATCTCTTTGGTTAGGGCTATGAGTGTCCACATCCATGTCACTGTCTGAGTCTATGTCCCCTGTTTGATGTGGTTGATGGGGACTGACATGTGTAGATGGGACTTTCTCTTTTAGCCCGGAGAGAAGTTTGGCTATTTCGATGTCTGGTTCAGAAATTTGGGGTGCTGGTTTAGTAGTTTGGGCAATTCGTTCAGCAGTTTCAAAAGAAGAGTCAATTGGAATATTTTTCTTAAGTCTTTTTCTTTTGAAAAGGATAGTTATTGGTGCTCTTGGTGGGGTTTGAGATGGATGAGACTGAGAGGATATTTCAGTCACATCTTTAAGAAGTGCAGATTGCACGGTAGTTTGTTCAGGCATCTCAACCTCCTGAACAGCTTTTCTTTTGGGTTTGGTGGGTTTTTGTTTTGTTATCTTGGGTTTCTTGGCCTTTGGTGGAGTAGGTTTGGAAGATGAGGGTTCCATGGGGACTGGTGCTTGTTCCCCTTGGTCATCTTCTGGCCAGGCAGCCTGTTTGTTGTGCCTTGAGTATGCTTGTGAGGTTAAGGGTTTCAAAATTTCAATTTTACCCACAAGCACCTCATTACCCAGTTCAGATATTATGCACTGCATAATGAACCTTGGATATAACAAAAACTTTTTCTTAGTGTTATTGTGATGTAACACCAACTCATTAAAGAAAAGTTTTGATGCCCTGAAATTTGTTTCATTCACAATAGAATGAAAGATTGGTTGAAAGGTTGAGGGCATCTGGTCATAAGACCCAGTTTTAGGACTCAAGCACATAATAATATAATGAAACAAAAGTTTATATTTTGGTTCAAAATACTTTTTAAAGATTGTAGCTTGTGAGAGAGTACCTTGATAACCACACTCAGTCATGGTTAGGTGGATAGCAGAGTTGTCAAACTTTTCAGGGGCATTCACATCATTCAACCCCAGTCTGTTTGAGAGTATGGCCAGTGTTATGGCCATTTGTCTCCCTTTAATTGTTGAGTTGAGGGAGATAACTTCATCATCCACCATCACTGTCTCAGCATTAGCCCAGAACTCATTTAGAGTTTCAGGATGAATTGGTGGGTCTATGGTGAGAGCGGTGAAATATTGGGATTTGACGACGAGATCAATGATCTCATCGTATTGGGACCAGCCTTCTTGTTTTTCTAAGTAGGCTCTGAGATTGTGTCCCTGTTTGAGAACTAAAGCCATGTGGTTTGTGTGTGTTGATGAATCGAACAGTGATTTTGTGTTGCAGGTTCAGGGTTTGAGAGCTTTCTTGAGAGAGAAGGAGGGAATTTTTGTGTTTGAAAGGATAAGTGTTGAAAAAAGATATTTATCAGAAGTTTTTAACCGCTTGGATCTTCTTTATTAGAAGTTTTTTTTTTAAACTGCCTAGGTTAAAAATCTCTTTATCAGAAGTTTTAAACCGACTAGGTCAAACTTCTGATGATGGGAAAAGTGAGATTTGCCCTTTTTGACTAAACTGCTGATGAAGGATTATCTTCATCAGTAGTTCCCATTTTCTCTTCAGCAGTTTTAACAGCTGATGAGAAATACTTTATAAATACTTTTATTCATAACTTCTGAAGGTTATTTTATCAGAAGTTAATCATTTTTCAGAAATTATCCCCATACTGATGTTTTGTTCATCAGTAGTTTCTCTCTTTTCAGAAGTTTTTCAAGTGTTTGAAAACAGATGTAAGTGAAAAACAAAAAATGTGCAGAAAAATAAATAGAAACACTTACAAATTTAGCATCCCTAGCATGGATACTAACTTCTGAAATGTTGATGTGTCAAGGGGTTTAGTGAAAATGTCAGCTATTTGATTAGCTGTTGCTACATGTTTCACTTCAATCTTGCCTTTTTCATAGCAATCTCTTATGAAATGATACCTGATTTCAATGTGTTTAGTTTTTGAAAATTGAACAGGATTTTGAATGATGCTAATGGCAGATTTGCTGTCTACAAGTAATGGTGTCTTGGTGTCTTTGATTCCATAATCAAGAAGTTGATATTGGAGCCATTGTATCTGTGATGTACAACTTGCAGCTGCAATGTATTCAGCTTTAGCAGTTGAAGTTGCAGCAGATGTTTGCTTCTTTGATTGCCAGGACACTAGATAGTTTCCCAAGAATTGACAACCACCAGATGTTGATTTTCTTGACATTTTACACCCTGCATAGTCACTATCTGAAAAAGCTGATAACTTGGTATTGCTTGAAGCAGGATACCAAATTCCAAGTGTGGGAGTTCCTTTCAGATATCTGAAAATTCTTTTGACTGCAATAAGGTGTGATTCCCTAGGAGCTGATTGATATCTAGCACAGACACATGTTGAAAACATAATATCTGGTCTAGAAGCAGTTAGATATAAAAGGGAACCTATCATACATCTATACATGGTTTGATCAACCTGTTTTCCTTGATCATCTGGTTCAACTTGTGTGGTTGGTGTCATGGGAGTGGAACATGATTTACAGTCTTGTAAAGAAAATTTGTTTAATAATTCTTTAACATATTTTGATTGATGTATAAAAGTTCCATTTGTTTGTTGTTTAATCTGCAGTCCTAAAAAGTACTGCAGTTCTCCCATTGTACTCATCTCAAATTTTGATTGCATGAGTTTCTTAAATTCATCACACAATTTTGTGTTTGTTGAACCAAAAATGATATCATCAACATATATTTGAACAAGTAAGACATGATTTCCAACATGTTTTATGAAAAGTGTTTTATCAATGGCACCTCTTGTGAAGTTATTTTTGAGTAAAAAGGTTGAAAGTGTATCATACCAGGCTCTTGGAGCCTGTTTGAGCCCATAAAGAGCTTTGTCTAGTTTGTACACCCACTCAGGATGAGAAGGATCCTCAAACCCAGGTGGCTGACAAACATACACTTCCTCTTTTATCTTTCCATACAAAAATGCACTCTTGACATCCATTTGATAAACTTTTATTTTGTTGGAAATGGCATAGGCCAGAAATAACCTGATGGCTTCAAGCCTTGCAACTGGAGCAAAGGTTTCATCATAGTCAATGCCTTCTTCTTGAGAGTAACCTTGTACTACCAGTCTTGCCTTGTTCTTTATTATAATACCAGCTTCATCTTGTTTGTTCCTGAAAACCCATCTTGTGCCAATTGGTTGCTTGTTTGGTGGTAAGGGACAGTTTCCCAAACCTGTTGCTTGTTGAATTGAAGCAATTCATCTTGCATTGCCTGCACCCAATTGTTGTCTTTGAGAGCTTCCTGGTACTTCTTTGGTTCCAACTGTGAAATAAATGCTGAGAATAGACAAAAGTTGGAAAGCTGGTTTCTTGTAAGAACACCTGATGCAATATCACCCATGATTTGATCAAGTGGATGATCTTTGTGTTCGATCAGTTGTTGTAAACCACTGACAGGTGTTGGTGGCTCATGTTCTTCAAACAAACTACTGAGGTCTATTATATCTGGTTCAGCAGTTTCAGTGTCTTCAGTAGTTGCAGGTGCTGAAGCAGATGTTTAAGTTTGGCCTTCAGTATTTGTTGAATCAGAAGTTTGTGAAACTTCTGATGGTTTTGAAGTTGACTTAATGACTGTTTGAGGAGTCCATGGTGCTGGATCCTCATCATCAAACCTTTGATCACCATAATAAGTAGGTTTGGATGAAGTGACAGTCTTTTCAGGTTCAAAATGAAAGTTGTCAAGGTCAAAGAGTTCAGCAGGATGTGCTGGAATGAGAGTGTGTTTTGACTCATTGAACTTGACATTCAGTGTTTCTTCTACTATCCTGGTTTTTGAGTTAAAAACCTTGTAGGCTTTTCTAGTTGATGAATAACCAAGAAAGTAACCTGAGTCAACTTTGGCAGCAAACTTTGAAATAGATTCCTTGATGTTCAAGATGAAACATTGACATCCAAAAGCCCTGAAAAAGGAGATAAGGGGCTTCATGCCATGAAGAACTTCATAGGCAGTCTTTGAATGTCTCTTGACAACAAGAACTCAATTTTGAACATAACATGATGTGTTAACTGCTTCTGCCCAGAAGTATAAAGGTAGGCCAGAATCAGCTAACATTGTTCTTGCTCCTTCTATTAAAGTTCTGTTCTTCCTTTCTACCACACCATTTTGTTCAGGAGTTCTGGCAACGCTGAATTGTCTAATAATCCCTTTAGACAAACAGAAGTCATTCAGAGTTTTGTTCCTGAACTCTGTCCTATTATCACTTCTAATGGTTTTGACAGGTAGAGAGTATTGCTTCTCTACTTGTAGAATGAAGAACTTGATGATTTCGGCAACCTCATCCTTGGAAAATAAGAAGAATACCCATGTAAATCTTGAGTAGTCATCAATGATGACTAAGCAGTACTTCTTTTTACCAAGGCTCATGATCTTTACAGGCCCAAATAAGTCCATATGGAGTAGTTGAAGACATGCAGTTGTTTTTGATTCTTCAATAGACTTATAGGAGGACTTATGCTGTTTACCCTTTAAACAGGATACACAGTGTTCTTGACACTGGTATACTTTTAAGGTAGACCTCTGACCAAGCCCATTTTTGTGACTTTATTTATGGTTTTAAAGTTCACATGGCCAAGTCTCCTGTGCCAGAGATCAGTTTCTGAAGTTGATGCCCTTGAGAAGAAACAGGCAGTGTTGTTCAGTACTTTGTCTTTTGGCAATTAACAAAGTATGATCTTCAATGATCTTCTCTATCAACTTCTAGCCTTCTGGTGATATGATCTTGCATGCTGTCTTTGTTATTACATTGAAGCTGAAGCAATCCAAAGACTAGGAGTCATCCAATTGCATAAAGACGAAGACATCTAGAAGTTATTGTCAAGGGGAGTTTGTTGGTGCATTTCTGTGTGACAACAGCTTACTAGATAGAATAGCTAGTGGATAGTATTATTGTAACATACTTGACGGAGTTATAAGTCAAGTATGATAGTCCTTTGTTTGAATCCTAGCTAACATAGTTGATGAACGAAGATAGTTTAGGAAAAGATACATTTGAGTATCTTCTCCTGAAGGAGAAGATAGTCATCTTCTCCTGAAGGAGAAGATAGAAAAAGGAATCTTTTCCATCTTCTCCTGAAGGAGAAGATAGTCATCTTCTCCTCAAGAAGAAGATGGACAAAGGGAATCTTTGGTGGGCTTCTTCGTTCAAGCCCATGCACTATATATAGGTGCATGGGGTTTAGGCTAGGTAAGTGAGTTTTAGAGAGTTTTGGAGAAATTGGTGTGTAGAGAGTTGTCAGTGTGTCTGCAACGTTGTCTTGGATTGATTGTAATTCGTTTATAATCATTAGAAGACGGTTTAAAGTATTCATCTTGTTCTACGTTTGATTCATTGTTTGCAGAAACATCTATCAAGGGATTCCACACCTTGATAGATCTGATCCAGCTTGTAATCGATCCATTCAAAGGATCTACAATTGGTATCAGAGCGTTCATGCTCGATTGTACGGTTCAAGCTTGATTATGGCATAAATTGAATCTACTGTGACTTTTCATCAAAAACCATCTACTTAATAATCTGTTTAAAATTATCCTCCTAAATAATCTCAGTAATAAAATAGAATTAAATAGAAATAACTACTTTGATAATCATAATTTTTATTAATCGCGATAATAGTTTTTTTTTTAGTTACAGAAGATAAGTGACAGCGACAAAACTTCGCATCTTCGCCATTCTTTTTGATTCATCACTGGAACTGCCCATCTTCTCCTTCAAGCATCTTCTCCTACAACCATCTTCTCCTAAAGCATCTTCTCCTACAAGCATCTTCTCCTACAGCATCTTCTCCTTCAAGCATCTTCTCCTACAAGCATCTTCTCCTTCAAGCATCTTCTCCTACAACCATCTTCTCCTACAGCATCTTCTCCTTCAAGCATCTTCTCCTACAAGCATCTTCTCCTTCAAGCATCTTCTCCTACAACCATCTTCTCCTACAGCATCTTCTCCTTCAATCATCTTCTCCTACAACCATCTTCTCCATTTCTTTTTAGCATCTTCGCCATTTAAAAAAAAAATCTGGAAACCGTAAAAAAAATCTTTCGTGAAAATTTTTCTGGGGATTAAGGATTCGAAAATTATACTTGGGAAAATATTTGGTGAAAATATTTTTTTTTTTTGAAAGTTTTCGAGCGATTTTACGGACCGGAACGTTAATATTAAACAATCCGAGGGTTTTTATTTAGGCAAGTTGGACTTAGATTTTGACTCAGATTTTGACTCAGGTATACCAAAATCTATTTCAAACTTTCGGCTGCGTACTTTAAAAGAATTAAAATGGACATTAGACTTGCAATTAAAACTGCTCCCAAACTGGTAAAAATTGAGGATTTTGAGGACTGGCGAACCAATCTCTACCAGATAAGCTTCAACATGATTTTACGTTTAAGAGGCAAGACAGTACAAAAGCACTGTGGGACAATGTGAAAAGATATCTCATAGTAAATGGTTACATTCATCCGAGCCCTTCGGGACAGAGCTCAAGTAGTCATTCTTCGAAAAGCAGTGAGAGCCCAAAGGTGTTAGTGCCAGATCAACAAGATAAATCATGTGAGGGAACAAGTGCTCAAGCTTTAATGACAGACATGGATGTGGATAAGAAAGAGGAAGCAATGGAAGCTATTGATTCTAAGGAGGTAAATGATGCGAGTGAAGTTAAGACTGACATCATTGATCTCGAGGACACAGAAGGAATGTCTACCAAGGAGTTCATTGCATACATGTCTGAACTCGATTCTGTCGACAATAAGGTACACATTTCTCTCTCCTCTGTTGTTAATGCATGTAAAAAATGTGTAGATTATGCAGAGAGAATTACCTTATTAGTTGCTGAAAATGATAAAGTGGCTAAACATAACACTGAGTTAGTTGTGCTGCTAAATCAGGAAAAAGAGTTTAATCTGAGCAACAGGATTAGAGAGGGTGATCTTAAGACAAAGCTAAAAGCTGTAGAAAAGGACCGTAAGGCGTTAGACCTTGTAGTTAAGGATAAGATTGCTTATCTAGATCTAGCTTATCTAGCTATAGCTGACAAACAAAAGGTCATTGCTGAGAAAAACAAGGAGATAGATGAGCAAAAGGTTAAGATAGCAGAACTTAACAGACAGGTTGAACAGTGTCGCAGTACCAAGTACCTACATAACATCATCATAGATTCACAAAAGGATAGGAATGAGTCAGCAGGGTTAGGATACAATGATGTTCCCCCTCCCTTTAATGGGAACTACTCATTCTTGCCTTCTAAGGAAGAGTTCATTGATGCGGTAAATGGTAAACCACCTGTTGTCGAAACTGAGGATATCGACTTGCCTAAGAGTCCTAGTTCTGCAGAAAAGGAATCTGTTGGATCTAACAGCAGTAAAGATAAGATGAATGAGTTTGTAGAAGTCAAGAAAAGTGAAATTAGGAAATCAAATCAGAAAACAACTATTAAGAAGTTGTATAAACATAAGGGTAATGACAAGATATTTTCTGATAGTGAAATCCCAATGTCGTCTATTGCTCAGGGACAAATAGAAACTGTTTTTACCGAAGTAGTTTCCAATGTGGTTCGTGACTCTAGACCCTCTTCTTCACAGTCTACTCCTCAATCTAAGCTTAAGAAAAGATCCTGCTTTAATTGTCGTATTAGAGGGCATGTTGCTAGTAGTTGCCCGTTTAAGATAATTGAAAAATCTGGTGAGAGGAAGTTGAATAAGAAGTCTGGTCAAACGCAACAACAGGGAGTTGCAAAGGATGGGAATCGGGTTGATAAGGGTACACAAGAAGTACCATGTTCTAATAATCAATCTAAATCTAATCCCCAGACTTCATGTTCGGGACAGTTTGATAGACCAAGAGATCAGTTGCCAAGATACAATAATTACTATGGTCAATCAAATAGGTACCAACATCAAAATCGATACGAGAATGATGGTTATCGAAATTTTCACAAAAGAAATTATCAAAAACAATATGTAAACTCTCGAAGAGATGATTATAGGAGTTTCCATAACTCAAATAATCAACCACGAATTTTCATAAATTCAGGGTATGATAATCGGAATCAATACTTTTCAAGTAATCACTATCAAAATCTTTCCAATTATCAGTCTCAAAAATCAAAAAGCAATAGATCCAAGTCACCTGAAATGTGTAATGGACACTTAAATGAGTTTACTTATGTTAATGAACGAGGTCAAACCAAGACCACTAAGGTCTGGGTTCCTCATACTAACTGATTTGTTGAGTGAGTGCAGGACGACTGTGGAGGACTGTTGATTTGTTCGACAGTGGTTGTTCCTGTAAATTATCTGAGGTGAATTATAGGTTACCAATGGTAACGAATGGTTTACTTCGATGAAGATATTAATTTTGCTTTGTAAAGTTACACATATTCTTCTTCTTTTCACATTGAAAACCTTTTGTCGGTTTAAGGGGGAGACTATTTGTTTTTAAATTTCCGTTTTTTTTTTCAGAAAAACAAAAATTTAGGGGGAGAAATTTCCCTAAGCCAAAAAGATTTAGATGTGTGCGTGTGTTTAGGGGGAGTTATATAATTTAATTTGAAAAATACAAAAACATTGAAAAATTCAGAAATGAGAAGTCATGGTGTGAAAGAGAAAAAATGATAGTACATCAGCAGTTGGATTGTCACGCTTAAAAATAAACTTAAAATGCGCTTAAATGTGATAACAGCTCCATCATATGATGTATCGGTAGGCAAGAGACATGAATAGATCGGCTTACCAAGTGATATAAATATAAAGGACTGTGTACCAAGTGGGTAACATATCATTGGCGTATGATTTCATAATCTTAAATCTCGCGTTGATAGATTGCCAAAATCTGAGGTTTTGGGTCTTTAAATTGTTGAAACATCCGGGGATAACCTGGCTGCCCTTCTGCTGCATCCAGAAATATGCTGACCTAGGCACAGCCAGGATATCTTAAAAGAGCAAAAAAGAAAAAGGAAATGCCAATACCCATATGTGCTGAAAGGCTAACTCAAAAATGCCTCAAGCTAAAATTTGTACCAAAATATAATGGTACTTGTCCAAACCCTGGTTAAGTTCACATTGGTCACTTTGCTGCATCTAGATATATGCTGACCTGTACACCGATGTGATTTGTACCTTGTAAATAATAGGGATGGCAACAATATAGTCACCCGTTACGAAGAAGCTTTGTGCATACCTTGATCGTGGGGATATGTCATGTTGTGCGACACACTGGTATAACGGTATAAAATACATTTAATAATATCACAAGGTGAAAGCTTTGAAACTTTCCTGTAGCTTGTTTATGAGGATAAACAATATCGGTAATCATCTTGGATTGTTTTTCACAAAATTAAATTAAGAAAATTTACTGAAAGTGTGACACAGTTTAACAAAGCTGGTATGATCTTCTTGCACATGATTCTCACAAAAAGATGCATTTGTAAATATTTTTAGTTTGTGTTATTTTATTTAAAATCAAAATACCAAAAATATTTTTCTTTTTAAGGTCTTCCAATTTTTAACTGATAAATTGTGTTTTTGCATATGCATTTTGCATATTGGGATAAATTATTGGTTTATCTTTAATGTGAAATTGGCTAATGTGTCTTTTGAGGTATTGTTTGTAATAGTGCACAGATTGATGCTGATGTCAGAGTGAAGTGCATAAATCAAGATGCATAGATTGATGTTGTTATCAAAGTGAAGTGCAGAAGTCAAGATTTCATGCTGAGATCCTCCATCTCCAAATACATTAATGCTCACTCATACAAGTCAGAGTTGAAAAGATGAAAGATTTGCTCACCAGCTGAAGAATATGAAGATCATGATGATCAGATGACTCAAGTGGTTAAGAAATTCAAAGATTGGATTCGTCAGCTTAGGGGGAGTCTGTTAGTACATTGAAGCTGAAGCAATCCAAAGACTAGGAGTCATCCAATTGCATAAAGACGAAGACATCTAGAAGCTATTGTCAAGGGGGAGTTTGTTGGTGCATTTTTGTGTGACAACAGCTTACTAGATAGAATAGCTAGTGGATAGTATTATTGTAACATACTTGACGGAGTTATAAGTCAAGTATGATAGTCTTTTGTTTGAATCCTAGCTAACATAGTTGATGAACGAAGATAGTTTAGGAAAAGATACATTTGAGTATCTTCTCCTGAAGGAGAAGATAGTCATCTTCTCCTGAAGGAGAAGATAGAAAAAGGAATCTTTTCCATCTTCTCCTGAAGGAGAAGATAGTCATCTTCTCCTCAAGGAGAAGATGGACAAAGGGAATCTTTGGTGGGCTTCTTCGTTCAAGCCCATGCACTATATATAGGTGCATGGGGTGTAGGCTAGGTAAGTGAGTTTTAGAGAGTTTTGGAGAAATTGGTGTGTAGAGAGTTGTCAGTGTGTCTGCAACGTTGTCTTGGATTGATTGTAATTCGTTTATAATCAATAGAAGATGGTTTAAAGTATTCATCTTGTTCTACGTTTGATTCATTGTTTGCATAAACATCTATCAAGGGATTCCGCACCTTGATAGATCTGATCCAGCTTGTAATCGATCCATTCAAAGGACCTACAGTCTTTGTGAAAAAGGAAGAATATCCTTTATCACACATTTGTGACACACTAAGCAAGTTGTACTCAAGGTTTTCAACCAGATTGACCTTGTCAAACTGTATTTTGCCAGAGGAGACATTGCCATGTCCTAGCACATATCCCTTAGCATTGTTCCCAAAGGACACAGATCCATCTCTTTGACTGATAAAATTGTTTATCAGGTATCTGCATCCTGTCATGTGCATTGAGCCTCCGCTGTCTACATACCAAATGCTATTCAAGCCTCTGGAAACTCTCTGCACAACATAGAAAATTAGTTAGATTTAGGAACCCAAGCCAGTTTGGCTTTGGGTTTGCTCTTGAGAACATTTATAGTTTGTTCTTGACCAAGTTTAGAAATCCATGTCTTTTTGGCAATGGATTTTGCATTAAGTACAATGGTGGTATCCTTTTGAGGACCACCATCAACTTTGGTCATCAGTAGTTGTACCATGTTCATAAGATCTTTAATCTCAGCAGTTTGTGAAACTGCTGATGATTTAGGTCTAACTACTGAAGGAGAATTTTGAGAAAAAGACTTTTGTTGAGATTTTGTCTTTTTCTGAGAAGGGGTTTTTGTTGGTTGTTGTTTCTTGGGAGAAAAGGTTTTTACATAATCATTTTTGATTTGTTCCCCTACAACCAGTTGTTGATTTTTCTTATTAAACTGAATACCCTTTCTATATCTGCAAAATTCTGTTTTGTGGTTGAACAGACCACAAATTTCACATTCTTTTGTCTTTTCTTTCAAAGACAAATCTCTGACAGTTTTGATTGGTTTTAGGTCATCAGTAGTTTTCAGGTTCTCAACTCCTGATGTAGTTGAAACTGCTGATGACTTAAAGTCAGATTTAATCAATGCTTCTGAAGAACTTTCTTTGTGTGATTTTAGAAAGTTTTCATGGAAAGATGTGCATTCTTCCTCATCAGAAGTTTCACCTGAAACAATTTTTCTCCCATCTTCAGTAGTTTTGGGAGAGAAATCTGTTGGTGTTTCAGTGTGATTGTACCCTATGCCAAACCTAACATTTGAAGCACTTTGTTTGTTTAGCAATAGTTGGTACCCCTTACAAGATTCCACCCATTTTTCACATGTGACCTTGGTGTCAGCAAGCTCTTGTCTGACATTTCCTAGGTCATTAATCATTATTTTGATTTGTGCTTGGGTTTCAATAGCAGAGTTAGTCAATTTAGAAACTTCTTTTGTTTTTACAGAAAGTTTTCTTTCTAAATCACATTTTATCTGATAGAGTTTTCTCTCAGAATCATTAGCTTTTCCTTGTAAGTGCACATTTGTCTCTCTTATGAGAGCAAAAGATTCTTTGCATGAATTTGAACATAATTTTGTCAAAGATTCTTTTGATACCTGTGACAAGGCAGATTTTGAGGAGCATCCCTCAAATGCCATTAAGGCAAAGTTCTTTCTGCCATTGTCAGGCTCTCCCCAGTTGATGTCAAACATTTTGTTGTCTGCATCAGGATTGCACTCTGTGGTGTCAAAAGGAAGACTACTCCAGTCAACATACCCTGAGGTAAATAAACTTTGTTGAGAGGGTTGTTGTTGCTGTGGAGGTTGTTGAGCAGCTGGAAAGGGAGGGATTGATTGTTGGCTCTGCATCTGTTGAGCAGGCATCTGTACATATTGTACTTGTGGCACATATTGGTGTTGTGGAGCTTGTGCCTGTACAAAATGTGCACTCCCTTGTGTTCCATTATTCCTGTTATAATTGGGGTTAAAATTGTTTCCAGACTGAGATTGGTTAAAGCCAGAGCTTCTACACTCTCTAGCAAAGTGTCCCAACTTTTGACACTTATGACATCTAAGTTTAGATTTGTCAAAACCAATTTTTGTAGAACTGTTAAGTCCTGGAAACTTCCTTCCTGACCTTTTGTAAAATTTATTTGTTTTTTAAACTTAAAATGGCCAGTTGGTGCAAAATATCCATTTCCTCAAGGTCATCACTGCTGAAACTATTTAAGTCATCCATGATAAAACACATGTTATCAGCAGTTTGACCAAAGTCATTATTGTCATAACCTGGGAATGATCTTTCAGATGAGATCCCAGCAGTTATGCAATGTGGTCAAAAGATCCAAAACTATTTGAACAAGTTGGTGAGTCTTGTCCCAATAGTGCTGTACTACCAGGTAGATAGTCATCAGCAGTTTTACCAGAATTTTGTAACCTTTTCTTTTGGTCAATTTCTCTCTCAAAAGTAAGTAATCTCCCATGAAGTTTTGTAAGAGTAAGGGAGCTAAAATCTGGTGAAGATCTTAAGACTATTGAGTATGTTTCCCATTTATCAGGTAAAGACCTTAAAAATCTATGAAGCATAGACACAGTTGTATAGGTCTGACCATTTAGTTTTAGCTCAGATATTAATGAGGAAAATCTTTCAAATTGCTGAGTTAAAGTTTCCCCATTAATGTGAGCAAAAGTTTCATACTGTTGAGCCAAGATTTCTCTGGTGTTGGCAATCACCTCTTTAGTTCCTCCAAACTGTTCTTTTAGGCAGTCCCAAAGCTCTTTGGCACTATCACAATGTAATAGGCCAGAATAGATTTCATTTGGGAGTGCCATTGCCAACATAGAAAAAGCTTTTGCATCAAGCTCAAGTTTTAGGAAATCATCATCAGTATAGTCTTTTGGTTCTTTTGGAATCTCTTCCTTAGTTTCAAGATTTATGTTTACTGGTTTATGAGGACCATATATCACAGATCTCCAACAACCTGTGTTGGTCTGTGACAAGGTATGTGCCATTCTCTTTTGCCATATGTTATATTCATTTCTTACAAGCATGGCAGGTTTGGTGGCAGAACCAGTATTATGAGGATCCATTTTAAAGAGTATTGATTTGTCAAATATCTCTTAAAGTGATGGATGTTGATAAAAGTGAGCTTATAATCCTTTATTGAATATCATAAGAGCCTGTGTCTGATTCTCAATTTGTTAGATTGATATGTGATCAGATAAACCAAAAGCTCTGATACCAATTGTTGGATCAGTAAGCTGCTCTTTTAGTTCAACTTGCTAGTTGACACTTAAGTGTTTAGCAAGTTCTTTGGTGAGTGATAGCACAGCGGAATGTTTATAAGTTTATAGCTACACTTATCAACAGGAGTTATTACTCCCCCTGGAATCAAGAACTAATAAATGAGAAGTGTTTATTGAGAATCTAAGTATTGAATGAGAATGAAACACTTTGACAGATTCTCAGTAAACACGAAATGGAAATAACAATAATAAGAGTTGAAGGATTTCTTGTATTAAAATCAATATCTAAAACAGAAGGATGAATCCTTCTATTTATAGACTTTACAAATACATGAACCTTGCCAAAAAGCAAGTTCAGAAACAAGTTGCAACAAGTTGCAGTCTTGGAACTTGTACATAAAGCAAAAAGAAATACTAAAGTATTAAACTATTGATATACAAAGGCGGTGGAAAAGATCTTCTTCAAGTACTGATGAATGACAAACTACTGATGAGTAGTTTGTCTTCAGTAGTTCTTCAGTAGAAGTGTCTGGTTTGAACTTCAGAACTTCTGATGACTTCTTCTTCAGCACTTCTGAATCTCTTCTTCAGCAGTTTGATTCTTTGTCTTTAGCAGTTCCATACTTAGAGTATTTTGACAGAAAGTGAATTAGACTAAGGTTTGCAAAAGTGGTTTCACCAATCCTTTTTGTCCTAACATTGACATACATAGACCTCCTCCTGAATTTTTCCATAAAGGAATGCACATTTGATGTCCATCTGATACACCTTGATATTGTGGTTGACAGCAAAGGCTATGAAGAGTCTGATAGCTTCTAGCCTGGCTATAGGAGAAAAGGTTTCATCATAGTCTATCCCCTCTTCTTGTCTGAAGACTTGAACCACAAGCCTGCCTTTGTTCTTGACAACTATGCCCCTTTCATCAGTTTTGTTCTTAAAGACCCACTTTGTGCCAATTAGACAAACATCGTTTGGTAGTGGTACAAGTTCCCACACTTGTTGTCTTTTGAACTGAAGGAGCTCTTCCTGCATGGCCTCTACCCAACTGTTGTCTTTCAGTGCCTCTTGGTACTTGACAAGTTGTGTGAGAGATAGAAAGCCTACAAAAAGATAGATATTTAAGTATTGGCTCCTTGTGACCACTCCCTCTCTGATGTTGCCAATAATTTGGTCTGGTGGAGGAGCTCTTAGGTAGATTAGATCTCCCTGGTATGGTATGATGGCATTTTGAGGTGAGGGATAGAGGTTTGGTGACTCTGTTGTTGTAACATCTGTTTGCACTTCTGTAGTGCCAACAGATGTTTGAAATGGAAGTGGGGCAATGGGTCCAAGTGGGGTAAAGTTGGACTGACATTTGTCAACAGAGGTTGGACTTTTGTCAACACATGTTTGAACAGTGGTTGAACTAGATGAGGTTGTGGTTTGAGGGTAAGACTGGTCAACAATGGTTAACACGACTGTGGCAGAGTTTTGACAGGTGTTTTGAACGCTTCCCCTGATGAAGAAGTGACTTTGTAGTGAATAGGAATCACAACATCAAATCTGTAATCCTGTTGTGGAGACTATGGTATACCTGCACTGTTAGTTTTAGCAGTAATATCTTCAAATTTGAATTTTTCTAAATCAAACAGTTCAGCAGGATTTGCTGGGATTTTTAACGATGAAAGTTCATTGAACTTTACATTCAGAGTTTCTTCTATTGTCCTAGTCCTTGTGTTAAACACTTTATAGGCCTTGGCAGTAGAAGAATATCCTAGAAAAATACCCACAATCTACTTTGGCTGCAAATTTTGAAATGGAATCCTTAAAATTTAAAATAAAACATAGGCAGCCAAAGATTTTGAAAAATTATATCAGTGGTTTAATTTTGAACAGAATTTCATAAGTAGTCTTTTGATGTCTAGGGTTAATTAAAACTCTGTTTTGAACATAGCAGGCAGTGTTTACAGCTTCTGCCCAGAAGGACAGTACGAAAACAGAATCTGCTAGCATATTTCTTGTGACAACCTGCACCCTTCACTTTTCATAAATGTGCATAATTGGTTCCTCAACTATTTCAAAATTTTCATTTTTAACCCTCGTATTTTAATAGGACCAAAATTCACAATTTAATAAAACTAATAATTTTTATAAGTAAAAGTATGCACGTTTTGTACTCACAACTACACCCGAGCACGTATGTTTCAGACCTTGATACTCAAAGCCCTTAATTTTCGGTCCTAAAACAACTTAGAAATCGAAGGAAACAAGTCCAGAACTTAAAATTGATTAAATTAGAAAAATTGATTTTTTTAGCTCTCGCGGTCTGCTGAGACAGTCAAACAGTCAAAGTCCTAGTCATAGTCCCAGTCAAGGTCCTAGTCAAAGTCTTAGTCAAACAGTCAAGTCCTAGTCAAATAGTCAATTCATCATAAAACTTTACTTTATTGTGTTGACCAATTTTAAAGCCTAATTGAATCCAAAATTGGTATAAAAACCCACCTATGACCCATTACACTTTGCACCTCTAAATCGATTGTTTCTATTCGATTAAACTCTCCCTCATACCTTTCTTCTAGAGTATATTACTTCTACATTTGAAGCTTTGATTATAAGCTCTTGTAATTGGCGAACTGGAAGCTTGATATTTTTCCTATTCGGTTTCTTTTCTTCTAAATTGAACTAGTTTCGTTGTTGAATCTTTGGATTGCTCACATTTTCACGCTCGCTTAGTCATCTAGTCATTTGGCGAAAGTGAGTATTTCCTATCCCCTCTTTGTCTTTATTCACTTTTGGGGTGTTACATGTACACTTACACAAAATACACATACAAGTTCACATTTTTACAATACAATTCTAGTACATTGTGCATTTGCTTACATACGTGCTTTATGCTTAGACATTACATGTAGAATACATTTGTACTTAGTGAAATCATTAACCATGTACAAGCCGACCTTAACATTGGATAGCGCTATTGGATTGACAACCCACCTAGGTGATTCTCCCCCTTTTTCATCGGAGAATCCATGGTCATTGTTAAGTTATTATCCATTTATTGGATAAGTACACCGCCGTTCATTTTAGTACATTTATACAGTCACATGATTGATTTCGCTCATTTGTATGATACATAGTTTACATAAATGCACTGTAGCTTTGCACTTGAATTGTATAACATTTTCCAACTTACCATATGTATTAAAACTAGGAATGCTCACCAACATTTCATATGTTGACAAAACTTATTTTGTACATGTTTCAGGTGCAGTTTGATCTTAGTTCCATAGCATTGGATTTTAGTGCTTTCTTTTAATAATTTATTTCAAATTTCATGTTTTGTTCAGACTTTTGTATTTTTCCCATTTCATCCATGTAAGACAATTTAAATTATTCAATAATATATTTACATTTTAGTACCATGTGCTTTTGAACAATCGTCACTACATGACACCTCGATGATTCCGCCATCGATTAGGGTGTTACAGTTCTTGCAGCCTCAATGAGAGTTTTGTTTTTCCTTTCAACCACCCCATTTTGTTCTGGTGCTCTTGGAATGCTGTACTGCCTCACTTCGAAACACTTTTACTGGCAAGTCATATTGTTTTTCAACTTTGGTGACAAAGTCCTTCAAGATACCTGTAGTCTCATCCATAGACTCATCAATGGATTTGTAAGAACTTTTATGTTGCTTTCCTTTTAAACAGGAAACACAATGCTTATCACATTTGAATTCCTTTGATGGAAGGTCTCTCACAAGGCTTTGTTTAGAGTGTGAGTTGATAGTTTGAAGGTTGGTGTGACCCAGTCTCCTATGCCACAATTTTGTCTCTTTAGTTGAGGCAGTAGAGAACAGAAAGACATTTGCCATAGAATTATCCTTCAACATATCAACTACATACACATTGCCACTCTTGTGAGCAACAAGTTGTGCTTTGCTCTCAGCTATGATGGTGTCAATCTTTTTAACCACTTATGGCCCAATAATCTTACAAGTTTTCTTAGTGAAGAATGACCCATAGCCTTTGTCACTCATTTTTGAGACATTAAGAAGATTAAATTTAAGATTATTAATAAGATTGGCATTTTAAAACTTGAGTTTCTGTTAGTCCAGAATCCTCCCTACCGGGTATCAAACACGTACACAATCAAAGGCGGAAAAAATGAATGTGTAGAAAGAACAAAGAAGAAACACCAAATACTCGATTGTATTGATTAAGTGCACACGACTTCAGAGAGTCGTCTGGTACACGCGCATTCAACAAAACAAAAGTCTAGCAACCACAAAACAAACTATGAGACCCCTATTTATACACAATATAGGCGGTCACCCTTACATGGGCCACATAGGCCAAACCCAATAACAAAATAATCCAAGACAACGCAAACCTCTAAAATCTAGCCGAACAATATCCCCCTAGGTTTGTGTTGACTTGGTGTGTCTCTACTGCTTCTTATTGCGCTTCTTGGAGCTCTTCTTCTTTTTCTCCAATGCCTTCTTCCACTCTTCGGACGACTTTCCAACATATGGACCAAACAATCCAGTCTCCACTCTTCCTCTATTATCAGGTGCCAATCCCAGTCTGGCTATTTGAGCCACTGCACTAGTGAACGATTTAGCGCAGGCTTCATACGTGGGATCACATTGAATCTGGTGTTTTACCAAGATATTAATATCTTCAGAATGCATACTCATCAGATCTTTGGCATCAAACACTCTCAGTTCATCACTATCACAAACAATCACTGCAGATTTAGAGGTAGGATCATAAACCCAGAACTTCATATCCTTCAAGCATCCTCTGTCCATTGGCTTAGACAAAGGAATGGTCGTCATCTTTTTAGTAGGTGGCCACTGAACTGTCTTGAACGGCTTTCCATATGCAGTCAATACACCCTTATACTCCACCAATAGTGAACTTGCAGTCTTCATATCCCTAAAATTCACCTTTGCTTGCTCCTGAATCTTCTTATGAAATGTGCTTCCAATCTTATTTCTTGGATTTCTCGTCTGATTGATGAAAGGAGCTCTTGCAAGCTCTGCCAAATCGATCTAGGTCCAGGAGTTGAAGGTAGAAGTAGAAGCATAATACTCAACGGCTCCATTTGCTCTATGAACGACAAAACCCCCTTGTCATCATTATATCTCCAACATTCTATCCCTGTGCGATTTCCATAAGTATCAAACCGATCTCTAGTAATTGTCACGAATCTTCCAGGATGCTCCTCCATGGGATCAATAGATGGCTCAGCTGTATTCTTAAGAACATAAGTGCTTCCAGGATGACGATGTCTCACTCTAGGAACTTGATCTTCAAAATATTTCTTCATAACTTTCTCAACAAATGATGACGTCTCTGAAAACTCTTTTCCAAACTTATTCTCCAGTTTCTGAGTTAAGTTAAGCATTGTAACTGAAACATCGCCTAAGCCTGACTCCAATTCAGCAATGTTTTGGTTCTTTTCAGTGACTGTCTCCATAAAACTCTGTACCTGAGCCGTTAGCCACACATTCTCAGTCTCCAGCTTCAGCACTTTGGTCTGCAATCTATGAACATCCACTTCAGCAAAAATGTCTTCATCACTGTCAATTCCTTCCTGACTAGCCTCTCTCTCTCTTCAGCCGTCAAAATTTCAACGTCCACATGTTTTCCTTGTTCTTTATCAGCTAGGAAAGCCATCTGAGCTCTTTGAAACGCTTCTTCATCAAACAAAACCTTACTTGAACCAGATGCACTGGAAGATCCAGCCTCTTCATTTATTCTTCCTGTGATTGGTGCCTTGCTCATGAATTGAGAAAATGATTAAGTTGCAATAGCAGGCACAGCAGTGGAACTAATAACACCAACAGGAATGTCGGTTGATACACCAGCATCAATCATGACAGCATCAGCAGCAGTAGAACGAATTTCAGCAACATATGTCTCAACTTCAACATCGGATGAAGGAATCCTTTGTTCATCTTCACAAACGGTATTCAGTATACTCGAAAGTACTTCTGCTTGAGGAATAACAGCCTCAGAAGTAGCAGTGTTGGGAGCTTCAGTCACAATCTCTTCTCCAATCAATCCTTTCTCAGCTTCAGTCACTGACTTTACTTCGGCATTTTCTATAATAAAGTCATCTGTCTCCTCTTCATTCAAATCATCAAAATCAAAGTTCTCAAATAGTTCTTCGTCATTTCCTGCAGTCTTCTCATCATCTTTCAATACTTCCTCATCTTCACTTTCCACCTCAGTTAAATCAACATTTTCAGGAGGAGAACGCTGCTCAGTAGGTGGTGGTTCGACAATCTGAACATCATGCTCTTCAGCTACCTGAGCAGATGAAGGAATTCGTGCTTCTTCAATGATTTCAGCAAAATTACCGAATTTTACCAGTGGAAACTTTCCTTCAAACATTTGCTTGGCGTCCTTACGATTCTGCTTTATGAGTCCAAAAGCCTGAGGACGCTTCAATAGTCCTTTCTAAACTTGGATATTTGTGCTCTAGTATCATTTGCACGAATTGGGGAAACTTATAAAAGTACTTCTTGTTCAGTGTCTTCACATTCAACATCATGTCTTCAAAAATGCACCTCAAAAAGTAAAATCCCATCCTTCAATCAATGGTACCACTCCCGAAGTGTACTTCAAATTCATCTGATCCAATCCACTCTTGTTCCCTCCCAAACTTGCCAGGAATATATGAATCAGCATTCTCCAGTAACTGGGAAATAGTTTCTTGATGTATGGATATGCATGTAGATCACCCTCATATCCCATCTTCTTCAGTGTTGGAACAACTTGCTCTCTTGTGAAACTGACCGGGTCTTCTTGAGAATCACCAAAAAGTAGCACCTCGCGAACATCTTGTTCTGAAATTATCACTTCAGTTCCTCGAATCTTTGAACGAATGGAGGTATCTGTCTTTCATGCCGTTGAATTGTCCTAGAACTCAGAAATCCAGTCTGCAAGCACAACCGGATTCTCTCTCAAAGCATGCGCAATTCTGCAGGTATTGAGACCAACAATCAGGGACTTGAACTCCTGCATTTGATCTTCAGGTGGGTCAGATAGAGAACAGACTATGTTGTGATCTCTTTCAAACTTTGGTACATGAGCAGCCATTTCTGCACAAAAACGAACTATATCAGTTAACAAAATTTATCAAAAATCACCAAAGTATTTAAAACAGCTTAATGGGTCCCCCTTTTAGTCATCTTGATCATATTCGTGTCCATATCAGATAGCCTAATGGGCCTCAGGTTGTACAGCCACACATGTAAGGCTGTGTCCGAGTGGGATGAGGGTGTCCGAGGACAAGGTGGTAAAAAACCACGAGTGTCCGAGTGCTAAGAGTGTGTCCGAGGGCAAAACAGTCAATTATCAAGAGTGTCCGAGGGCAAATTGGTCAAGGACATATGTGTCCGAGCAGTAATGGAGTGTCCGAGTAGGGAAAGGTGTGTCCGAGGGCAAAACGGTAAATGGCCATGAGTGTCCGAATGCAAGAAGTGTGTCCGAGGTGACGTGGCAGTAGGTGTGTCCGAGTGGGAAGTTGTGTCCGAGTAACCAAGGGGTGTCCGAGGGCATTCTGGTCAGAACCCATGGGTGTCCGAGGGCAAAATTGTAATTTTTCTTTGGTTGAGTTCGAACTCCAGGCGTGTGAAATCCACGCGCCACTCGAGTTTGAGTTCCCAGGTGCGTGAGGTTCACGCGCCGCCGTCTGGAACACCCAACTCCATAATCATCATCATTGCTGATCATTCTTTGGCCTCCAACGTCCTTCCATATCTGCGAATCATTCAAGCAACACTATTTCCAAAACCAAGAAACATTAAAACAAAGAGTTACCTTCTTTAACTTCTTTAAAATCTTGATGAACAAGAAGAATGTAAGTCGGCGATAGTGTGTGTGTGAGAGAGAAGATTAGAGAAGTAATTTTTGATTTTTGTGATTATGAAAGATCCAAATGCCGCCTCCCCTTTTTGTTTAAACGAAATTTGTGTGGCCCACCAAACGTGTGGTGGGCCCAACTCGGATCCCAAGCCCATTTGAAAAAAAATTGTGGTGTATTTTGCAAGCGGGTCCAAGTCAGATCGTGAACTGGTCTAGCAAAAGTTTAACTAAAGTTATTTGAACGAAGAACTTAAGATATTTTTGTCACGAGATCAAATCACTGTGTTTCAGACTGAGCTACACTTATCAACTCTAATCTACTTGAGTCGGTCTTAGCAATAGCCAGTATATTTGTCCCCTTAAACTTATTTCCTTAGGCCTTCTCGTACGACGATCTGTGATATTATTTATCATGTTTTGGTATATTTGGTACGAACCCTCAAGCAAGTCACAATCAAATCCTAGAATATCAAGTGGTACACTCTATCATGCAAGCAGTTTCCCTACCACATATTTTTCACAGTATCTGTTCTAGAATTCTGAAACCTTGACTGGGACTGGATTGAGAGAAGAAAAGAATAGATCCATAAGAGATTTAGGGTAATATACAAGTCAGATGATTTCTCAAATGACGAGGGCTTTGGGTTTTGGACTCTAGAGGGTCTCTTTTATGACATCCTGACTGTGTCCAGTTCAGCATATATCTGGATGCAGTAGAGGAGCAGCGAGGACATCTTTGGACACTGAGGTCTCTTTTAGGTGAATAATGATCTACAGCACGACAACGAAAAACTAGGTCAGCATTTATCTGGATGCAGCAGAAGCTTTCGTTGCCTAGCATCTCCAGGTCTTTGCTTACACGAAACAGAGGAGATACACGAGTTTTTCAGAAAAGGTTTCAGACCTAGACCACAGTGTTATGCTTCGGGACATCACACAAGCATTCAAATAGAGATTGTACTTAATTCCAAGTGATGTTCCTTACTGAGGTCGTGTCTTATCTTTAAGTGCTTCACAAGATCATTAACATTTCAGCCATCAGGAGCAAGCCTACCAACATATCACACCAGAGCCAAACTGTTTCGATACACGTCTTACGTGAGTCAGCCTTAATCTAACTTGTGAAAGTTCATTTCATCTCTCGTTTTTTACAACAAAAATGTTTTGATCTTTTCTTAGGACGCATCCCCTAAATTTGTGCTTAAATTAGGAATTTAAAGAACAAATTTACAAACCTAAGACTAAGAAAACCCCCTTTTTTTTAAACACGACGCACTAAGACTAGTTCAGTCCTCGAAATGGACCATTTTGAGCAATTCAGAAAGAGCTTCAAAGCGAGCTCGATTAACAGGTTTTGTAAAAAGATATGCGACATTGTCGTCAGTGTGAATGTGTGTAGGCACAATTAAACCGTGGTTAAAAGAGTCTCGGATGAAATGTTCTTTTATGGCAATGTGTTTTACTTTTGAAAATTGAACTGGATTTTTCACGATTTGGATGGCAGCATCATTATCACAATAAATAGGAGTGAGAGAGAAATCCAAACCGTAATCTACCAACTGATGTTGTATCCAGATCACCTGAGAACAGCATGCTGAGGCAGCCACATATTCAGCTTCCGCTGTTGAGACAGAGACCGTTTGATGTTTCTTACATTGCCATGCAATAAGCCGATCGCCTAAGAATTGACATCCCGCAGAAGTAGATTTCCTGTCAATGTCACAACCTCCAAAATTGCTGTTAGAAAAAGCATGTAATTCAAAGAGAGAATCCCTAGGATACGAAAGACCAAATCTGGGTTTCCTCTTAAGGTATCTAAAGATTCTCTTAACAACTTGTAAATGAGAAGTTTTAGGATTAGCCTGATAACGTGCGCATTGACACAGCGAACATGATGTCAGGTCGGCTAGCAGTCAGGTACATTAGCGAACCAGTCATTGAACGATACAGTGTTTCGCCTACGGCTTCTCCTTCCAAATCTTGAGTGAGACCTGGTCTCTCAGACATTGGGGTGTTGGCTGGCTTGACGTCATTGAAGCTGAATTTTGCAAGAATGTCATCCATATATTTACCTTGATGAATCAAGATACCCTTAGAATTTTGACGAACTTGCAAACCTAAGAAAAAGGTCATTTCATCACCTCTTCTAATTCTTTGCATAGTGCATCACTAGTGGAACCAAAGATGATATCGTCCACATAAATTTGCACTAGAATTCGATCGTCATTCACTGTCTTGACGAATAAAGTCTGATCAATAACACCATGGGTGTATCCATTAGCAAGCAAGTGTTCAGTCAAGGTAGCATACCAAGCACGAGGTGCCTTATGTAACCCATACAAAGCTTTGTCTAGTTTGTACACATGCTCTGGATATTTTGGGTTTGTGAAACCCGGTGGTTGACCAACATAGATCTCTTCTTTCACAGTTCCATACAGAAACGTTGTTTTGACGTCCATCTGATAGACAGTAAATCCCTTAAACGATGTGTAGGCTATAAATATTCTGATTGCTTCCAACCTCGCAACCGGTGCATATACCTCATCATAATCTAAACCCTCAATTTGTCTGAACCCTTGCACAACCAATCTAGCTTTGCTTCTCACAATTACCCCACTATCATCTCTTTTGTTTCGGTAAACCCACCTCGTGCCAAGAGGTCGCTTTCCTGGAGGTAATTTAACAAATTTCCAAACCTTTAGCTTCTCAAACTGATTAAGTTCATCTTGCATCGCATCAACCCAACTTGGTTCTCGCATGGCCATAGCAGTAGACTTTGGCTCAATTTGTGAAATGAAGCACGAGTACAAGCATCTGTTGATGTCACCAGTTTGGCTTCTTGTTAAAACACCTGCATCCACTGGACCAATGATGTTTTCCAGTGGATGATCTCGTTGAATGTTTGTAGGAATGGCTCTGTCTGGAACTGAAGAATCTCCAGGTAGAATCATAATGCTACCAGTTGTAGTCTCTTCTACGGTGTTAGAATTAACTTCATCCTCATCATTATGCTCCACCGTGAATTCAATAGGTATGGGATCCGTAGTGGGAATGGATGGTTCGGCAGAAACTAAATGTGGTTGTGTTGATGGAGATGTAGGTATAGCACCCCCCTCATCCTCTACATCATCAATCAAGGAGGATGAGGTTCCAGCAGCATATGTTGAGGAATCTGTGGAACCTGTATTTACACCACTAGACAAATCATCAAAAATACGAAAAGATTGAAAGAGAGTATCATAGTCAAATAACCAGTCTGGACCCACTCTAGCATTTGTCTCATTTTCTTCAAGCCAACGCACGTCAAACGACTCTACGATTTGCTTAGTTTGTTTGTTGTAAACCTTATATGCAGTCTTGCCAGCATAGCCAACAAAATAGCAGTCGTCAGCTTTTGCATCAAACTTTGGTGTAGCGTCTAGATGCAAGAGGGTACACGGACAACCGAAAGCACGAAAATGCTTAACGGAGGGTTTAGTACCAAACATCACTTCGTAGGGTGTTTTCATTCGAGCTTTGTTGACTTGGACTCAGTTTTGCATATAGCAGGCTGTGTTAACAGCTTCTGCCCAGAAGAAGGTCGGAAGCTGTGAGTCACACATCATTGTGTGGGCAGCTTCAATTAGGGTGCGATTCCTTCTTTCAGCGACTCCATTTTGCTGTGGCGTCCTTGCTGAGCTGAATTGACGTGCAATCCCTTTCTGAGCACAGTAATAGTTTAACTCTGCATTCTTGAATTCAGTTCCGTTGTCACAACGAATGCCCTTTACCTTCAAGTTGGTCTGATTCTCCATCAATATGATAAACTGTTTTACTATTTCTGCAGTCTCACTCTTGTTAGCCAAAAAGAAAACCCAAGTAAAATGTGAGTAATCATCAGTTATTACTAAACACTATGCTTTAAGAGAAATACTGAGCACATTCACTGGGCCGAAGAGGCACATATGAAGTAACTGCAGCAGAGAATCAATAGTGTTTACCAACTTAGAATAATGTGATTTTCGATGATGCTTTCCTCTGGAACATGCAACATATTTTTCAATTGTTACAAAATCATGTATTGGCAAATCCCTTACCAATCCTAGTTTAGCCACCCGATTCAAGTTTTTAGCATTTGCATGTCCAAGACGACGATGCCATAGAATGGCGTTGTTTTGAGAAACTTTTGAGAAAAGACATGTAACATTTTCAGATGGAGGCCTATTCATGTCAATGACATAAGCATTACCTCGACGTTCAGATTTTAGTAACACCCATTCGTCTGGAATCACGACTCCAGGTTTCAATATTAAACATCCTTTGTCGGTGAAATGAGTTGAGTAGCCATTATCACAGATTTGTGACACGCTCAGTAAACTATGCTTTAATTCAGGAACATAGTTTACCTTATTAAACGGAAGAGCACCATTTCTTACCATTCCCCTTTGAGTTATTTGACCCTTCTCACCTCCTACAAAGGAGACAAATCCACCATTGAAAAATTCCACATCGGTAAGCTGGGATAAGTCTCCTGTCATGTGCCTTGAACAGCCACTATCAATGTACCAGAGACGAATGATAGTCCTCCACAGCCGTTCCTCAGCCGCTGACGGAACATAATCGTGATCCATCTGTGCCATAAGTACCTTGTACACTGTATCTTCTACAATCTTTAGATCCTCCATTTGAGATGACCAATCCCATCCACCTCCTGATTGAGCGACCATGGCTTTGTTTGAGTTAGAGGATTCAGATCCAGTGTGAGTGGTAGATGATTGACTTCCCGAAGTCGCAGCGGGAGAAGCAGCTACAGGAGTAGAGTTGTATGTTTCTTTCTTCGGCTTGGTGCACTCACGAGCAAAATGGCCAAGCTCATCACAGTTATAACAACGCATCTTCATATTATCCCATCCCAGTTTCTTTGTTGGGTTCTCCCACACATTTCTCCCAGTCTTCTTCACGAACTTATTCGCTCTATGTACCACCATAGCTATCTGCCAAGTGAAGTCCATCTCTTCTATATCATCTTGATTAACATCGTTTAGATCACATGCTCCAACTTCTTTTTGAGTAATTTGACCAGTTAGAAATGCATTGTAGCAATTCATAAATCCAGCAAACAAACTTAAGTCACTTTCGAGCTCCTTTGTAATTTTTACTGCTGAGGTAGCAGGCATGGCAGAGCCTTTTGATGCACTGGGTGCAAACATAGGTGGGTATGAAGATCCACTGGCTGGGTAAGAGTACAACGAGGGACGTTGAGGTTCTTGCTGAGACATGAGAGCATTGCTGGGAGTTGCGATGATTGCATTATTATAACTAGCAGTCTGAGTCATATAACATTTCCTGTCATCGAGGTCATAGGACTTGATTAAGGATATGGTTTCAGAAAGAGTGAGTCTTGCTAAATCTTTGGTTCTCTTAACAAGTGTTACATTTCAGACCCAACTCCTTGGAAGAATATTTAGCAGCTTTTTATTCATAACAGAGTTATCTACCACCATATCATTTGATTTCATCTCACTCACTAAAGCCACAAAGCGTTGGATCTGGCTTTCGAGTGATTCGCCAGGAATGTGATTAAAAGCATTGAACTTCTGGCTCAGCATCTCCCTTCTGCTTTCTTTCATTTCTTCGTTTCCCTCATACAAATATTCAAGAGCTTCCCAGAGCTCTTTGGCAGTAGCATTGTCACGAACTCCAATCGATACTTTAGGTGAAAGTCCTTGATGAAGATAAGCGATTGCTCTTTCATCAATATCAGTCTTTTCGTGATCTTCATCAGTATACATGCTCTTTGGTTTGATAGCAGTGGCTCCAGATATTTCATTAACCACATAAGTGATCACACAGGGGCCGTTTAAGATAGATCTGTGGGCCTTTGCATCTTTTATTTTCATGACTTGAATGAACCTGAATTTCCACTCAGAATAAGACATTCCAAGTTGAAGAACAGGTATCTTCTGATGAGTTCCAATAACGGATTCCATAGCTTTGTCCACTTAAGCAACCACAAGTAGCTGGTCAGTATTTAGTCCATTCAAATTTGCCTGGTTAACAATTTGATCCATTTTTTAAAAGAAGCTTAAATTGATTAGTTCAGTTTTAAATTGTTCAAATTAGTCTTAGATGGTCCAAATTCCAGTCCAAAGTTCGTTAAAATCCAGTCCAGTTGAAGGAATACTGTTTGTGACTCGTACACAGCTGTAGGGTCGGACACAGTTTGTGGGTCGGACACAGGTGTAAGGTCGGACACAGGCTATAGGTCGGACACAAGTGTTAAGGTTGGACACAGTAGAAGGTCGGACACAAGTGTTGAGGTCGGACACAGTAGAAGGTCGGACACAAGTGTTGAGGTCAGACACCGTAGAAGGTCGGACACAGCTGGAGGTCGGACACAGTTTTGAGGTCGGACACAGCTGGAGGTCGGACACAGGCTTGAGGTCGGACACAGCTGGAGGTCGGACATAGTGTTGAGGTCGGACACAGCTGGAGGTTGGACACAGGCTTGAGGTCGGACACAGCTGGAGGTCGGACACAACTTTGAGGTCGGACACAAGCAGATGCTCGGACACAGTCTTGAGGTCGGACATAGGCTTCAGCTGAGACGTCTTGATTATGGTAACCTGAAAGGATTAGTAACAAACTCTCCAAAAATTTGGAAGAAATGTTTTTAAAATTTTAAGGAGATTTATTAGACAATAAACACCATTCCTTTTTTTAAAATAATCATCCCCTTAATTGTAGCAAACAGGTTTGACTTTCCATCAATTCGGATCAAATCAGAATTTTATGAAAACCTTTGAACGAAAATAACAATGATAATCAAGACTAAATCAATAAAAATTTGCTGCACAAAACAATATGATCAGTAACAAAACACAAGGCTATGAAATCAATATGAATCAAAGCTATAAAATCAACCTTTTTCGCTAGTAAGAACTTCTTTGATCATCTCCTTTTGATACCAAACCGAGCCTTCAAAAGACTTCTTAGGCTCTGATACCAATTGTTAGTCCAGAATCCTCTCTACCGGGTATCAAACACGTACACAATCAAAGGCGGAAACAATTAATGTGTAGAAAGAACAAAGAAGAAACACCAAATACTCGATTATATTGATTAAGTGCACACGACTTCAGAGAGTCGTCTGGTACAGGCGCATTCAACAAAACAAAAGACTAGCAACCACAAAACAAACTATGAGACCCCTATTTATACACAATATAGGCGGTCACCCTTACATGGGCCACATAGGCCGAACCCAATAACAAAATAATCCAAGACAACGCAAACCTCTAAAATCTAGCCCAACAGTTTCCGAGCCTGAACAGTCCCTGAACCCAACACTTTACCTTCAAAATCATTACCAAAGGATATATCACCCTCTCCATGAGCTAAGAAGTCCAGAAGTAGGTCTCTACATTCTGTTATGTGCCTGGAGCCTCCACTATCTACATACCATAGACTATCTAAGCAAGCAGAAGCTCCGTGCACATCAATAATGGATTAGTTTTGGTGAGTGTCCAAAGCCAAGTTGGCTTTGGATGAGTTCCCAGACTTTTCAGTCTCAAGTTTAGGAAAATGATCAGTGTTTTAAACCAGTATTTGAACCAAGTTCAACAACTGTTGCTGACCATTTGCCAGTGTTTGTATGTTAACTCTTGGTGCAACAGATGTTTGACCATTTCATGTCAGATGATAGTAACCATAAGGATTCATGTTCACTCTTGGTTTTGAAGACCTCTTGGGCTCTTCATAAACATGGGACAGATTATGACAAGGTGGTTGTCCATGTCCTCTTGGATACTTGTTTGAGGGAGGAGCATTTGTTACTTGGACATCCCTGGGAGCAGATGATTCAAGAATTTTGGTAACAGATGTTTGGGCTGGTGCAAAACTCTATTTGGGCTTTCCTTTTGAAGTTTGACTTGCTTGAGTTTTAGCTTTATACTCTGTATTTTGACATCAAAATTTTTTAGATGAAGACATTCTTTGGTTTTATGATTCTTTTTACCACATATTGAGCATGTAGTTTTAGAATCACACACACTTGTTCCTTTGTTGATATCATATGCTTTTAGAAGAAAACAATTTTTAGTAACATGGTTCTTCTTTTCACAGAAATCACAGAACAAGTGTACACCCTTTTCTTTCTTCTTCCCTTTTTCAACCTTCCTTTCAACAGATGTTTGAGCATCTGCTGGAAGATCTTTCAAGGGAATGCCCTTTGCCTGTGGGGCTTTCTTACCATTAGGGGTTTCAAAATCAACTGGTTTGAAATTTTCAAGAATAGCACACTCATCTGACCAAGTTGGTTTAAACTCATATTTTTCAAGTTCAGCTAAAGATGAGGAACCCTCAGTTTTTTCAACTATAATTTTCTTACCATTAGGTTCAGTGATTTTAATTTATTGACCCTCCAAATTAGTTGGAACAACCTCAACCAACTTTGGTTTCCTTTTGTCAGTGTTTTGAAAAGCTTGAGTAGTGGTTTCACAACCAATGCCAAATTTCACATGACTTTTGGTCTGTTTGTTGAGGAGCATCTCAAAACCTTTACATGATTCCACCCATTTTTCACACTTAACTTGGGTGGAATAAAGCTCCGTTTTACAACTTTGATATTTTGTTATCATAGTTTGGAGCTGGTCTTTGGTTATAGTTGCTTCATGTTTTAAACTACTGATTTCATATTCTTTTTCAGTCAATTTTTATTTTAACTTTTTTGAAAGTTTTTCAAATTGAACTTCATCATAAAAAAATTTCTTTCTAAGGTTTTCATTCACCTCTTTAATGTTTGCAAATGCTATTACACATTTGTTTGAACACAAATCATTTAAAATTTGAGGAGATCCCTTAGCAGCAGCCATCAATGCACAATCACACTTGCACTCACAATCATTATCACCCCATGGATCTGAGAGATTCACAACCTATTCTTCGACTTTTCATCTGGAACTACTACATCAACAACATCATTAGTGATATTTTCAGACTCAGACACCATATCCTCAGACTCAACTTCTTCTACTATTGTGTCCAAAGCCATGAAACAAAAATTTTCTGGTTCATTTTCAACTTTTGCAACAAGAGCAAAATTCTCATCTGCTAACTCATCTGGTAAACTGCTCCAATCAACAAAGCCTTGTGTGAAGAAGCTCTGTTGACTGGTCTGTTTAGGGGCAGAGAGTGGAGTAGCAGTTATTGGCATTTGTGCCTCAGCAATAGGGGTTTGAACATAGTGAATATGAGGAACAGCGGTTTGGACATAATGGACGGGAACAGTGGATGAGGACTGTGCAAAATGAGTAGTGTTTTGCACATTTGGTCCAGGGGTATTATGGGAAACTTGATAAGTGTTTGTCTGTGGCCTTTGATTTGGATACGTAATCATTGGTGTACCATGTTGGCTCCTACATTCCATAGCAAAATGACCAAGTCTATGACATTTATAACACTTAATCTTAGATTTATCCAACCCCACCTTTGACCTGCCACTTAAACCTGGAAATCTTCTACCAGTTTTCTTGTAGAAATTGTTAGTTCTAACACTGAGCAGAGCCAGTTGGTGCATTATGTCGATTTCTTCCAAGTCATCAGGGTCAAAATATTGAAGGTCATTATACTCAAAGGATATGTTATTAGGTGCTTGGATATCACCACCACTTGCTGCAAAAGCATAGTTGGGTGAATAAGAATCAGAGTTAAAACCTGAAGTTATGTCAGTGAAATGATTATAACTCTGGTCCTTATTATTACCAGGCACTTTATCCTGACCCAAAAGTGAAGCTTCTTTTTCTGGTTAAGCTCTCTCTCATAGGTCAAGAGCTTACCATGAAGCTGGGTCAGAGATAGGTCCTTGAAACCAATTGAGTTTCTCATAACTATAGGAATTGTAACACCCCAACCGATGGCGGAAACATCGGGATGTCACGTAGTGATGATTGTTCAGTAGCTCATGGTGAATAATAAATTTCATTAAATGATTTAAATAAATTACATACAATTGTTCTACAAGAATTCGTACATCAAAATGAATAATACTATGCATACATCTTCAAGCATTAACTCAAATCTTCAAGCAAATAGAACCTGAAACATGTTAAGTTGAAAATATTTTGGGTCAACAAAAGTTGGTGAGAATTACATAGGTTTTTGATAATTGAGTAAAAATGTTGTGCAATTCATGTGTCATGTCAATCTAGTCCATATGTGAGAACATACTAGAAGTAAATCGAGTGCATAACCAACCCTGATGACTGTTATAATATGATACATACCATACGCTCATGGTCCACTTGAATATGTTATACGATAACAAACACCCACGCTACCTTTGTAGGAGGCACGTATCCGGGTGGGATTGTCAGTCCAATAGATCTATCAATGTATACCGCCGGCTTGTACGGAGTTAATGATTATGCTAGAATGGTGCTTACTCTAATCATGCTCAAGACATAATGCAACATAGAAAACACATAGACACATTGATGATTGAATTGCATAAATGATGTTGTAACATGTTTCACCCCAAAAATGGTGATAAATAGAAAAGGGCTATGTAAAACTCACCTTAGCAAAATGTTATGTCTCGTGAAAAAAATAGAATAATGTGTTGTGAATGTATGCGAGGCGAATCCCAAAGACTCAACAACGTAGCTAGTCCAAATTGAAGAAAACGAAAAAGAAAGAATATCAAGCTTCCAATTCGCCAATTACAAGAGCTTATAATCAAAGCTTCAATAATAGACTATAGAAGAAAGGTATGAGGGAAAGTTTAATCGGATTGAAACAATCGATTTAGAGATGCAAAGTATAATGGGTCATAGGTGGGTTTTTATACTAGTTTTGGAGTCAATTAGCCATTAAAATTGGTCAACACCATAAAGTAAGGTTTTATGATGAATTGACTATTTGACTAAGACTTTGACTGTTTGACTAAGACTTTGACTATGGCTTTATTAAAAAAAAAAAAAATTCTTGACAAGTGTATGTGTAAAAAAAAAAAAAAAAAAGAATTTAGATCATATTATTATTATTATTATATATATATATATACATTTATATATAAGTTGTGAGTTAGGAAAATAAAGACTTAGGCACATTTGTATAATATTAATGATAAAGATGTAAATAAAAAAAAAAGGGCTTTTATGTATTAAAATTTGGGAAAAAAAATTTTTGCGATGTTACAGTCTCCCCTACTTTTGAAAACTTCGTCCCGAAGTTATTAATAACACAGGGTTGAGGGTGATTGGGTAGAAGTTAGGGCAACTATGGTTTGTAAAATTTGAGTTAAGGGACGACATGAACTTATAGGTAATAGAATAATCTGTTTTCGAATAATTTGGGTAAGAGGTTTAATATGTGTGAGTCCTATGGGTTGGATTAGGTTCGTCTGAAATCGTAAGGAGTGTAAGAATCTAGCAAAGCATTAAGTTTTAGGAGTCGTAAAAGAAATGCATGAATTGATTGACTATAGAAAAACTAAATGAACTACCAGGTAACTAGAGTTTATAATTGGTTACCTACCGAAAACCTTGATAGAATTTCACACTACCTTAACGTACCTGTAAATTCATGATTACGTTCCGGACCGCAATCACCAATTTACCTTACATTAAAGTTTTGCGTCCTTCTATGACTCCACCGATTGTTGAGCAGGTTCGATAGCCTCCACCAGTCGTGGAGTAGGTTGTAGGGCCTCTCCAGACTGTTGAAAAGGCATAATGACCGCTACCAATCGTTGGGTAGGTTTGATAGCCTCCACCAGTCGTGGAGCAGGTTGTAGGGCCTCTCCCGACTGTTGAAAAGGCATGATGACATTTATTATACACATAGATTGCAAATTGATAGCATGTTTATGCAAGCAAGTATAACAAGCACAGTATATGAGTTGTAGTTGTATAGATTTAGATAATTAGTTCACATTCAAACAAGCATGCATTCAAGTGTATACCAACTCTCAAAATTTTAAATACTAGTATTTATTACTTGAATCAAATAGCGTCAATACATAGAATAAAAGCAACTAGTAGTCAAATGGTGAGGCTTGCGGTTAGGTAGCTGGAGGGTCTTGATCTCTGTTTAGTTTAGGGCATCGGTTACGGAAGTGATTTGGGTAATGAATGTTCAATAAGATATGGGTTGAATGAAGGACAATGAGGTAATATAAGGAATGTAATCATTTATCCATTAATTAAAATGAATAAACGAAAACGTTGACTTATCAAAGCTTCTAGATTCTAATAACATAGTGAAGACATGCTTTAGCCTATAAGTGAACACTCATCCCGAGAATTCCTAGGTAGGCATCCGGGTCCCTCGTCTGATTGGGATATATGCGCAATGCCAGTCCTAGACAGAAAACTCAGAATACAGGCGTTCACCCTTCCAGATTGCACGTGTTCGTTATTAAAATCTAGAACTTCGACGAGATCTTCAAGGTGGTTCAGGCTAAACCTGAGGATTTGTCCTATTAGTCTAAGAGTAGATCTTGTGATGGAGAGAACTCTTCTTGTAGGGACTAAAGTAAGGATAAGAAGTAAAATAGAGAATATAAACAAGTAAGGTTGCAAGTAAAAGGAGCAAGTACTGATTAAAATCCTATGGTTATAGACTAGATTATTTTTCTAATAACCTAATTCCCTATAACCATGGCTCTGATACCAATCTGTAACACCCCAACCGATGGCGGAAACATCGGGATGTCACGTAGTGATGATTGTTCAGTAGCTCATGGTGAATAATAAATTTCATTAAATGATTTAAATAAATTACATACAATTGTTCTACAAGAATTCGTACATCAAAATGAATAATACTATGCATACATCTTCAAGCATTAACTCAAATCTTCAAGCAAATAGAACCTGAAACATGTTAAGTTGAAAATATTTTGGGTCAACAAAAGTTGGTGAGAATTACATAGGTTTTTGATAATTGAGTAAAAATGTTGTGCAATTCATGTGTCATGTCAATCTAGTCCATATGTGAGAACATACTAGAAGTAAATCGAGTGCATAACCAACCCTGATGACTGTTATAATATGATACATACCATACGCTCATGGTCCACTTGAATATGTTATACGATAACAAACACCCACGCTACCTTTGTAGGAGGCACGTATCCGGGTGGGATTGTCAGTCCAATAGATCTATCAATGTATACCGCCGGCTTGTACGGAGTTAATGATTATGCTAGAATGGTGCTTACTCTAATCATGCTCAAGACATAATGCAACATAGAAAACACATAGACACATTGATGATTGAATTGCATAAATGATGTTGTAACATGTTTCACCCCAAAAATGGTGATAAATAGAAAAGGGGCTATGTAAAACTCACCTTAGCAAAATGTTATGTCTCGTGAAAAAAATAGAATAATGTGTTGTGAATGTATGCGAGGCGAATCCCAAAGACTCAACAACGTAGCTAGTCCAAATTGAAGAAAACGAAAAAGAAAGAATATCAAGCTTCCAATTCGCCAATTACAAGAGCTTATAATCAAAGCTTCAATAATAGACTATAGAAGAAAGGTATGAGGGAAAGTTTAATCGGATTGAAACAATCGATTTAGAGATGCAAAGTATAATGGGTCATAGGTGGGTTTTTATACTAGTTTTGGAGTCAATTAGCCATTAAAATTGGTCAACACCATAAAGTAAGGTTTTATGATGAATTGACTATTTGACTAAGACTTTGACTGTTTGACTAAGACTTTGACTATGGCTTTATTTAAAAAAAAAAAAAATTCTTGACAAGTGTATGTGTAAAAAAAAAAAAAAAAAAAAAAGAATTTAGATCATATTATTATTATTATTATATATATATATACATTTATATATAAGTTGTGAGTTAGGAAAATAAAGACTTAGGCACATTTGTATAATATTAATGATAAAGAAGTAAATAAAAAAAAAAGGGCTTTTATGTATTAAAATTTGGGGAAAAAAAAATTTTGCGATGTTACAGGAATAGTGTCCCATTTGTCTGGTAATGATCTTAAAAACCTATGGTTCAATGTTGAATTAGGATAAGTTAGACCTACCAGTTTTAGTTCACTAATTAGACAGCTAAACCTCTCAAATTGTTGAGTTAATGACTCTCCCTTCACATGACTGAATGTTTCATATTTTCTGAAAATCCTGCTCGGAGTAGTTTTCCAATTTCTTTAGCTCTTGAATCTTGGGATCTTCGGTACTCGGCACCGTCGGAACATGTGGTCCAAAGATAACCGACTTCCAACACCCAGTATTCTGTTGAGCTAGAACATGGCTCATCCGACGTTGCCAGATATTGTATTCAGATCTGACAAGCATCGGTGGGTTGTTGTTCGTGTCAGTGTTATGTGGATCGTGATTGATTGAAGCCATTTTCTGTTTGTTTGTAAAACAAAGTTTGTTTAAAAAACTTTGAACGTAAATAAACTATTACTCTGTTTTCAATCCGACAAACAAACGATATCAATAATTGTGAGCTGATCTGTTTATATTAAATTGATTTGTTAGATCAAATTTAATTGACCAAGCTCTGATACCAATTGTTAGGATTTGAGTTTGATTTGTTTTGATAGTTTATAAGTGAAATATGAATGAAGATAAACAAATATGGAAAGTGCGGCAAAAATAGTAAACTATTAATTAAAACAAACGAGATAATTGTTTTAGAATCAAACTTCTCAATAGTCAACCCGGATTAGAATGATAACATAATTACTCCCCCTCGGCCTGATCATTCACAGTGTTTGTCTGAGAGAATGTTTGGAGTGATGAATTGAACAGTACATGCACTATTCTATTTATAGACAAACTAAACCTCTGATGACCTATGGCTGACATCACCTAAGATAACGACATCTAACAGATATATAACAACATAAAAAAACTGATGAATACAGACACTGTTACATAGATAAACTCTGATGACTAAATAGCTGATGGGTAAATCTCTGATGGCTTGTATCCATTGTTGGAATCTTAGTGTTGTTGGCTCCAGCAGTCATTGTCTTCAACAGTCTTTAGTTCAACAGTTGTTTCTTCAACAGTTCTTTGTGATCAGCACTTGTACACCAGCAGTTGTTAGGAGGAACAGTAGTTGTTAGAAGTCAATAGTCTTTTGGGGGAACAACTTGAAAACACTGATTTATTATGGATCATATATATAGTATGTTTTGGCTTTTCAGATCATCTGTTCTTCTCCAGGTCAGCAGACCCAACAATTTCTCAGCCTTGCTTTCAAGTGTATTTGACTAATTTAAAACACTAGCAAAACACAGACAACCAAAGACTCTAAGGTGTTCAAAGAAGGGTTCAAAATTAAAAAATAACTCATAAGGAGTTTTCCCATTCAAGACACAGGAAGGAGTCCTATTGATCAAATAAGAAGTAGTTAGAACACATTCAGTCCAGAACTTAACAGGTAAGTTACTTTGAAAAAGTAAAGCCCTAGCAACAGTGAGCACGTGTCTATGCTTTCTTTCCACCACACCATGTTGTTGTGGTGTATATGCACAGGTGGTTTGATGAATAAATCCTTTTTCCTTACAAAATTTATTCATTTGATGATTTACAAACTCTATGTCATTATCGCTTCTGATAATTTTAACATTCTTATGAAACTGAGTTTGAATTAAATTAACAAAATCCTTAACATTCGGAAAAACAACAGTTTTATGCTTCATCAAACACACCCAGATAGCTCTAGAGAAATCATCAACAATAGTCAAAAAAATATCTATGTCCTTCTCTATCAGCTATTCTATAAGGACCCCAAACATCAATGTGAACTAAATGCCCTACATGTGAGCTCTTATGATGATTAAGTGGAAATGGTTCCATGTGTTGTTTACCCCTTTGGCAAACCTCACAAGTGGCATTTTCACCATTAGAACCAGAACCCATATCCAATTTAAGAACTTTCAAAACTTGATTAGAAGGGTGACCTATTCTAGCATGCCAAAGTTTAATAACATTACTATTATTGCACCACACCTTAGAAGACACAGAAGAGTTGCCACACATATATAACCTATCCATTTGACTACCAATCACCAGGTTTTTCTTGGCAGATAGATCCCGAATATAACACTTACGTTCATCAAAACCAACAAACAGTTTATTGTTCCTAGCCAGCTTATGCACAGATAGGAGGTTAACAGTGTATTCGGGTACGACCAACACATCTTCTATGACAATATCATTAGACAGTTTTAGTTTACCAATCTTAGTTACTAAAGAAAATATCCCATTAGGATGTTTAATTTTGATATTAAAATTAGATACATCTATATAATCAAACACATCCTTATCACTATTAACCATGTGTTCATTAGCACCTTAATCCACTATCCAACCTATTCCTATTAAAGTGCCATTAGCACTAGTAAAACAGTAAACAATAGACCCAGTGGCAGATGCACAGTAGAACCCACCAGACAGATTAGCACACTCAGAGACACTATTGTTATTAACAGCCTTCCTGTTCTGATTGTTTCTATTTCTAGGCTAAGGTGGATATCCTATAAGTTCAAAACACTTATCCACAAGATGGCCAGTTTTGTTACAGTCAGTACATTTTAAACCTTGATTTGGACCCTTGTTAAACTTTTTATTAAAAGATGACTCACCACCTTGATTAGCATTAGCCATGAAATTAACTGCTTGATTAGGTTTATTATTACTTTTGTTGCTAGAGTTTCTATGAGACTCTTCTCTAGAAACCAAAGCAAAAGCTTCCTTAACAGAAGGATGTACACTCTTAATGAGCAAATTAGTTCTAACATGTTGATAAGCATTATCCAACCCCATCAAAAACTGCATTAACTTCATCATATTAGAGAGACAATTAAACTCCCTAGAAGCATCACAGACACGAGTAGGTAACTGCAAGATTGGTCCAATTGCTTCCACATAATATTCAATTTATGGTAGTATTCAGACACAGGCATACCATTCTGAGAAAAAAAATTAATTCTTTGATATAGGTCAAACACAATTGAACCATCAATCTTATTATAAGTCTCCTTAAGTGTTGGGTCTGCTGACCTGGAGAAGAACAGATGATTGGAAAGCCAAAATATGCTAATAGTTGATCCTCTCAATAAACAGTCCTTACAACATACTTCTCCCAAAAGACTGCTGACTCTAACAACTGTTCTATCCAAACAACTGCTATGACAACTGCTGATACAAAGGACTGCTGAATTTACACTGATGAAGAACAACTGCTGACCAAAGGTCTGATGAAGAACAACTGCTGATCCAAGTACTGAAGACTAAAGCACTGCTGGAGCCAACCGCACTTAGGCTCCAGCAGAGGATACAAGACCATCAGAGTTTTCCTACAACAGCTGTTTACTTTCAGTGTTTTCAATGTAACAGTAGTTTGTAATAGGCAGATGTTTTATGTTTGTTATTCTGTTAGAGGTCACTGTCTTAGGTGACGTCAGCCTAGGTCATCAGTGGTTTAGGTTTGTCTATAAATAGAACAGTGCTTGTACTGTTCTATTGTATCACACACACAAACATTCGCTCAGACAAACAATCACTGTGTGATCAGGCTGAGGGGGAGTACTTGTATGATTGTAATCTTTTATATAAATGAAAGCATTCGATCAGATAACAATTACTCTCATGTTTTGATTAATAGTTTATTATTCCGCTGCACTTTCCATCTATATTCATATCAATCTTATCATTCTTAGTTAAACATAATCAAAACAATCAAACTCAGATCCTAACAATTGGTATCAGAGCTTGGTCAATTAAATTCGATCTAACAAATCAATTTAATATAAACAGATCAGCTCACAATTATTGATATCGTTTGTTTGTTGGATTGAAAACAGAGTAATAGTTTAATTTCGTTTCAACCGTTTTTAAACAGACTTTGTTTTTTGAAAAATCAGAGAATGGCTTCAATCAATCACGATCCACATAACACTGGCACGAACAACAAGCCACCGATGCTTGTCAGATCTAATTACAATATCTGGCAACGTCGGATGAGCCATGTTCTAGCTCAACAGAACACTGGGTGTTGGAAGTCTGTTATCTTCGGACCACATGTTCCGACGGTGCCGAGTACTGAAGATCCTAAGGTTCAAGAGCCAAAGAAACTTGAAAACTACTCCGACCAGGATTTTCAGAAAATTGAGTTAGATGCTAAGGCCTTCAGTATTGTGGCCATGGCTCTACCCAATGATATATATGCTGGGCTGTTACACTGTAACAGTGCAAAGGAGTTGTGGGATGCACTGAAAGAACAATTTGGTGGGACTGAGGAGGTTATTGAAAACAATCGTGAAATACTTAACCAACAATATGAAACATTCAGTCATGTCAAAGGAGAGTCATTAACTCAACAGTTTGAGAGGTTTAATTGTTTAATTAGTGAACTAAAATTGGTTGGTCTTACTTACCCTCATTCAACCTTGAACCATAGGTTTTTAAGATCACTACGAGACAAATGGGACACTATTGCTATTGTGATGAGAAACTCAATTGGATTCAAAGACCTATCACTGACCCAGCTTCATGGTAAGCTCTTGACCTATGAGAGAGAGCTGAACCAGAAAAAGAAGCTCCAGGACTCTGGAAAAGTGTCTGATGATTATGTATTTGGGAATACAGCACTTTTGGGTCATGATGAGGTGCCTGGAAATACTAAGGATCAGAGTTATGATCATTTCATTGACATAACTTCAGGTTTTAACTCAGGTTTTAACCCTGATTCTTATTCACCAAACTATGCCTTCACAGCAAGTGGTGGTGATATCCAGGCATCTGACAATATATCCTTTGAGTAAGATGACCTGAAATACTTTGACCCTGATGATTTGGAAGAAATGGACATTATGCACCAATTGGCCCTTCTCAGTGTAAGAACTAACAATTTTTACAAGAAAACTGGGAGAAGGTTTCCAGGGTTAACTGGCAGATCAAAGGTTGAGTTGGATAAATCAAAGATAAAGTGTTACAAATGTCATAGACTTGGTCTTTTTGCTAGGGAATGTAGGAGTCAACATGATACACCTATAATCACCTATCCAAATCAAAGACCACAGACCAACACTTATCAGAATTCCTATAATACCCCTGGACCAAATGTGCAAAACACTGCTCATTTTGCACAGTCCTCAAACACTGTTCCTGTCCAGTATGTCCAAACCACTGTTCCTCAGATCCACTATGTGCAAACCCATGTTGCTCAAGCACCTGTACAAACGACTGTCGCTTCATCCTCTGCTCCTGCAGAGACCAGTCAACAGAGCTTCTTTACACAAGGCTTTGTTGATTGGAGCAGTCTACCTGATGAGTTAACAGATGAAAATTTTGCATTAGTTGCCAAAGCTGAAAATGAACCAGAAAACTTTTGTTTCATGGCTATGGTTGATGAGGTTGAATCTGAGGAGGTGGTGACTGAATCTGATGTTGTGACTAATGATGTTGTTGATGAAGTTGTTACAGGTGAGAAACCTGAAGAAGAGGTTGTGAATCTCTCAGATCCCTGGGGTGCATCTGATGATTGTGAGTGCAAGTGTGATTGTGCATTGATGGCTGCTGCTAAGGTATCTCCTCAAATTCTTAAAGAGTTGTGTTCTGACAAATGTCACACCCCAACCGATGGCGGAAACATCGAGGTGAGACTTGTGATAGATTGTTCAAAGACTTCATGACACTAGAATTCGTGACAATATGATTTAAAGATAAAATTTCATTCATCGTCTAAAAAGATAACATAATACAAATTGTTTTCATGAAAAGAGAAATACGACAACAAAATATAGAACTTAAACTAGCGTGAGTTTCTAGTCCAATCCTAAGTAGATTTCTTGAATATCTTGCATCAAACATTTCCTGCAACATGTATAAAATATCCGTCAACACATAAAGCATTGGTGAGCATACTAGTTTGAGTCTAAGTACATAGTATAGAAAAGTCTACTCGAATCATCATGTTATAGGCATATGCACGTAGAACCATACAAACGGCAACAACACTCGATAACACAAAAGACTTCATCTTATCATGACCCATAAAGGGGGCGGCGTGTCAACCTATAGCGCTATACATGTAAGGTGGGTTGTTAACTAATCGTACATTTGTATGTATGACTTTGAATTCTAGCATGGCATAGCATAATAGCATTTAGATTGAGCATAATAGTTTAAGAGTATGAAATCGTTTAAGTTTTGATAGTGATACATGTTGAGCCCCAAAGAATAAAGAATAAAAGGTGGACAAGTATGAACTCACCTTGGGTGCGTTTGATAGAGTTCCAAAAAGGTAAGTCTTAGAAGGTTTAGCTTTAGCCTTGGTTATCTAGAATTAAAGAATAAAGGGTCTTAGATTCGAGTTTAGGTTATAGATTCACGAGAGTCATGCAAGCCTTTTAGGCGAACCAAAACACAAACCACCATGAAGGTGATTCGGATGATCATAAGAGTCAAGCAAGCCTTTTAGGCGAACCAAAGCACAAACCACCATAGAGGTGATTCGGATGGTTATGAGAGTCAAGCATTGGTAAGGTAGGGATGTATCCACAAACCTTTCCGAGTTATTAAATTAGTAGAGTTTATATAATTTAGTATTTATATAATATAACTTAGAAAGTAGGGTATGGTGACTTAGTTTGGATGAGCCTTGGCCTTCCTTTTGTCAACCATGAACCATAACACAAGTCCCTCCATCATTGAGTTGTTGGTGAACTTGGTTGGTATTATTAACAACCTAGTGCATAAAAGATAATAGAAGATGACCACATTTGAGGCCTCAAATTGGTGCCCTACTCATGTTTATTTGCCATGGCAAATAGGAGAGAGGTCCTAGAGGTTTCCTCAAAGGGTTTGAAGAAGAGGAGAGTGAAGAAAGTAGAAGAGAGGTTGAAGGTGAAGTGAGAAACTCACTTATTTTTGAGAGAATTCTTGAGAGATTAGAGAGGATTTAGAAATGAGCAAGTGTTAGAATGGGTAGGAGTGGTGTATTTATAGTTGGAGTGAAGGGTTGGGTATTTAATGAATTAATTAGGGTGGTTAGAAGTTAATTAGTGGTAAATATATATTTAAAAGAAAAAAAAAGAAAAAAAAATAAATAAATGACAAAAAAAAAGATGGACGGCAATTCTGTTTTCTTTCATAACATTTCATGTTATGTTTTGTTTTGTTTTTTTTTTTTGTATGATTATTATTATATATATATGTTTTATTAATAATAAGTATATAATAAGATCTTAACTAAATAAGTTTCTTGTTATAACGCCTAAACCGAATAGGATAGATTATAATGACGACCCGTCAAGAATTGGTAGGCGTAACCTAAACGAAACGAATAAAGGCGAACTTAGAATTTGTTAAATATAGCATTTATAATACAAGAAAATTAAGAATCACGCGACGTTATATAAAGTTTGCGTTGCGTAGAATTTATAGAATAAATGAAATAGATTAAGATTAAATGTAATTGATAAAATACTTTTCCATTGATCATAAGCTCGGGATTACAAGGGTACAAAATGGAAAGATACAAGAATACAAGGACTAGAATGGAAAATACGAAAAATACGAATGTTACAACAAATGTGTAATTGCATTTGCTAACATCAAAGAGGTGAATGAAAACCTTAGAAAGAAAATTTTAGATGATGAAGTTAAATTTGAGAAACTTTCAAAAGATTTAAAAACAAGTTTAACTGAAAAGGAGTCTGAAATAAGCAGCTTAAAACATGAAGCAACCATAACCAAAGACCAGCTCCAAACTATGATAGCAAAATATCAAAGTTGTAAAAGTGAGCTTGAGTCCACCCAAGTTGAATGTGAGAAATGGGTGGAATCATGTAGAGGTTTTGAGATGCTACTCAACAAACAAACCAAAAGTCATGTGAAGTTTGGTTTTGGTTTTGAAACCACTGCTCCAGCTTTTGAAAACACTGACAAAAAGAATCAAAAGTCTGTTGAGATAGTTCCAACAAACCTGCAGGGTCAAGAGATTAAAATCACTGAACCAAATGGTAAGAAAATTGTTCTTGAAAAACCAGAAGGTTCCTCATCTTTTACTGAACTTGAAAAGTATGAATTTAAACCTACCTGGTCTGATGAGTGTGATACTCTTGAGAATTTTAAACCTGTTGATTTTAAAACACCTGAAGGAAAGACAGCTCCTCAGGCAAAAGTCATTCCCCTGAAAAACCTTCCAGCAGATGCTCAAACATCTGCTGAAAAGAAGGCTGAAAAGGGGAAGAAGAAAGAAAAGACTGTCAACTTGTTCTGTGATTTCTGTGAAAAGAAGAATCATGTCACTAAAAACTGTTTTCTTCTAAAAGCATATGACATTAACAAAGGAACAAGTGAATGTGATTCCAAAGCCACATGTTCAATATGTGGGAAAAAGAATCACAAGACCAAAGAGTGCTTGTATCTAAAAAAATTTGATGTAAAAATACAAGAATACAAAGCTAAAACTCTTGCAAATCCTGTGGTTAGTACTTCAAAAGGAAAGCCCAAACAGACTTTCATCCCTGTCCAAACATCTGTTACTAAAGACTTGAAACATCTGCTTCTAGAGATGTCCAAGTAACAGATGCTCCACCTACAAGCAAATACCCAAGAGGTTATGGACAACCACCATGTCATAGTCTGCCACATGTTTATGAGGAGCCAAAAAGACCCTCTAAACCAAAAGTGAACAGAAATCCATATGGGTATTATCATCTGTCAGGAAGTGATCAAACAACTGTTGCCCCAAGTGTTGACATTCAAGCACTGGCAAATGGTCAGCAGCAGTTGTTGAACTTAATTCAAAAATTAGTCCAAACCACTGATCACCTTCCAAAGCTTGAGTCTGAAAAGTCTGAGCACCCATCCAAAGCCAACTTGGCTTTGGACACTCATCAAAACTAATCCATTACTGATGTGCAGGGAGCTTCTGCTTGTTTAGATAGTCTTTGGTATGTAGATAGTGGAGGCTCCAGGCACATGACAGGATGTAGAGCCCTTCTTCTGGACTTCTTGGCTCATGGAGGGGGTGATATATCCTTTGGTAATGATTCAAAAGGTAAGGTGTTGGGGTCAGGGACTGTACAAGCTGGAAAACTCAAGTTTGAAAATGTCAATCTTATTGATAATCTCAAGTTTAATCTTCTGAGTGTTTCACAAATGAGTGACAAAGGTTATGGCTCATTCTTCACAAAGAAAACTTGCAAGATTATTGGGCCAGAAGTGGTGAAAAAGATTGATACCATCATTGCTGAGAGCAAAGCACAACTTGTTGCTCATAGAAGTGGCAATGTGTATGTTTCATTTTAAACCTCAAAGATTCCATTTCAAAATCAAACCATTAATTTCATTCTTCAAAATCTTTGGCTGCCCATGTTTCATTTTAAACCTCAAAGATTCCATTTCAAAATTTGCAGCCAAAGTAGATTGTGGTTATTTTCTGGGATATTCTTCTACTGCCAAGGCTTATAAAGTGTTTAACACAAAGACCAAGACAATAGAAGAAACTCTGAATGTAAAGTTCAATGAACTTTCATCTCTAAAAATCCCTGCAAATCCTGCTGAACTATTTGATTTAGATAAATTCAAATTTGAAGATATCACTGTTAAAACTAACAATGCAGGTATTCCACAGTCTCCACAACAAGATTACAGAACAGATGTTGTGATCCCCAGTCACTACAAAATCTATTCTGCCTCAGAGAAAGCAGCTGTTCAAAACAATTGTCAAAACTCTGCCACAGCTGTGTCAACCACTGTTGGCCAGTCTTATCCTCAAACCACTGTCTCACCTCTCACAACCACTGAACAATCATCTGTTGACAAAAGTCAATCATCTGTTGACAAAAGTCAGTCCAGTTTCACACCACTTGGACCCATTCGTCCATTACCATTCCAAACATCTGATGGCACTACAGAAGTACCAACAGATGTTACACCAACAGAGTCACCAAACCTCTGTCCATCACCTCAAAATGCCATCATACCATATAGGGGAGATCTTATTTACTTAAGAGCTCATCCACCAGACCAGATCATTGGCAACATCAGAGAGGGTGTGCTCACAAGAAGCCATTCCTCCAATATCTGTCTTTTTGCAGGTTTCCTATCTCTCACACAACCTGTCAAGTACCAAGAGGCACTAAAAGACAACAGTTGGGTAGAAGCCATGCAAGAAGAACTCCTTCAATTTAAAAGACAACAAGTATGGGAGCTTGTACCACTACCTAAGGATGTTTGTCCTATAGGAACAAAGTGGGTCTTCAAAAACAAAACTGATGAAAGGGGTATTGTTGTCAAGAATAAAGCCAGGCTTGTGGTTCAAGGCTTCAGACAAGAAGAAGGAATAGATTATGATGAAACTTTTGCTCCTGTAGCAAGACTAGAAGCCATCAGACTATTTTTAGCCTTTGCTGTCAACCACAACATAAAGGTGTATCAGATGGACATCAAATGTGCTTTCCTTTATGGCAAAATTCAGGAGGAGGTCTATGTATGTCAGCCACCTGGTTTTGAAGACACATTCCATCCTGACTATGTCTACAAGCTCAACAAAGCTTTGTATGGACTCAAACAAGCACCAAGGGCCTGGTATGAAACTCTTTCCACATTTCTCTTATCCATTGGTTTCACAAGAGGTAAAATAGACAAAACTTTATTTCTTAAATGGAAAGGGAAACACATAATGATTGTTCAAATATATGTGGATGACATTATTTTTGGATCCACATGTAACCAAATGTGTGAAGAGTTCAGAAAACTCATGACAGCAGAGTTTGAGATGAGTGCCATGGGTGAGCTTCAGTGTTTCCTTGGTCTTCAAGTGAAACAACTGCAAAATGGCACATTCATTCACCAAAACAAATATGTAAAGAATTTATTAACCAGATTTGAGATGAATGATTGTAAGCCATGTAGTACACCCATGAGTACAGTCAAGCTGCTCACTATTGATGACAAGGATGAACTGGTTGATCAAACACACTATAGATGCATGATTGGGTCTTTACTGTACTTAACTGCATCTAGGCCAGACATTATGTTTGCTACCTGTGTCTATGCAAGATCCCAGGCTTCACCCAGAAAGTCAAACCTTATTGCTGTGAAAAGGATATTCAGATACCTCAAAGGTGCTCCCACACTTGGTATCTGGTATCCTGCTAATGGAAACATTGAGCTTTTAGGTTATTCAGATAGTGACTTTGTTGGCTGTCACACCACAAGAAAGTCCACATCAGGAGGGTGCCAATTTCTAGGGAATGCCTTAGTTTCCTGGCAAAGCAAAAAGCAGGCAGCTGTTTCAACCTCAACAGCTGAAGCTGAATACATTGCTGCTGCAAGCTGTACAGCCCAACTCATGTGGCTTCAAAATCAATTACTGGATTTTGGGATAACTGCACTACAGACTCCACTCATGTTGGACAGTCAAGCTGCTGAAAATATCATCAAGAATCCAGTCTCTCATTCCACTACCAAACACATTGACATCAGACATCATTTTGTCAGAGACAGCTATGAAAAAGGTTTGATTTCTCTACACCATGTTCCAACAGAGGATCAGTTGGCAGATGTGTTAACAAAAGCTTTAGACACATCTACCTTTACAAATCTGATTTCCAGAATTGGTATGTTAAATGGATTAAACAAATAAATTTTTTTAATAAATCATAATAAAATGTTTCAGAAAATCAAAATTTCTTCTAAATAGCTGTTTAGTTGAAAAATCTGTTTACAACATCTGATCAGATAAAGCAACCACTGTTTCATTCATATCCACTGTTGGTTGAAAAATCTGTTTCAAAACATCTGATCAGATAAAACAACTGTTTCCCTATATATATATACTATATCTATAAAAAAATATATATACAACAGTTGGTTCCATCAGCTGTTTGTATCAGTTGTTTGCCAAAACAGCTGTTCTCCACCAGATGTTTCATCCATCAGATGATTGCCACGTCTGCTCATATAAGCAGAGGTTTGGCCACATCAGCGGTTTCTTTTGAGCCTATAAAAACCTTGTTTTACCACAACAGATGTTACACTGTCTCATTGTATTCAAAATACTGAAACCGCCTTCTTCATTCTCAAACCCTCAATCAAATTTCATTCATCTTCACCTTCGGAATCCATTAAAATGGATCTTCAAGCCAAAGCCACCCACAATCGTCTCCCATATCTGGTTAAAACAGATGACAACGTCTCATTCCATTCCACCATCGACATTCTTCTAAACTCCAAATACCTACCCATCTTAACCGCTGACGCCCCCATCTATATCGATACTCTCCAAGAGTTCTGGTTGAATGCTGAGTTTCTATTGCAAGACAAAAAGCCTACTTCCATTATTTCCAAAATTGGAGAAGCAAGTATCGTCATTACCCTTGAAATCATATCCACAACCTTCTCACTGAATGACCTGGCAGGTAAGGACTCGTTCACAAAAACAGAGCTTCACACTGAGTTCCAAGAAAGAGGGTATGATGGTCAGATGACTGGATCAACTCTTTTCAAAAAATATTTTCCACCAGTCATGAAATGTTTCTTCCATACCCTTCTTCTTTGTGTCTCCGCTAAGTCCACATCCTTCAATGAAATCTCATTAAGGATGCAATATCTGGGTTATGCCATGTTGTCAAACTCTGACTTCAATCTTTCCCAGGGATTGTTCATGGACTTAGTGTCAATTGTGAAAGCAGTTAAGTCTGGGTCTAACAATGCTTTTCTAATTTACCCAAGAATTCTTAGTGTAATCCTACAAAAGGTCTTACCAGAAAAGGTTTTCAAAAAGGGTGAGGCAATGCAAATGAAAAGCTTAACTGATGAAACTTTCACTAGAATGCTGGGTGGAAGCACCCAAGAAAACGTGTCAAAAGTGTCTAAAGTTTCTAAAACACAAACAAAGAGGACAAAGACAACAACTGTTGTCAAAACCTCTGTTGTTGAGCCCACTGCTCCTGGTGATCATGGCACTACATCCAGTGCTGTGAAACCCACACTAGCCATTTCCAAAAAGAAACATCCATCCACAAAAACCACCACTCAACCACAAATGAGACTTCTGGATGATGAGGTACCAGAAGAAAACTCTGTTGCACCACAAAAGCAACCTGAAACCACTGTTGTTACTTCCTCACAACAGTTGGACATACCTCCACCTGACCAAACTCCTCATGAATCCTCCTAAAAGGATCATGTTGTAAGCCAAGGGGAAACACATCATGATACATTTGAGTCACTTGGCCAAATGTGCACAAGCCCCTCTCCCAGGGCTAATTCTCTTGTTACTCCTCCACCATCACCATCACATCATGTTCCACAAACCATGCAACCTCTGTTTGAGGCAATTGAGAAATCTCAGGAAGATCCCAGTTCCTCTCTTCCACCTATCACTGAGAGCATATCCCCACAAGTGACTGGTCCTGAGAATACTCAATCTGCTATCCAACAAACAGTAGAGGAGGTTACACCACCTGAGTTCAATGCAACTCTAGGTGAGTTTTCAAGTGGAGCAGCCACTACTGATGTAGAGACCATTGTCTCACATCCGGACAGTGATTCCATTGCTAAGACTCCCTTGAAGGCAACAACTGATGAGGCCACTTTTGTGTCCCCAAAAACAGTTGGAAGTCCCCACTACCAAGAAAAAGGGGCATCTGATTCACCTATTAGGACTGAATCAGGTAGAACTACCACTGGTAGGGACTCAGATGATCTTATTAACTTAGGAGATGGGTCAAAATACCAAGAATTGACGGACAGAGTTCATGCAATTGAAACCTCTGTAGCAGACATCAAATCTGATGTCAAGCTTATACTGGGCTCCATAGCAGACCTTTCCAAAAGTCAACCATCAACAGCTGATATAGCTAGTGAGCTATGGAAATCCGTTTCCCCATCATCATAGCCCACAGGAAACTAGCTGATCAGACACATGAAACTTATATGGCTGAGATCAGAAACATGGTGGATGCAAGGTACAAAGATACACATGCAGACATTAAAGCCATCAAAGATCACCTGCTGAAGACCACTGGCTCTGCCCCTACCACCATTCTCAGGGATGAAGATGATGATGTCTTCACGGCTGATGATGCCAAAAAGGGGGAGACTGGCAGAGATAGGCTACCAAAGCTAGATCCCTTTGGTTGTCCACCTTCAAAAAAAGGCCAAGCCAAGTCTGCCAACAAACCTGAGGCTAGTCAAACAGCACCACAACAACAACAACAAGCAACACAAACAGCACCACAACAACAACAACAACAAGCAACACCAACAGCACCACAACAACAACAACAAGCAACACCAATAGCACCACAACAAACCACTGACAAAAACAAAGCAGTAGACAACTCTGCAAACATAGAAGCTGAAAAGGCTGCTCAGGACAAACAGAAAAGGGCTGACACCTTGGAAGTTAAAGCAGAGTCACTAGTAAACCTCAAGAAAAAACAACAGCAGGAAATTGAAGATGTGGGATCCTCAAAAAGGATGAAAAGGCCTGCTAAGCATGTCAGAAAACCACCATCCAAGCTAAACACCTCTGTTGACAAAACCACTGCTGCTGAAACCACTGCCACCCAAAACACTGAAACCACACAAAACACTACTTCCCAAACCACTATACCTAAACCTACAAGCACATCTGAACATACAACCACCAAACCTACACCCAAACCTACATCACCAACCAAATCCCAAACATCTGCTGGACCTACTAAAAGGTCAACAGATGTTAATCCAACCACTGCTACCAAATCACCATCCCCCAAAATCTTGTACACAAGGAAGAGAAAATCAACTTTTGTTGTACATGATGAAAACATACACACATCACCAAACACCACATCAACTGCACAATCCACTCCTCCTATCACAGCTATTCCAATTTCATCATTCTCACCACACACATCCAAATTCAGTTCCCATAGACCACCACCAACCATTACACCATTGGTTGTTCAGTATCCCCTTGAACTTGATCTTCTCAAGGGGGAATTACAATCCTTCTACAATACTGAACAACCATCTGACAGATCCTTCCCATCTCTCCCAAATTTCCCTGTTCCCCTAAACATTGATACATATCTTAAATACAAGGGTGAACAGGTAGATGCCATCATTAAGGAGAAATGCAAAGGGAAGGATGACAGGACTGCTCAGGGCATCCATTCAGCAGAGCTTAGCAAACTCAGAAGGATTGAAGATTTTGCTAAGACCCTGAGCAACTCCATGTCATCCATGCCTCTTAGTGGTGACTTGGAAAAGGAGGTTAGTGATTCTCTTCTGGAACAGATCTTGGCAACCAAGCCATATAAAGCAACCAAGAAGCAGTTTAATGGTTGGACCACACATGCATTAAGAGAAGAACTTCTCAGAATAGAAGAAATGGCCAAAGACCCCAAGGCTAAAGTCTCTACTCCTAATTTTGGCAAAGGCAGAGACCCAGTCAGAGCCTTAATGTTTAAAAGAATGAGACAAGAGATAGTAGCTGCTAACTATGGGGAAATGAGGTCTGTCTCTAGATGGTCTGAGCTGAGGCTGGTTGAGACATACAAGAGTCTTGAAGAAAACAGAAAGAAGGATCCCAGCCTGCCTAGAAAACCTATTTATACTGATGAGCCACTGATGAAGAGACCCCAGCAGACTTTTACCTTGGACAGCTTACTTAAAACTTCTGATCTATCAATTGCTGCAAGAAGACAGTTCAAGAAACAGAAGGAAATGTCAGAAGAAGATCAGAAGAAGTTTGCTGATACATTCATTAAGGAAGGGCTCTTCAATCAGATACACTTTTTCTCTGATCCTACAACAGAGAAACTTAGGGAACTCATTGGAAGACCTCCATCACCTAACTCATCCCAAATAAAAGTTCATCTCAGCAAATCCACTGACTCAAAAATTCTAAAATGGAAAGTCAACAAAGACAACCATGAATTGACTCTGCTCAGGTCAGATGGAAGAGTTCAGAAGATCAGCATGGAAGATGCATACAGCCTATGTGCAGATGATCTTCAAACACTGCTAAATCTAGAACTTGAAAGAGATGAAGAAGACTTATTTGCTCTTAACTTTGAACTACAATTCAAAGGTCAAATCAGAGAAAGTCTGATGAGGAATAAAGATCAGTAAATAAAGCTGAGTTTTGGCATCATCTGTTCTAGGGGGAGATTGTTGGGTCTGCTGACCTGGAGAAGAACAGATGATTGGAAAGCCAAAATATGCTAACAGTTGATCCTCTCAATAAACAGTCCTTACAACATACTTCTCCCAAAAGACTGCTGACTCTAACAACTGTTCTATCCAAACAACTGCTATGACGACTGCTGATACAAAGGACTGCTGAATTTACACTGATGAAGAACAACTGCTGACCAAAGGTCTGATGAAGAACAACTGCTGATCCAAGTACTGAAGACTAAAGCACTGCTGGAGCCAACAGCACTTAGGCTCCAGCAGAGGATACAAGACCATCAGAGTTTTCCTACAACAGCTGTTTACTTTCAGTGTTTTCAATGTAACAGTAGTTTGTAATAGGCAGATGTTTTATGTTTGTTATTCTGTTAGAGGTCACTGTCTTAGGTGACGTCAGCCTAGGTCATCAGTGGTTTAGGTTTGTCTATAAATAGAACAGTGCTTGTACTGTTCTATTGTATCACACACACAAACATTCTCTCAGACAAACAATCACTGTGTGATCAGGCTGAGGGGGAGTACTTGTATGATTGTAATCTTTTAGATAAATGAAAGCATTCGATCAGATAACAATTACTCTCATGTTTTGATTAATAGTTTATTATTCCGCTGCACTTTCCATCTATATTCATATCAATCTTATCATTCTTAGTTAAACATAATCAAAACAATCAAACTCAGATCCTAACATTAAGATCCTTCCAAACTTCAGAGGCAAGTTTGGAATAGATCTGCTCCATATATAGTTCCTCAGAAATAGAGTTAAGAATCTATGTTAAGGCCACATTATTACATCTATCCCATTGATTAGCAAGAAAAACATCATCAGTAGGTTTAACACAGTCACCATTGATAAAACCTAACTTTTTTAACTTGAAGACCCAATGTCATAGCATTTGTGTAACACCCCAACCGATGGCAGAAACATGTTCAAATCCAATAACCTTCAATCAGTTGCAATCAGTATAAATAGGACCTCCCCTAGAGCCTAATACCACCGAGAAACATTTCCCCACTGTAAGCATAAATTTGTTGTTTGATTTTGTTAGTCGGCCTCATACAACCAATAGCCCCATCATTACAGAAGCTATTGGTTGTTAATTGACGAATTTAGATTGTTAGGGTTCATGTGTATTCAATTTGGGGATAATGGGTTACGCAGGCACTGTTTATAATTAAAACGAATTAGATTTCATCACCAACTGATCTACAGATCAGTTGGTGTGATACTACTACCTAAGAGTTCATGAGGAAGATATTCCCAAAACAGCTTTTCGCACACGTTATGGTCATTACGAATTCATGGCCATGCCCTTTGGATTGACCAACAATCCCGCAGTGTTTATGGATTTAATGAATCGGGTTTGTACACCTTATCTCGACAAGTTTATGGATTTAATGAATCGGGTTTGTGATTTTAAAACCCTTGGAAAGGCCAGAGACTCAGGTTCGAGTCCTGGCACATGCAACCATTTTTTTCATTTCTTTTATGCTTATATATTCAATATTATTTTTAAAAATAGATTTTAAATACTAAACATGGTTTATAAATTCAACAAAAATTATTTTTAGTTATTCTGATGATAAAGTTTATTATCCAACTTTTATTTTTTCAAAAATTATTTATTTATTATATATTATAAATATTACAAGTTTATTCATTTATAATTTCAAAATTCTATAAAAATATCAAAACGACATTATAAAATCCCACAAAAATAATTTTAAACTTATAAATCAATAAACATTTCAGAAATAAATTTTATTTCAGAAAAATCATTTATTTAATATTTTTAATTGATTTTTGTTATTTTAATCATAAATAAATCATAATAAATTCATTTTTCATTATTTTTACATCAAAATTTCACATAAATTATTTTTAATCATTTAGGTCAGAAATAAAAAATTTTTGATTCGAAATTTATAAATTTTAATATTTTTAAATATTAAGTCTATAGTTTGACAAATAAGTATTAACTAGTATTATACCGGTCCGTTGGGACGGGTTCTTAAAATTTATAATATCCAAACTATGTGTACATTGAAGATTCAGATAATGACTTATCCAACAGGGATTAGTAGGCGCGGAAGTTGGTTAGTTCCCGTACATAACTCAAATTTTGTTATTTAGTTGGCACAATTTGACATCTTTCCTTTTTTTTGTAATCAAGAAACATTAAGAAAAAACAAACAATAACGAAACAATTTCAAACATATAATGGCATGCATGAATTGATGATGGGTTGATAATTAAGAATTTATTCGATTGTTGCGAAGGAAAACGTTAAATTATACTTTTTATTCTAGTTTTATACGCATCAGTTGGTGGTATAATGTCATAAAACGAACATGATCCATCCATATAAAAAACGTAACTGAACAGACAAACAAAAAAATTGGCATACAAATTAATGCTCAAACGAATCACAATGAAGTAGCTGAACATTTTGAACTTTGAGCAACTACGTAACAAACCCAACAAAAAAAACAACAATAAATGTGCTTCAACAACATCCACATCCTAATGTAATACCAAAACTTGTTCAGACCGAGAACAATAAAATTGGGAATATACATATTACTAATTATCAAAAAAAAAACAAAAAAAAAACTGACTACTTAAAAAACTAATAAAAGTGGTTAGAAAATGCTTCCGACCAACCCGAGTGACTCAACTCGGCCCATACCAAAAATTATCCATTTCAAGTTAATAAAAGGAAAACAAAAGGACCAACTGACATATATGGTTAGTGCCCTGAAATTATACAAATGCATTTGTACATTATAATCTTTCTTTTGGGAACATATATGGTTAGTGCCCTGAAATTATACAAATGCATTTGTACATTATAATCTTTCTTTTGGGAACATGTCCATCTACAAAGCTTGAAATCCATTATTTGTTTCAAGGCAGTCTTTGTCGCAAGTTATGCTTATAAAAAATGAAAAAACAAAGCATTTCTAACCAAGAATAGGCATCATAATCGCGTTGGTCGTAAGTTAATCTTCTAAACGTCATCCTTGGCAATGACAGTGACAGATTTGAGTAAGCTTTTATGGTAATTTTGTTGACTAAATAGGATGGTCATCCATATCTCCTACATGATTCATTGTTTGCAACCAACCAAAAACTATTATTTGACGTATCTGTGACAAAACACGTCATAAATTGACCAATTCATAAATAAATGGGTAGAAAAATAAGACAAACAACTACTAATTAAAGACGTTTACAAGTCAGTAGTATTACATTTTGTAACATTATTTGGTTATGGTGCTACTCCCAACTCCCAAACACATTTACATAGACATGAATTGTTAAAGATAGTTCTCGGGTCGTTTTCACGTTCTTTGCATCTGAAAGAAAACACATAACCTTGGTTGTGGACATGGTTAGAGCATGGGTCGCAGCCTGAGAAGCATACAGAGCCTTCTCGACTTTTTGATTTTCGACAATAATAAGTTGGGATCTCACCTCATAGCAAGAAGGAGTGGGTTCCTTTTGTTGAAGAATAGACGAAATACTTTCATACTGATCTGTTAAGCCGACAAGAAGATGGAAGACAAGGCGCTTGTTATCAACCGGGGAATTAACATTAGTAAGTTGGCAAGTCAACGATTTTATGGCCTGACAGTAGGCTGGCATATTAGGAAAACCGTCTAAGCTGGTTTTGGAAAATTTGTGCATGAGATGAAGGGCTCTAGCAGTATTTTGTTGTGAAAGAGTCCTTCTAAGGTGGTCCATGCATCGTAGGCAGTCATATTGGGAGTGATTATGGTGTTGAAGAGGTCGATTTTTCCTTGTTGGCATCAGAAGAAGAAAATTTGGGAGAGGGCTTGGGGGAGAGGTGTTGGATGACTTGAAAAGCTCGACAATCGATGCGAAAAAGCTTGCTCCACTACTAGAAAAAGGGCATTCCTTGACGCGCCTTTTATATCACGCACTTATTTATAACACTCAAAAGTGCGTGTCATAAAAAAATTGTCATGGTTTTTAAAATCTGGTTAATTAATGACACATTTTTTGTGTGTCAAGAATTTAGTGTCAACAAATGAAAAAGATGAAGGTATAAAATATTGTGTTTCATCTTTTCATGTCATACATATTTTCCCAAATTCCATTTTCCCTCCTATATATCCTTCTCATCTCGTGCTTTGTGAAGTTAAGTTCTAAAATCAAACCCATAATATCATTCCCAAATCCCAATCAAATCCCTCATCATCCCAACCAAAAATCAAGCCGTCATCGTCCCAACCCTAATCCTAATCCTTATCGCACAACCAAACCCATACCTCTCTCAATCGTAACCATAACTTCTCTCGTTCATAACCCTAACCATGACCCTCATCGCACAAAAATATGACCACAATGAGCTTGTTTTTACATGGTTCGGCTACTTGTTAACATAGAAAGGTAAGTATAGGCTACAAGTAATTGTTGAATGGTACTTGTTTTTCTCATTCCACAGTTGTAGATTAGAAAAATAATTGTAAAAAAATGTTTTACACTTCGTATGTTTGTTTTTCTCATTCGGTCATTCTTTTTAACAAAAATGTTTACATTATTTGGTTTTGATTTGCTTTATTAGTTCAAGTTTTGTTAAGATTCATAGGTAACAGACCACTATGATATTATTTTTTGCTGGGTTTATTGTTCTCTTTATATAAAAAACTTTTACCCAAACATTTGTAAAGTAAATATATGTACATCTTTTTGCAATATATGTAATTTGTTTATTATGTATCTGGCTGCTATTATGCGCTATATGCATTTTCAAATGAGCTTTTTTTCTATATATGTAATAAGTTTTTTTAACAACAATAAGCTTGTTATGTGTCGGTTCTGTTATGCACAATGGTGAACATGTTATTGCGATGTATGTAAAGTGTTTGATATGTGTCTGGTTGCTGTTGTGCGTTGGAAGGAACATATTTTTGCGATGTATGGATATGTGCTCGGTTTGTTTTATGCACTTGGATGAACATCAATTTTGTGATATATGTGATGTGTTTGTTATGTGTCTGGTTGTTGTTATGCACTTGAATGAATGTCTTTTGGTAACATATGTATTGTTTTTGTTATTTGTGCAGTTGTTGTTATGGGCTCTAAGCCTCTAATGAACAACCTTTTGGGGTTATATATGGAGTGAACATCTTTTCTGCAATATATAATGTGTCATGTTGTTGTTATGCACTCAAATAAACATTTCTTTGCAATATATGTAATCTGTTTGTTATGTGTTAGTTCTTATGTAATACATATGTACATGTCTTATAAGTGCGTGTGTAAATTAAAAATCTACCGTACGGTACCATTACCAGGAATTTTCAGTACCGGTACCCAATTTTGGCAATCTTCAAGTTTGGTACTTTAGGTTCAGTACCGGTACCAAGCTCATCCCTAGTTACCGCAAAAGATTTTGACTCTTGATCAAGTTTGGTTGTACTTTTATGTATATTTGGAATAAGTTTTCTTGCTTAATATTATTTATACATATAGTATATATTTGATGGTTGGTTATTGATAATAATATATAAATTAGGATTCTAGCTTTTCAAGTTTAGCCTGTGAGCCAAACTCGAGCTTAGCCTAAAGTAGTCGAGTTGAGACTCATTTGCATGCCCAGTTTCACATCCTTAAGTTACATGCACAGATTGTGGAGTATAGACAACCTAGCTTTAAACAGTAAAAGATCTAGATATTGTTAGAAGCTATAGAGCTGTTGGTTAAAAGGATCTATATATGTGAAAGACTTGAAATTTGTATTTTGTTAATGGTCAAACTTAATCGTGATGTTGTTCAAAGGAAGTTGTGTGCATTTTTTATACTTTTTTATAGTTGTGTGCAACTTGGTCAACTCAAAAAAGCCTTTTGGTTTGAATGAATAACGTAATGTTAAGTTTAGAAATGGTTGTTTTATACTCAAATTTGTTAGTCTAAATATGGAGCTTGGAGTTGGCTATGTGCCTATTGCCTAGTAGTAGTAGTTATATAAGTATAGGATTTATATCACTTATCTTATGTTCACTGGTTTGTCTAAAGAAGTTACAGTTAAGAAGGTTTTTATGGATTTGATTACTGCCTGCATTTTGTATTCATTTTTCTTTCTAATAGTAGTAGTTATATAAGTATAGGATCCATATCACTTTCTTGATTCTGATGATAGGTTTGGGATGCAACAACTAGTTTCTTTTTACTTTCATAGTTTAGACTTTTTAAGGTTATTTCAGGCTTTTCTCATGTGGAACAAGCAAAGATAGGGAATCACATAGTGTAGAATGGAATGAGAGTGATTGGGTTGTTAAAAGAACGTATCTTGGTTTCCGTAAACGATCTTTAGGTGTTGTGCAATTTGATACAACAAAAACCAAATTTTTAGCAGCTGGTGATGATTTTACAATTAAATATTGGGAAATGGATAATGTACAGCTTTTGACATGTGTTGATGTTGATGGCGGTATCCCGGTATTACTTTCAATTCATAACAAAACGATTTGATAAACTCACTAATGGCCAATCTAATATTGTTCTTTGTTAGGCAAGCCCACAAATTCGATTTAACAAAGATGGTGCTCTTTTGACTGTTTCTACTAAGGATAACGGTATCAAAATTTTGGCAAATTCAGATGGACTTAGATTACTTTGAATTTTTGAAAATCTTTCATTTGATGTTTCTGCTTCAAGAACTCCTGAAGATGCAAAGGTAGTTGTTTTTTGTTTACTTAGTACACGGTCATAATTTTCTTGATATTTGTTATAAAACTATATTTTCTAATAGTGTTAGTTTAAATTTCAGCCCACGACAAACACGTTATCTATTGTAGCTGCTGGTAGTGTTGCATTAGCAGAAAGGGTTGCATCTGTTGTATCCATCTCTGCCATGGTTAGTGCTTGTGTTTGAATTTGACTAGATGTTCATACTTCCTAGTGTGAGTGTCAATTCAGTAATTAAAGTACTATGAATGTGGAACGGGTTATTTTAGGTTATTTTGAGTTCAACAAAAGTACTGTGTTTAGGCAAGAACAAAATACTTATATAAGACATGCCAAAAGTGTTACTTTATATGCTTGATCTATAGTGATTTATATGTTTGATTGGAATTGTATAATGTTGCAAATTGCAACTGTAGTATATAGTTAGAATCAGGTTGCTCAACAGTTCATCGGCTTTGTATAGTTAGAATCAGAATATGTTTGATCTACAGTGATTTATATGCTTGTTCTAAATGTTATGTTGTTACGATTCTAGTAAATATTTGGAATATGTTGGCTCTATTGTTTATCGGTATTTTGTTTTTAAATCTGTAGTTATATATGTGCTGATTAGGAATCGTATACGACTGCAATTGTTATAATAATACTTCCTTTGTTTCATCCCACTGGATACTTGGGCGCCCTCGACTAACGTATTAATTTAATTATTGTCTCAGGTTGAGAGAGGAGTGGATTCTTACGAGGATGACGATATGGATGGCATTTGCGAAGAATGGTCAAGTTATGCCACGACATTTATTTTCAAGTGATCGAAATTGTTTTTATGGCGAAAAATACAATGCAATCAATATTTTGTAACCGTTAAATATTTGTATGTGGTAGATTTGACAAATGTTGACTTGGATTGGTTTTTATTTTGGTAAATATGCAATATATAATGAAATATGTGATTTTTTTATTATGGTTATTCTGCAAAAAAAAATCTTTTTTAGATTAATAAATTTTTGATACGCAAAATAAATGTCATAAACAGATGACATGCAAGAAAGTGGCTAGTTAAAAAGTATCATAAGCGCATGTCAAAAAAACGATTGTCATAAGCGCGTGTCATAAACAGATGACATGCAAGAAAGTGTCATGTTAAATTTATGACATCGCCATCATTGACACTCTTTTTTGTGTCATTAGACCCCTTTCTTGACACACAATGTACGTCAAGAAAGGTGTTTTTTTTCTAGTAGTGCTCCATGATGAGTATTGACTTGTCTCCATCTCAACGGTGATTGGGATTAGGTTTTTGATATTAGAGTCTATGACGACTGGATGAATGTTGTTGTCCATGGAGAGAGCAGAAGAGAGCCGAAAGCAGCGATTAGAGAGGGAGGAGAAGGGTTGCGGTGGTGGGGAAGGAAAATAGGTCAAACTCTTGATACTATGAAAGAGTTTATTATTCAATGGTTGCTTTTCTCCTTCTCATTGATAACATTATATAATTACAATATGAGATCAATTAGTCTAAGAAGGTAATGCCAAGATGATCTTTTGTCATTAGCAAGTAAACCTTAAATAGTTACAATACAATCTCCTATTTTTGGAGATAATGATAATCACAATAAATACAATAATGATAATTGCTAATCTACTCAAAATTCAAATACAATGCAATATATACAATATCTATTACACCCCCGCAGTCGAAGCGGGAGGTTTACGGATGCTTAGACTGGATCGAAAGTCGTCAAAGAGCACCCGTGGAAGGCCCTTGGTAAAGATTTCAACGACTTGATAGCGAGACGGGACATGAAGAATGCGAACCAGACCCTTTTGCACGTGCTCACGCACAAAATGTATATTCAGTTCGATATGTTTTGTGCGTTGATGTTGAACTGGATTGCCTGATAAATAAATAGCGCTGACGTTGTCATAGTAGACAAGGATATCCTTCGATAGAGGCTTATGAAGCTCTAGAAGAAGATTACGAAGCCAACATATTTCGGCTACAACATTAGCAAATCCCCGATATTCGGCCTCAGCGCTAGAGCGAGAAATGGAAGACTGGCGTTTAGAGGACCATGAGATGAGATTGTTGCCGAGGTAAACACAATATCCAGATGTAGACCGTCTGGTGTCTAGGCAGCCTACCCATTCAGCATTAGTGTAGGCTCATAGAGACAGATCAGATGATGGGTTGAGATGAAGACCATATTCAGCAGTGCCCTGTAAGTAGCGAATGATGCGTTTTAAAACATTCCAATGGGTGATAGACGGGGAGTGCATATGCATGCAGATTTGTTGAACTGCATATGTGATGTCTGGTCTTGTAAAGGTGAGATACTGGAGGGCACCTGCAAGACTACGAAATAGAGACGGGTCATCAAAAGGAGATCCCGTATCGACACTGAGCTTGCTTTGCGTGTCGACTGGTGTAGCAGAGGCTTGCATGAGTCCATTCTCGCACGATGTATAATATCTTTGGCATAAGATTGTTGTGGTAGAAAAAGAGTGTCACCTGTGCGAGTTACATTAATACCCAAGAAGTAAGTGAGAGGACCCAAGTGTTTCATGGCGAATTCACTAACCAAAATGGCCATGAGAGACTATCTAAGAGAATGTGACGAGGTAGTGAGAATGATATCGTCAACATAAATCAACAAATACGCTATGTCACGGCCATGGTGATAAATAAATAAAGAATTATCCGTTTTGCATTGAGTGAACCCCTGTCGAACAATAAAGTTAGTAAATCATTGATACCAAGCCCGAGGTGCTTGTTTCAGTCCATAGAGAGACTTTTTCAATCGGCAAACATAATAAGGATAATCTTTATGTTGAAAACCCATAGGCTAGTGCATATAAACAGTCTCATGAAGATGTCCGTGAAGAAATGCATTTGTGACATCCAATTGATGAATTGGCCATGACTGAGATAGAGCCAATGAGAGTACAGTCCGTATTGTGGTGGGTTTCACCACAGGACTAAATGTTTCACCACAATCGATACCAACCTGTTGACCACGCCCATCACAAACCAAGCGAGCCTTGTATCGCTCCAAAGATCCATTAGAACGAAACTTGTGTTTAAATAACCACAAACTACGAATTATATTCATATCCGGTGTGCGAGGGATAAGCTCCCAAGTCTCGTTTTTAATAAGCGCACTAAATTCATTGTTCATGGCATCGAACCATTCTGGGGTGGACAAAGCAACATATGGGTTTTTGGGTACGGGAACAAATGGTGGAGGTGTTAAGGTTAAAAAGTTGTTTAGGTTTGGTTATACCGGCCATTGAACGGGTGCGCATGGTCCGGTTAGGGAGTTGAGTCGTGGGAGGAGGTTGGTTCGATGTAACAGGAGGTAGGTTTGGTGTGGGAGAAGTGTTGGGCTGGTTGGCTGGGCTAGTGACATTATGTGTGCTGGACGTGTTTGGGCTGGTGGGTGTGGCAGAGGAGCCGTGAGGTGGGTCAGGTAGGGTAGGCGTATTTTAGGCTGGGGAGGCAGCAGGGCTTGTTAGGGTAGGTGGGGGTGGGATCGGGTGTTGTGTGTGAGGTGAGGGGATTGGACCAGGTGAGTGGGCCGTGAGCTAGTTGGCGGGTGGGTCATGTGGCGGATTGGTTGAGTGGACATGAGGCCAGAGGAGTGGTGAAAGGGGAGGAGTCAAGAAATCATAGGTGTGTAAAGCAGTAGGGTGTTTGATCGAGTAAGGAAAAATCGATTCTTCGAAGTGAACGTGTCGAGAGATTAAGGTTTGGTTTGTATTGAGGTCAAAGCATTTGTAACCTCTATAGTTGGATGGGTAGCCTAAGAAGACACATGGTTGGGAACGATGGGCAAGTTTGTTAATAGTAGTGGAGGGGAGGATGGGATAACATAGACAACCGAACACACGAAGGTGTTCGTATGTGGGTAGAACATTATGTAAAAGAGTAGTGGGGGTTTGGAAGTGACGGTTTTTCTTTGGGAGAATGTTTAAAAGATATGTGGCAGCTTCTAGTGCATGGTGCTAGAAGTTGGGTGGGAGGGATGATTAGGCTAATAACGTGCAAATCATGTTGTTGATGGTACGGATTTGTCGTTCGACTTTGCCATTTTGGGAGGAGGTGTGAGGGCAAGAAAAACAAAATTGCATGCCATTATTTTGACAAAATTGTTTGAAGTTGTTGTTAGTGTATTTAGTGCCATTGTCACACTGAAATTGCTTTATTTTACGTTCAAACTGAGTGTTGATGTGGTTGTAGAAGTGGGTGAAGGTGGTAAAGACGTGGGATTTAGTGGGAATGGGAAAGGTCCAAAGGAAATCGGTACAATCATCAAGAAATAATATATAATACCGATGACCACCAGTGCTTAGCATAAGGGAGGTCCATAGGTCACTATGTATGATATCAAAGGGCAAATGAGTGACATTAATAGAATCATAAAATGGAAGCTTAATACTTTTACCAAAAACACATGATTCGCAAAGCGTTTTATTCGGTTTACGAAAAATAATAGAAGAACTAGTCTTTAATGAATGCAATAAATTGTTGCCCGGGTGCCCAAGGCGTTGATGCCAACGGCCTTGGGTGATTGTAGTGAGAGCTGTTGGTTAGGTAGAAGACTTGATGAAGTAAATTATCGGTGGTGATCCTTCACAAGAAAACCAAAAGGGTCAAATTCAATGGATAGTAAATTATCGGTGGTGAGGCGACGGACAGAGATAAGATTTTTAATTAGGTTAGGGGCAAATAAGACATTGTTTAGTTTAAAGGGGGGAAATGGTGGTGGTAAAATTTGGTTGCCTTGTCCAATGACCGGAATGGTCATACCATTACCTACAATGATTTGTTTATTAGTGCAAGTATTAAAATTAGACAAGGAAGGCGTACCTAGTTGCATGTGACCGGAGGCTCCAGTATCCATAAATCTGACCGGGTCCGCTGATTGATTCATTGAGAGCGTGTAGAGGGCTTGGGCTATGTCAGTTGGGGTCGGAGTGTATGAGGCATAATGGGCCTGATCCGGGTGAGGCCAAGAATGTCGGGACTACTGTTGGGCTTCGGGACACACGGGTAGGGGTGTGCAACGGTTCAGAACCGAACCGAACCAACCCGAACCGGAACCGTTTAGTGATAAATATAAGAACCGGAACCGAACCGTTTAAAAACCTACCGGTTCGGTTCGGCACCGAATTAAACGGTTCTCATGTAAACGGTTCTTGCCGGAACCGGTTGAAAAATAAATCCTAAAACTAATAATTAAATCAAAGGCAACTTTAGTAAACTAAAGTGTGGTATCCTACTCATATTACAGACCTATGATACATCTTTAGAAGTGCACAATACCAACCACATATATGCAATGATTGTAATTTTGACACTACGAATGATATGTGTCATGCATTCCTAATATCACATGTTATACTACATCATTGTCTGATACACATTATAGGCCAACCTATGTGATGTGTGTAAATGTATATATAAAAATAACACAAGCTTTAATTAAAACGACTCACCTAAAAACTACACACGCACGACAAGTGTACCGGTCGCAAAGCAGTAAACAGATAAGACCGAGTATCGAACCCAAAGACGCGAATGCAACTCTAGATCACAACCTATACCGAATACTAGCCTAAATAAATATATACTTAAATTGGGGGTTAAACTAATAATTATAAACTTAGAAGAAACTAAATATAAATAAAATAACCTCAACTGCTTATAGGAACTAGGAACTTGGAGAAATCAGATAAGAAGAAGGCTGGTTACTTAGGTAAAATCCCTAGACACTAGCAATAAATCCTGAATCTGGTAATTAACTGGAGACCCTATTCTTTTCTAATAAACCTCCTGTCAAGGATGGCTCACTAGACTCAAGGCGGGACAAGTGTAGAAATGCTAAGATGGATCCAGATCGCCCTAGCGTACCAAAATCCCACAGAAATCAGATTACAATCTCTCCTGGACCGAAACCTTCTAACTATGAAGCAGAGTTAAACTCTATTGAAGAAAACCTAGGAAAACTCTAAACACGGACAAGTAGCGATTCCCGCCCTAGCGCTTGTCAACTACCGAACAATGCATAGTTAGTTACCTAGCAATCTCGAGTTAGATTTCTCATCCTCAAGAATGGACTGCACGTTTTAGTTAATTTATTATATTAGTTTGTTATACTTGTGTCGTACTCCAACTCCAAATACTAGCACACTAACCTAAGTTGACGAACTAGATTGATTTCTAGACCTAGGGAGTATCTCTACATGCCTAGTTCCAGAAAACCAATAAACAAACTTCAAATAAAATCAACACCAACACACATATATCAAATTCAACAATAAAATTAAAATCATGTAATTATACACATCAAAATTAAAAACCAAAAATCATTAAATACGGCATATTACGTGTCTAGTTCATAAACCTAAGCAACCATAAAAGGTTTAGCTACTCATAATATTTAGAAACATAAATTCAAAATCTATAAAAAACAATTTAATCATGTCTCTAAATAATCAAAACAAATAAAACAAACCCTGGATCTTCAAATAATTAATCTTTAATACACCCCGGACCTTCTCCCCTCCTAAGCTCCTTTAGTCGATCAGGCAGCTTCTTCGAATGAATATTTGTTTGGCTGTTCGAAGAATTATCCCCTCCAAAAGAGAATATATATTTCTTCTTGCGGCTGCCTTTTGAATATATAATATCCTCCAACCCCAATTATTCGGAATTCTCTTGACCGACTTTTGCCATGTTGTTTTGTTTAGGTTGTTTGACTTGGCTTGGGCCACTAGCCCAAGTCACAACATTTATTTTTTTTTCTTTTTTTTATTATATTATTATTATTATATTATTAGTATTATTATTATATACTATTATTACTCCATGCTCTCATATTAGGTGTTCTTGGCTCGACCAAAGTTGCTCGTTTACGCTCCAACGTCTATAAACACATGCTCTCAAGTGTTCGTGTCTCGATTAAAATTCTTTCTTTTTAAGCTCATTTTCCACAAACACCTATAAAATAATAAAATAAATAAATAAGTACTAAAAACTACTAAAAACTATACAATGATAAAAATAGACAAACAATCGAATACACACCTAAAACTACTAAAAACAATACACAAAAGACTCAATTATAACTCAAAATACATAGGAAAATAGATGTGTTTTATGACACATCAAACATTATAGGCCAACCTGTGTACCTTATAAATGAATTTGTAAGCATTGATTCTCAGTTTAAGTTATTTTCGTTCCCTTTATTGTACTCTATATGTTTTTATAAAAATTACATAATTCAAATTGAACTCCTATCACAACAAGTTTGTTGTATATTATATAGTTAACATGACTCGAAATGTATTCTTTATAAAGATTAAACTTGGGAAATGAAAATGTGGATAGTCGGTATACAAACTACTTGGAAAAGCCCACTAAATTAATAGGGTTTTATATATAATATTTAAAGTTTTAACCTAACCTGGTTCTAGAGGTTCTTTAAATAGAACCGCAGTTCTGAACCGAACCGGGAACCGTTTTCACCAAAATTTAAGAACCGGAACCGAACCTTAAATACAAGAATACGATTCGGATCTAGCGGTTCTACACACGGGTAGGGGCATGGTGGTTGTGTGTTTGTTTGTAGGCTTAGGCTTTGGGCCTGGGTAAGGGTAAGCAGATTGGCCCACTGGTTTTGGGTCCATGAATTAGGGGAAAATGATGTAAGGGTGTTGGGGTTGATTGGAGTAGGCAGAAGAACAACGACCTCTGTTGGAGGTGTAGGACGGACGGCCCCTTCCCCAGCCTTGTGACCGACCGCGGCTTCTGCCGGAATCAGCCCGGGGGTCGGAGTTGGGAGCAGTGGTGTTGGGATCAGATGTGGTTCGGGTTTGGGTGTGTAGGGCGGTCGCAGATTGGGTGGAGGCGTGGAGGGTTTTAGAAGCTTTGGTGGTTTCACTCATAAAAAGTTGAGATCTGACCTCAAAGAAGGTGGGGTAGTGGTTTGGTGTTCTGAAGAACCATGGATATGGTTTCATATTGTTCTGTGAGTCCCGCGAGTGTTTGAAGAACCAGGTCCTATTCATCGACAGGTGCATCGACGTTGGAGAGTTGATCAGATAAAACCTTTATCTCCTGACAGTATGCAGACATGGATGGAAAGTTTTCCAACCGGGTATCGGCGAATTTTTGTTTCAAGTAAAGGGCACGAGTGGCCTTGTTATCTTGGAAAAGGGATTCTATGGCTTTCCAGGCATCGTAAGCGGTGGTCCGCTTGGCAATGACTGTTTTGAGAAGGGATGGGGATATTTTGTCGTACATCCATTGGAGAACGATCGCATCGAGTCGTTCCCATGAATCGGCAGTAGGAGGGGCAGGTTTGTCTTTTTCAATGGAAGAGGAGGAGGCAGGGGGTGGTGGGCGGGGTTGGAGGTGATCGGAGACCAAGAAGGCGGTGCAATGAATCTGAAAAAGTTCAGACCAAGTGTTATAATCAAAGGCTTCATTGTCAAGCATGATTGGGACAAAGGCTTTGATATTTGATACAGTGATGGCCGAATGTATTTTATTATTGGCCATGCGGAAGAAGAAGGAGGGCTGCGGCGAAGAGAATAGGGCCGGCGGTGGTGGAGGATCAAGGTGTGGCTGATACCATGTAAGAAGGTAATGCCAAGATGATCTTTTGTCATTAGCAAGTAAACCTTAAATAGTTACAATACAATCTCCTATTTTTGGTGATAATGATAATCACAATAAATACAATAATGATAATTGCTAATCTATTCAAAATTCAAATACTATGCCATATATACGATATCTATTAATTAGGATCTCGTAAATACGAAAACATCTATCTATATATATAAAAGAAAACGTATATGCTGACGTGTCGGGCAATGAAGGCCTCAACCTCCCCTTGAGAGTGCCACGTGGCATCATAATTGAAAGATTTTAGTGTTTTTGAACTATTTCCTTTTTTAATTAAAAAAAAAACATAAACATAAAACCTTAAATTAAATTGAGTTATTTTAGGAAAAAAAAAGAATTTAAAAATAAATTTAAAATTTTCTCTCTCATATTTCCTCCCATAATTTTTAAACGTTTATATCTTTTATATACGGGATTTTTTAAAGAAAAAAATTACACCAAATTAACGAGCGTTTTATTATCTTTCCAACGAGTACCATAGTCCTATATAAAAAAACGGAGAAAAATTGACTATTTTTTGTGGGGTTTCGTTCATACAGGAAAAAACACACAAAGTGTTCATGTTATTCATTAATCATGTTTTTTCTTTTAAACCAGGTTCTTATCTACGATGTTGAAAATCAGCCCAATCGCCATGTTATCATTGGAATTTTACTAGGTATACTTCATCAAGAGAAGTTAGGAGAAAGAATCGCGCAACACTGCAACACATGGTGTCACCTTATAGCAAGGTTATTTTTTTATTTATTTAATTACAAGAGTAATAATTATTACTATTAGTATTAATATTATTAGAATGGTTATATTTTTAACCCCGGGACGCTCCCGAAAAGAATTGATAGTTACTGACGTGGCGTTCAATGGTGGCCTCAACCATCTCTTAATTATGCCACGTGGCATAATGAGATGCAATGATTACAACTTTTAACTTAAGTGTTTGTTTAGTTGATTAGGTTAGGAATTATAAGAGCCATTAGAATGTGAAAAATTAGAGAGATGTGATGACTTTTTTAATAGTTGCAACTTACATAAGTGATTCTTTAGATGATTACTGATTAGGTTTTAGATTAGGGAATATGAGTTATTACTGATTAGAATACTATGAACATGCAATGATTAAGAGATTTTATGGTTAGTTAACTTGAGCCATATGCAATAGGTTATCACGTAAAATTAGATTTTTCAACCCGGGACCCTCCCGGGATAATCAGCTAGTAATAAATAAATTAATCACAGTGATATACAAAATAATATTCTATTAATAACTAACAGAATAGATATGCATATTCTACCGTTAAAGAAATGGACAAATCCAAAAAGAGGCAATCAAGAAGAGATACCAAACTGGATAGGCCGGTAATGATGGCTAGGACGTAGCCAGCACAAATACTCGTGTGGTGAAGTACAAATGGCTCCACATAATAGCTAGCTATATATATTGTAACACGAGTAAAACATGAATTAAATTAGCCCGTGACTTATTTATGTGTGTCTTCTTCTATTTGTATTTTTTATCCTCATCTTCTCAATTTTTAATCCGGTTGTGCGGTTTGGCGTCCTCTAATTAGCTTATTTTTGTCTTTGTCTATTTGTAATTGCTGAATGTCCATGTCTATTACATTAATTTTCAATGTTAACTTATCTACTCTAGTGATATCCACCTCAAGAAAAGGAAAAGAGGTAATAAGCATCTGATCAACCCTTTGCATATTTGAATTAGTCTTCTAGCATGTTTGAATTTTAGTATTTACTGATGTTATGGAAATAAACCATACATGATCAAGAAAATGTGTCATCAACACATCATTAGAATGAACCGCATGTTGTCTGTTTGTACTTATGTTTAGGAAAATTACATCTATAATCAACTTCATATGTCATGCATATCCTCATATATAACAAGATTAAATAAAACATAATGTGCAACAATTAAGGTCCATTCAAGCTAAAATTTCCTGCTTCTGAACACATTCTTCTTATTTCAATCTAATTCAAGATCAACATTTTCTTGCACTCAACACTTATGTCCTTTGGTTTTTGGAAGCAAAACGAAGAACAATGTAAAACAAGACCCTATATAGAACCGCCCATCCCAACATTATGTAAATCTTTATCCATTTCGGGTTCTTTTCATCATAAATGCTTAGTGACTTCAGGATGTCAATTCCTGTCACGTTTGTCCCTATAAGAGTCTGCCCGAAAACTTCCTCCCGCTGGTACTCGTTGATCAAAAGCCCCTCATACGGGTATGTCATCGTTGAAACCTTATTCATCCAAGTCCAATAAGGCGGAATATCATGACTATTCAAGAAATACCCACAAAACAAGAAAAACAGAGCTGTAAAAGCGATAACAGCCGCATACCCAAGAATGTAATTGGGGACAACCGAGCTAACGAAGACCACAAACGAGTTTGTGGTTAGAAGGGACACATAGAGCATGATCAAGAAGTAAACAAAAGGGCCTTCTAGTTTTAATGCAAACCAAGTGATACCAGCATACACTGCAGCCTGAAGTAACAAAAACGGTAGATATGTTATTAACCCTGCAATGGTGTATGATGACGCGCGATAAGCATTATGCGAAGTCTCACGAACGAATATAAAACGTTCTTGGATAAACGCGGGGACAGCGTCATTTGAGGAGAAGAAAAACAGGCAGACTGTGAAGATGAAGTAGCTGAGGCGGTTAGTTATTCCTTGCATTGTTTTTTTAGGTCTTAAGAACAATGTGGCCATCATAAAGCCCATGATGGTCAATACCATGAGGCGCGAAAGAAATAGTTCTGGTGTTCTTCTGATGTTTATGAAGTTTCTACGCATTAGAACCCATGTTTCTGCAAAGAATGAGTTTGCAAATTTGGGACCTAAATGATTGTATTTTGCAGCATTTGGTGCATTGTTTGGGGTCAAATAGTCGTCTTCGTTGACCGTGTAGTCGCTACTATGTGGAGTTGGGGTTCCTGCTATAATATCACTCGAGTATGTGTAGTAGCCAGGTGATGCACTGTATCAAAAGGAACACAAAGTCACTTCCTAGAAGTTCAGAAATTTTGATCTTTTGGTGTGGATTTACATTGTTAATAAACTATGAAAGATTGATAAAATATGGAAACTAAGATCGTAAACGGAATTCGGAAACAAAAAAAGTAGAATTAAAAAAAATGCTCTTGAAATGTAGTCCGGTAAGTTCTACCGGTAACAAGCCGGTTCATATGAAGGTAGTTCAAGTAGACGCAATCGGACTTGTTATATTGTTGGTTCCTAGAAATGAGTCCAGTCTGGTTCTAAAAAATAATGTAACTGTTATTTCTTTTTTTCCAAACATAAAAGCTTTTAAAAAATCGTTGAAAAATGTGTGGAAGTCATAGTGGAGCAGCCACTAACAGAACCACACATTAGTGAACGGGTTCACCCGACACCGGTAAATTTCACATCTCATATGTAACATGTGATAGCATGAGAAAACCATATGTATTTTTTTAAATAAAAAAGTTAACTAAATGTTTACATAACAAAAAGAAACTATAGTTTAAAAACTATGCCAAATTGGCTTTAAATCATTATAAGCCCATTTAAATTTTTATATTTTTAACCCAATAACCATTAAATGCCTGTGTCCAATTGTTTAACCTAATAAAAAAAAGTACAATAGATATATTCTTCACGTATCTTATGTACTGTATCAGATACGAAAGAATCAAGAATACAAGAACTCACGATGGTTGATATTGGCCTTTATTAGTTACACAATTAGAAAAGGTTAGCATAATATTTCTTACGGCTTTTATTACGTGATTTGACTTGACCCTACCTAATCAGAAAATTTTGACTCTGGATTATTATAAACCCGAATATCGAAAAAAATGACACTAAAAAAATTATTTCTTGCTCCGCTGCCGGTAGAAGTCTCTCAATAATTTTTACCTTATCATTCTCTATACTTTTTTTTAAATTTACTAGGTACGTTTAAAAAAATCCAAAATTCATAAAACTTTAAATATTCTTGTTTTCTGATAGTTTGAGGTTTTTATTAAATATTTGATAAGTTTTTTTTATCTTTCAATGGGTTTCAACCTAGTAATGCATCAACACTAGAGTTTACCTCGCAGGATGTGATACTCTCTGATCATTGCGCCTACGTGTAGGAGTGAATTTAAGAGAGTCCATAATTCCACTTTGGCTCCATGACTTGCCACTATTATTCCAAGGGCTTCTCACACTATGATCAAAACCGTTTTCTTGATCTGACCGACCCACGGTTTGTAAATGAAGCCTCTTCCCTGATGCCCCTTGATCATGGCTCGGTTTACCTCGGCGCGGTGGTGGCGTTGGAGAAGCATGAATCGACGAAAACGACATTTCATTGTCCGAAAGTTGTGGTGGTTTCATACCCGTTAAGACAAACTCAGCCATTGCATCGACTCCATATTCGGATTGATCATATTGTTGTATCACATCTATTAAATACTCGACAGGGTTTTCGCCTTTAGGAAGTTTTCGCCCCATGCGACTTAGATGGAGCCCCACGTCTTTCGGGGATCCTTGGTACATGAGTTGTCCGCGAGCCAATGTAATGAGGTGGTCTAGGAGAAGTAGGATTCGGTGCGAAGGCTGATGGATGGTTAGAATAACGGTGCTTCCGGTTCGTGCAATGTCATGGACCTTCTCGATCACGTTCTGAGCACTGGTTGAGTCCAAACCTGAAGTGGGTTCGTCGAGAAAAAGCAAAGATGGTCCGTGGATGATGTCCACACCAATAGACACCCTACGACGTTCGCCACCTGATACCCCTCGAGTCCCTTCGTCCCCGATGTATGTGTTCCTTGCTGTCTACAGTAAAACAATTCAGCATGTAAGTGTTGGAATAGGGAAAGTGATGAAAATGAGCAAGTTAGACCAAGAAGTTTATGAGAATAGGCATTTACGTTATGGAATTGTAAAATAAGCAAACTAATAAGAGAATTAATAAGCAGAATTGTCGCCTTTTTGCCCACAGTTCAACTTTCAAACAACTTTCAGAATTGTCACAAACCAAGATTTGTGACGCATTTTCAACAAAACCTTGATGTTAGAAAAATACTCGTCGCAAACTAATTTCTACACATTTGCTACGTAATTTTCAACGCATTTCTTACAAAAATATGGTGTAGGAAATTTGTGACGCAATTCCTACGCATTTCTTACGCAATTTTTCAAAGTATTGGTAGCTATTGTGTAGCAAATTTGTCAAAATTTGTGACGCACTTTTTTTCGTAAGAAAATTTTGTAGCAAAATAGCCACTTTTCTAGTAGTGATGGTGCTAAAACGCCGGCTAAATGGTGCTAAATGGCCGGTAGCCGGCGCCGGCTAAAGGGTTAAAGAGCCTACTTTCAAGATTCTCCCATTGGAACATAGTTCTAAAGTCAATATAAACTCAACTTGTAAAATTACGCATATGAAAGGATATTGTAGATTCTTACCGATAAGCCGAGTTGCTCTATCAAAGTTTCTACACGCTGCCTCTTTTCAGCCCGTGGGATCGACCCTAACCGAAAATCAGCTGCAAACAATAAAGTTTCATAAACCGTTAGCATTGGGAACAGCCGATCGTCCTGCATAATATAAGCCGAAGTTCTCTTGATCAAGCTCGGGCTCATCTCAGCCCCATCCAATGACATCTTCCCCTTGAGGCTACCACTAGCAATCCGGCCCGCTAACCCATCCAAAAGAGTAGACTTGCCCGCACCACTAGGACCCATAACCGCGGTAATGCACCCTTTGGGTGCATAACCCGTGATCTTATTCAACAAGTCAGCTTCTTCCTTCACCCATTTTCCATCATCAGATTTCTTCTTTTTCATCACCGTATACGTTAGATTCGTGAACTCTAAACCGCCTGTAAAGTTCATGGGCTTCACCATATCAATAACCGTATCAGGGCGATTGCCCCTATAGTTATGACTCATGTTGGTACACTTCTAATTCTAAATGTTGTCACAAATCCTTTTTAAATGTTGAAAGTTTAACAGTTGGATATGTGCATAGAATAATTAGGAGGTAATTCCAAAGCTACATTGTTGTGTCCGTTTTTCTAACTCAACACATTGGGTACATAAATAAAGATGAAAACGATTTTCTTGTTTCCTTCATCGTCTCTTTTTGTTACTTTCTTTAAAATATTACGTTCACTAACCTTATGGACACTGCGCTGGTTGTTCTAAACGGCCGTCGATAGCGAAAAAAACGCGTTTTTTAATCATTCTGATACGTATGTTTGGAAGAATATATTTGAGACAGTATCATTTTAACCGATTGTTTGTTTTTAACGGTTAATAGGGATATGGTTTGTATGTCAAGTACAAACGAAAGGAATAAGTATTTCTACTTTAGATGTAGCTGTCACTTATTTTTTATTGCTGTTGTTATATGATTTTTGTTGTAAAAGATTTGGATGTTGGTATTTGGTATGTGGAAGGATGCAACAAAAGATGCTGATATTCAACATATCTTTACCCAATTCATATTTTGTTTGGGCCTTCTTTATAAAAATATATATTTCTTTGCTGTAAATAACATAGTTAAAAACATTTTTGTAATTGCAAATTTAAAATTTAAAGAAAAAGTTGGTTTTGTTAACTGTGATTTACAAAGTGAAATGAAACCCCTATAAACTTCGAGACCATGTTTATCCAACAATCACCTTAACTTATTTATCGGCTTGGAGCCTTGGAGGACTATATGGGCCGGATTAGTTATCAGCGATCCTATTTCTACTTGCAAGAGTTAAGCTCTTCAGACTAGTGGGTAAAGCACACCATTCTGCCTTTGTTCAAAGACCTATTTATAAAACATTATTGCGGTAATTTTTTTTATTTTGGTAACGATTTGTTAAACACTTAGCTCCTTCCTCCCCTAAACGTTTCACGCCTCAATGGGGATGTTGTTCGGGCCAACCCCCTTAGCCCATTCCCATCTTCCTAAAGGTTCTCCTTTCCTCTTCATATTTTGTTGTTGCTTTGATTCCTTAGCCACACCTTATCTTATAAGGATTATCATACCGTACATATAAATAAAAAGGGTCTTTAAAACGGTTGTCATGGTAAGAGCTGCCTCACTATCTCCTAAATATTTTATAACAAAGGAAGCACAACTTTAAAAGAATCATACCCTGATAAACAAATTTATTCACTCGACACATCTATGATCGAACAACATATTTTATTTTTCTACTTCCATTGACTGCTAAATAAACAAGCAAATGGGAAGGGCTTGTAACCACGGCCCAGGCCCAATTATCTTGAAGCTAGAGATATGGGTCTCTAAATATGTAGTGTAACTTTGAATCAAAAAATGTGATTGTAATCCGGACAAAAATGAGAAATTTACACCAGTGACTCAAAAAATGATGGGGGCCGGGACACCCCTACGCCCTTCTTAAGCTTCCCCCTGCACTCATTAAACTCCACAAATGCATTAATCAATTTGTATTTTATTTTTTAAACCTTAGCCAACGTTGTACCTTTCAGAACAGAGGTCTGGGACTACCCCGTAAGACCATGTGTAGTGGGGGGCTTTATATATAAAGCTCCCCTTTCTGATTGGTCCACGTGACAGCTGAGTCAGCATGGAGAGATAAAGTGAAAAAAGGGCGTAGTGGTAGGGCTTTATTTATAAAGGCCCTATTAATATTTTATTAAATCTTTTAAAGTAAAAAAATAATAAAATAATAAGAGAGAGAGTATGATGTGGCAGAAGCTTATTGGTGGGGGAGTTGGTGGACCGGCGTTATTTATATCACGCCAAACAATGTTTTTTGAAAAATAAAGCCCCCCGTAGCGGTGCGGGGGGCTTTATTTTCTAAAATAGCGCCCCAAATGTTTACCACTACGTTTGGTCTAATTGCCTGGTGACAATCGATCCTGAGAAGAGGGGCAGTGTTTCTAATTACATTTTCATTTTGTAAAATTACAATGAATAAAAAGAAAATAGGCTATTTCATTGAGAATTCTTTGTTTCTCAGTCACACATTTCATCAAGCGGTTCATTACGTTGCACGTCATAACTTAGAATCTTAGATGATGAGACCGAGATATCTTTACAAACAAGTTGCAACTATAATGAATTTGAGGCCCAATAGGTTTTATAGATTGTTTAGGGCTTATGATCTTTCTGGGCTTTGAAGTTCATAATGAAAATAAGGAAGAATTGTCAACAATCAACATAATAAACCAAAAGTTTTAGCTATAAATGATTATAAATCGTCATCTCATCATTTTCAAATGAACAACCAAAGGGTTCAACACAATCTATTCTTAAATTGGCAGTGCAGATCGACCAAGGTGGTGTCGTCCAGTTGCTAGTGGCAGAGCATCTTATTAAAAGAGGTGGACAGAGATATGAGACCGACCTGAGTACAATGAAAGACGAGTCCCAAGGGCCTACTCTGAACACTATTGTGGTTGCCAACAAAGGCTGATTGCCATCTGGATCTAACACGTGTATACTGTAGTTCAGGGGACGGTCTATTTTGAGCTTTTGTAATATCAATTGGATTACATCTGGATCTAACACGTGTATACTGTAGTTCAGGGGACGGTCTATTTTGAGCTTTTGTAATATCAATTGGATTAAATTGTGGATATACGTGTTGGTATGTTTTTTTTTTTTCTCATGTATCTATGATACTAGTTTTCATTTCCTAACGGTGATATATAACCATGTTATATATCACCGTTTGGGAATGTGATCTTGATCAAACGTCTTAAATGATAAGAACAAGTTCCCATTTCCAATTTTTTTAGACATAACAAGACCTTGTTGATGTTTTTTACTTTGCTTTGAATTGCCATACTGTATAGAATTTGTGTGGTGGGTGTTGGCTGAATGATTGTTATCTACTATATTTATATTGAACCAGTCCATAAAGAAGAGAAAAAGCATCTTTCCTCTCTCTCTCTCAAATGATACAGGGATTGGTCCTCTCTATCTCTATATATATCTCTGTTTATACAGTGATTAGCTAATGAAGGGAATCCACAGAAACAAGAATCAGTGAAGTTTATCCTGCAGATCTTTAATCTGATTGAATTCTATATAATTCACACCAATGAAAGGATGTTATGGTTCAACTCCACCATCAGGTTCCTTCTATTACTCAATTTTCTTTCTAATTAAACAATCAACAAATTAGAGTTTTCATTCAGTCAAGTACTTGTGTATTAAATGAAAAGAACGCTCATTCACATGTTAACAAAAGCAACAACCCACAAAATGCTTTTCATTTACATACTATTATTTATACCTACCTGCCTACATTACCATATTCCTAACTTCTGTTAAGGGACTTACAATTAGATGCCCCTCCTAACACATCCTACTGTCATCACCCACCCCCATCAACTAACCTTACTGTCCTAAACAACTACTTTCATTCATTTACATATATCCTACCAACTACAAATGATTACCCTCAATCATAACACCAAAACCCCATATCTTTATCTTTTCAAGATTCTTCAAACCCTCATGAAACCACCCCTTTTGATGTTGAGTTAACCTCGTGCTCATTAAAGCTTGTCCCTGATCCAGAATCTGCACAAACATGCCACACTTTAGAAACCATTCAAACAATAACAATGGGATTATTAGTTACTTCATACTTGTTATTACCACTAGATGATGTATCGCTATCCGAGCTTGAGTCACTACCACTGTCACTACCATTTACAACATCCTTCTCGATCACAACCGACGGATAATTCGTTAATTGCATCTCCTCTTCTCCAATATCAACATACTCTTCTCCAGCTTCCCTTTCCCTACACTATTTATTCAACAATTATCAGCCAAAATCGAATAACAAGCGCACATTGCAGACTCAAAACTATAAACAATAAACTACTTACACTATCTGTCTGTACAGAACCATTCAATTCATTAACAACCCCATTCCCATTACAATCTGTTCCACCCTTGTTCCCGAGTGTCCGACCGATAAAACTATGCAGCTCCCACAACGTCTCGTTATCAAGAACCGCGAGATCAAGCTCAATTTCATCCCCTTCGCGCTCCAAACCCGCCCTTTCTTCACAATCGCCATTATCTGATGCATCCCTTCCTGCCCTAAATGCAAATTCAAAAAACTCGCTGCCAATTCCGCCTTCTCCTCATCCGTCATCTCCCGTCTATTCCCCGTCCTAATCGTCCTAATGACCGGCTTCCCAATGTCACCACCAATTTTTTACTAACCACAGGCGCTTCAAACCCGCTTTCAACCACAACTGTCCGATTCAAAACCGCTTTCTGCACTCGTTTCTCAACCAAAACAAACCCATTTTTCGCAAAATTCGGATACGCAGAACAAAACAAACCCTCAAACATAACCAAAAGCCGTTCCGCCATATCGAAAACACTCGAACCCTTCCCATTATACACCATTGCATTCTCAAACGTCAATCTAACATCCTCAGCAAACTCTCCAGGCGATTTATACTCATTCTTCCCAATCTTCCCCTTAATAGTCCCAAGATCCATCGGTTTCTTAATCACATTATGATAATCATACAATTTCAACCCAATCACATCAACCGGCTTATTAAACACCCACCCATTCTTATCCGTCATCAATTTCCCCAATATCTTCCCACATTCCCTCATAATAAGCTTCCTTTTACTCGCATTCGACACGCGCCCGGTCCCCCGCCCCCCGCATTGCCTCTTCCCATCTCTCACCGCGGCCGAAACCGAAACCGACACTTTTCGCTTCGGCCCGGTGAGAGATGGTACTATGGCAGTTTGTAATGTCGGTTCCGGTGAATAATAATAATTGTTTTTGTTCACCGGAACCGACCCGACAAACTGGCGGAGGATCCGGACCCGTTGAAGATCGGATATTAACCGTTTTTTTAACCCTTTGAGTTCTGTTTTAGTGTAGGAACTGATACGGAATGTAATGTACCGGTAACCGGAAGTAGCCGGTTGATTAATGTTACTACTGGTGTTACCGGTAACAAAATGGGTGAAATGATTAGGGTTTAGGTTATTTGTTTTGGGTATGATAGCAGAAGCCATGGAAAGAAACGGGTGATGGTTATTTAGGGTTCCGGCGACTAATCTCCGGCGAAAGAGTGACGCCGGTGAGACATTTGGCCGGAAAAGTGTGATCGGTGGTTAGGGTTTTGAATATTTGGTGTGGGATAGAGGTGTCACTATCGTGTGGATTTATAGGGCAGGGGAGCTGCCCGAGGATTTGTTTGGGCAGGTTTCTGGCCGTTGATGGGGTTTGATGGACTGACCGCAACTGACTGAGAGATGGAGGGTGAGGATTGGGTGGGGGTGACACGTGGACGGTGGGATTGGGTTGGTGAGAGGGTTTAGCTGTTCTGGGGAAATTTAATCCGTGAAGGACTGGGTGTGGCTTAATATGGTAATGAGTGAGACCTTTGATGAAATTTAATTCTATTCTGATCATGCGGCCTAATGGTAAAAGGGCCGGTTTTCTTTTTGGGGAGTCGGGTTCGATTTCTACGGGAGTCATGTGATGTATATCTCCACCTTTGTGGTGGGGTAGGTGGTTGGGAAGTGATGGAGAGACCCTTGACCCTTGTGGTCATGGGTTCGACTCCTGATCCCTCCAGGTTTTACCAGTTCACTACCATCGTGCTTTCGGGCGGGTTTGTGGGCCGGGTTTCCCTTGGAACAGGAGACAGGTGGGCCGAAGGGCTCTGTCCGTACGGACTAGAGGCCGTCGGCCATTGGGGGCCGCGTACAGAGTACCTGGCAATCCTTTAGTTGATCGTTTAAAAAAAAAAAAAATTAATTCTAGTTTTTTGTTTGAATTATTATAAAATCTTGTTATATATTTGGTTTCATTTATTTTTAGTTTTTTTAAACATGTAGATAAGTGTCATACACCCATGACTTCTTGGTCTAGTGGTATAGTGTCCTTCCTTACAAATGTGAGATTGTGGGTTCAAATCCTTGCAAGCGCAAGGTAAGGTGGAATTAAGGTGTTAAAAATTTGTCGTTCAAAAAAAAAAAGATAAGTGTCATACAAATACTTATCTAACCAACAGAACTACAGAACTCCAGTTACTAACCTACGTCAAAGTCGCTTTAAAGTTTAAATCGTTAAGGTAGCATTTGGTATGATGGAATGGAATGAGCCGTTACGAAGTAATGAAAAATAGTGTGTTTGGTTGGTTAAAGGAATAGAATCACTCATTCCAAAAGGCATTCCATTCCCTCAAAATCATTCTATCCACCCTTCATGTTTTTTTTTTCATTCCATGTCTCATTCACCCTTTACTAACAACCCTATAACCCACCACCACTACCCACTACCATCGCCATCACCCACCACCGCCGTCACCACACACCACTGTCGCCCACCACCGCTGTCGCCACTAACCACCGATTTTATTCCTTCGTCTTTTCTTGAATATCCAACAACACAAAGTAATGTTTTGTTTCATTCCCACATGGCAACCAAACAAGACATGAAATGGTAATGATCAATTCCATTACCTTGTCCATTACATTATCTCGTCCATTCCATTCCTTCATTCATTCCATTACCTCATACCAAACATATCCTAAGGCTTTTCGTGGTTTGAAAAAATCTCAGAGAGTCATATGTCACAAGCCACAAGCCTGGTTTGAACTCAGTAACTCTTTTTGGTCTCACACTTAACCCAGCTATCATTTGCTAAATGGTTTGAACTCGGTAACTCTTTCTGGTCTCACACTTAACCAAGCTATCATTTGCCAACTGAGACAAGGCTCATTGGCTTCATTAATTTTATATGATTTTTGTTTTCAAGGATGGTGAGAGTGCTCAAACTCTTAAAGGCTTTCACACCACTTGCAGAGATGGCAATTGGACCGGTTTGGGACCTCTTTAGGTAATTTCAATCCTAAACCTGATTAGAAAAGGCTTTTTTTTTTTCCAAAATCTGTTAAGTATCAGGTGTATTTATTTAAAAAAATTATTCATCGAGTATTTATCAGGTAACTACTAATCAATTACATTTACTATTATAAATAACCTGGACTTTTGTAGCTTTGTTGTCAAATATATGAAATAGGTACAATATATATTAATAAAATACCCAAATGTAAGAAACGTCAAATTTAAGAAGCTCCTAAGTCATTAAGTCATAAGGAATATAATTAGACTTGAAGATTGTGGATTTCTCATAAGGAATATAATTAGACTTGAAGATTGTGGACTTTGACCTGCAAGTGACTTTTTACTTAATAAAAAAATGTTTACATCACATATATACATATTTGAGCATATATATATATATATATATATATATATATATATATATATATATATATTTGCTATACAATCGGGTAACTTGGTTAGGTAAACGGGCATATTATCAAATTCCAAACCCACAAAAAAAAAAATAATAAACCCAAACTCGATTACCCGACCCTAAACTCCTGTTTCAAGTTTACCAACCGGTTCAGGTTTAATTATCATCCCTACACATTAAACTCATCTTAAGTAGATGGTGCGTGGCACGAAATAGTAACATGATAAAGACTGACCTTAAGCAACATCAATGCCAGGCTAGACTTAAGACTCTTGAGTTTTTTAGCAACGGAAACGCCTTACTCAAAGACTGATCTTAACCAGATTAACATGGTTAAGTATGTCCCTCGCAAACACAAACCAGATCCACCCTTGCCAATTGCAAAGGTCACCTAATTGCCATCGCATATGCAAAGTCTGCCCCAATCTTATGGGTTGTTTGGTAGCCTCTTAATGAGGCTCTTAACCATTCAGCGCTGAATGATTCACCATTCAACGCGTTTGTTTCAGCTTCTGAATGAAATGGTTAAGTCTGAATCATTAAGATTTGGGATGTTGATAAACCATTAAGCACTGAACTAGGCCGAACCTTAATGAGGCTCCCCTACCAACGTGGGACATGAAAATTAACCATTAAGAGGTCCAACTTAATGATTCAGCGCTTAACCATTCAGACCTCTTAATGATTCAGCACTTAATTAACCAAACAACCCCTTAGCATTTTTTTTATACAAGATCAACAATATCTGTTATAATTCCGGCTATTCTTCCAGATGAATACTCTAAATCACACAACCTCCATTTGTTACGACAAACAGAGAAACGTTCAGCATCAATAAAATAAATGTCCTAATTAGCTTAAGACTTTTTCCTACATGCACAATCAAACAAAAGTTTTTAGGATTAGATTCCTATAGCAAAAATCTCGTAATATGAGTTGATATTATTTATCGACTATGAGATTTAAGATAAAAGAAATTCACAAAACCATGGAGTACCGTCCAATGTTTTACATGGTGTCCTCTCTTCCTATAGAAGCCATTAAAACCAAAATTATCTAGATATCTTGTGCGGCAAACCATAATGGATTCTTTACAAAGCACAAATCCCTTTTATAGCTAAACCCATCGTTTTTGTCTCTTTGTCATTCAAACTAAACGAAGACATTAACTCCAGAAAAGCCAATCACCCAGGAAGGAATCCTGAGAACACCCAACTCACAATTCAATATGAATGCCTAGAGTTGGTCAATCAATACCTTATTGAACCAATAACATTGCAAAGTGGTTTTTAATCGGACCGGTTTATCCTTGATGGGCCTTTAATCATCAATGAAATTATAGCTTGGTTGAAAAAAAGAAGAGACAAAGCCTTTATGTTTAAGATAGATTTTCAAAAAGCTTACGACAAGTTGATTGGAGTTTTTTGATTTCTATCATGGGCCAAATGGGATTTCCGGAGCGGTGGTGTAAGTGGGTTGAGGGGATTTTGAAATCGGCCCGATCTTCGGTTCTAGTTAACGGGTCGCCTACCTTTATTTTCCAATGTGAGAAAGGTTTGAGGCAAGGTGACCCGCTATCTCCTTTTCTTTTTCTTATAGTCATGGAAGCTTTCACGTGTTTGGTGAATAAAGCATCGTCTATTGGGGACTTTAAGGGCTTATCGTTGGGCACTAGTGGGCTGACTATTTCTCATCTTCTTTATGCGGGCGACGCGCTCATTGTGGGGAATTGGTCCGTTGAAAATTTCCAACATATGATTCGCCTTCTTCGCATTTTTCATTTGTGTTCCGGTCTTACGATTAATGTACATAAATCTAATGTTTTCGGCATTAATTGCTCGGAAGACGAAGTTAAAGTGTTAGCCGAGATGTCCGGGTGTAAACAAGGTACATTGCCTTTTGATTATCTTGGTATCAAAGTTGGGGCCAATATGAATCGTATCCGGAATTGGGACATGGTTATTAGCAAATGCAAGTCAAGGTTAAAATCGTGGAAGGCGAGGACTCTTTCTATTGGAGGTAGGCTTATTCTTATTAAATCGGTGTTATCGAGTTTGCCAATTTATTACATATGTCCTTATACAAAGCTCCCGTCAAAGTTATAAAAGATATGGAAAGTATTATGAAGTGATTTTTGTAGGGGGGGTGATGAGAAGTTTAGAAAAGTTCATTGGGTGGCTTGGGATGTGGTTGCTAGTCCTATAAAGCCTAGGGGTTTGGGGGTTTCTCATCTCGCGAGCGTTAATTTGGCACTTCTTACCAAGTGGGTTTGGAGGTACAAGGTGGAAGGCTCTAGCTTATGGAGGAAGGTTATTGATGTTTGTCATGGGAGCTCAAAAAATTGGGATATTCTTCCTCTCAATAGAGCCGTCTCGGGAGGGTGGAAAGTGTTGGTATCCCACATTTCTAATATTGATAGGCAATCTGGGAGCGTTAAATCTATGTTTAGATGCGTGGTTGGGAATGGCAAAGAAGTGAGGTTTTGGATGGATAAATGGTGCAGCAACGAACCGTTTGAAGAGGCATTTCCTAGTCTTTTCAGTTTGGCTGCTCACAAACAGTCCTCAGTGGAGGATTTTTGGGATCATATTGTGGCGAAATTCAATTTTACGTGGAGGAGGTCGCTGTCACACCACGACAACGGCGGAAACACGTGGCGTGGACGCGAAAGAGAAATGTTTCATAGCCAAGATTAAACAAACACATAATTTAGAAAATAAGCATTCATTAGACGGTGGAAAGTATTTTGTTTAGATACACGTCCCAAAATGTAGTTTTTAACAAAATAAGGATTTTCAACTATTTCCCAATCCCATAGGAAATATTAGTAAATCCCTAACAAAAGTCCGTCTTGTCTTTATTTCGCCCGCCCTAGCCATTACACGCCTTCACATTCTTAGTTACCTGAAAGATATGTTAGGGAAAACGTCAATATATAAATATATTGGTGAGTTTCACAGGTTTTGACACACAAATAAATTAACATTCATTTGTAAATAAGTGCGCATAACGAAATAAGAAATGTGCTACATATGCTATTAGGGTTGCAAGTCCTAATACCGATGGAATCCTCATAGGCCCGTAACCAAAACCAGACTATTTTACTTTGCCCTGCAAGTTGTTTACATGGTAACAACTAATTTTAGAATATCGTCACACCCCGTGGTCCTTCCGTGTTGATCACATTTTACAACTTCAAAAAACAAAAAAAAAAATACTAGAACCTACAATATTTTTGTAACAAAATAACATCACCAACCATCCTAAAAATCATGTTTATGACCATCTTTGTAAACGTTTCATTTCATTTTTAGAAAACACACAAAACCTTGTTTAAAGATTTTGGTTAAAAGTACCCCAAAAACAACTTGCAAGTTAAGCATATAAATAAATAAAACTTAAACAAGATGAGTTTTAAGAAACTTACTACTAGCACAAGGCTAGGGAAGTCACAAAAACACTAGATTATGAAGGGGTTATGTGTGTCTTCCAAGGGTTATGCTCCAAGCACTTATACACACTTGATTTAGGGTTGGATTGAAGTGATTTTTGTGTGTTATTAACTTGAAAATGGAAGTGGGGATAGGATATAAAAGTCACGGCAGCATCAAATCAGATTTGGAAGGTGTTTTGGAGTTTATTTTGTGATGAGAATGATAAGAATTCATGGCTTATAAGGTGCATTTTATGATTAAAAAATTAAAATATCTCAAGCATGCCTTAACACACTCATAATGTGCCTTACTTTAGCCAACATTAGGGTGGCTATGGAGGCTCTCATGGCTGGCCAAAAAGGCCTTGTGGGTCCCACATTATGTTTTAAAAATATCTTGCAATTATTTAGTTAGTTTCGAATCGGTTCGGTTAGGGTTTTTTCGGGTTTTTGCGCGTTCTTATTACGAGCTATTTCGGACATATAATTAGCTTTAAATTACCCTTAAACATAGCCTAGTTTAAGTATTGGTAAGTTATTTAGGCTCTTACCGGGTGAAATTATATATTTTGCGCGCATCGGGTGCGATACGCGACCTTTATTCGCTACCGGAAGATTTTAATTAGGAGTTTTCATTTATAGTTTTGGGGTTCCAAAACACTTTATATTTCATAAAAATAACCTTCATTTTATATCCTGGGCACTCGGGATCGTTTTCGGTTATTTAATTATTGCCGGGTAATCACCAACGTCCGTTTCGGACTAGTTTATTCTTATGCGATTTCGTCGCATTTCTAACTAAACTAAGGCATTCCTATGCCATCTATTGGACTCCGCTATTTTCCGAATACTCTAGTATACTTAATTGATATTAATTCTTGCTTAGAACAGTTAATTTCATATATTAATTGCGTACGGATTTACCTTAATTTTGCCGAACGTCACATTCTCCCCCTGTTTAAGGAGTTTCGTCCGCGAAACTCGGCGTGAGCCCTTCTTTCAAGGATTTTTCTTAAACAAGGCGGGATACTTCTGCTTCATTTGATCTTCCCTTTCCCATGTGAACTCCGGTCCACGCTTTGCATTCCAACGCACTTTCACCAACTTGATTCTGCTACGCCTAAGCTTTTGAACTTTCCAGTCCGTTACATCTATCGGTTCTTCGATAAAATGAAGCTTATCGTCAACATGAATCTCATCAGCGGGAATGATCAAAGTTTCACCCGAGAGACACTTCTACAGATTAGATACATGGAAGGTATCATGGACCCCACTAAGCTCTTTAGGCAACTTGAGCTTATAAGCAACGGGACCAATCCTAGCCAAGATTTCGAAAGGACCAACATATCTAGGATTTAGCTTCCCGCGCTTTCCAAAACGAACTACACCCTTCCAGAGTGAAACCTTCAATAGGACCTTATCACCGACTTCAAATTCTAAAGGCTTACGCCTATTATCCGCATAGCTTTTCTATCGGTCGCGAGCTGCTTTCAAACGATCTTTTATCAGAAAGATCTTGTCAGTCGTCTCTTGAATAATTTCTGGTCCGGTTAATTGCTTGTCACCAACCTCTGCCCAACACAATGGAGATCTACACTTACGCCTATACAGAGCTTCAAACGGTGCAGCTTGAATACTTGAATGATAACTATTATTATATGAGAATTCAACCAGAGGCAAATGTGAATCCCAGTTACCACCAAAATCAACTGCACAGGCCCGCAACATGTCCTCCAATGTCTGAATAGTCCTTTCACTTTGACCATCAGTTTGAGGGTGATATGCTGTACTCATATCTAAGCGAGTACCCAGAGCATGTTGCAATGTTCGCCAAAATCTTGAAGTGAATCGGCTATCTCGATCCGAAATAATAGATACGGGCACTCCGTGCCTAGATACCACTTCTTTGATGTACAAATGAGCCAATTTTTCTATTCTGTCGGTTTCACGAATGGGCAAGAAATGAGCAGATTTCGTTAAACGATCAACGATTACCCAAATAGTGTCGTGACCACTAGATGTTTTGGGCAACTTTGTAAAAAAATCCACAGAAATCTGCTCCCATTTCCATTCAGGAATTTTAGGTTGTTGAAGTAGTCCGAAGGGTTTTTAATACTCGGCTTTTACTTTCGAACATGTCAAACAACGAGCCACATAAGCCGCAATGTCTCGTTTGAAGTATGGCCACCAATAAAATTCCTTCAGATCTTTGAACATTTTATTAGTTCCAGGATGAATCGAATACCTTGATTTGTGAGCTTCGTCCAAAACTAACTCACGCAGGCCACCATATAGAGGTACCCATACTCGATCCATAAAATACAAAGTTCCATCCGTCTTAGACACCAACGAATCAACCATTCCGCGAAGATTTTCCTTCTTCACATTTTTAGGTTTTAGCGCGTTACTTTGGGCTTCACGGATGCGATCGGTCAAATTGGTATGGATCGTCAAGCCCAATGCACGAACACGTAACGGCTTGGCCCTTTCTTTTCGACTTAAGGCATCTGCTACAACGTTTGCCTTGCCAGGATGGTACTTGATTTCACAATCATAATCATTTAACAATTCAACCCAACGTCTTTGCCTCATGTTCAGCTCTTTTTGATCAAAGATAAGCTGCAAAGACTTGTGATCAGTGAAAATTGTGCATTTGGTACCATAGAGATAATGCCTCCAAATTTTCAGTGCAAAAACCACGGCACCAAGTTCCAGATCATGTGTCGTGTAATTTTTCTCATGCACTTTTATTTGTCTGGAAGCATAAGCGATTACTTTATCACGCTGCATTAATACACAACCAAAACCTTGATGCGAAGCATCACAGTATACCACGTAATCTTCTGTACCTTCAGGTAGGGAAAGAATAGGAGCATCACACAACTTTTGCTTCAACAATTGGAAAGCTGACTCCTGTTTATCGGTCCATTCAAACTTCTTGTCTTTTTGGGTTAGCATCGTCAACGATTGTGCTATCTTAGAAAAATTCTCAATGAATTTTCTATAATAACCCGCAAGACCAAGAAATTGACGCACCTCAGTAGGGGTCTTTGGCGCTTCCCAATTTTTAATCGCTTCAATTTTTGCAGGATCGACATGTATACCCTTCTCATTAACAACATGGCGCAAAAAGTGGACTTCCCGAATCCAAAAGTCACACTTAGAGAATTTGGCATACAACTTTTCATTCCGCAAGAGCTCGAGAATTAACCTTAGGTGATTTTCATGCTCCTTTTTGGTTCGCGAATAAATAAGAATATCATCAATGAATACGATCAAGAATTTGTCCAAATAAGGTTTGCACACCCGGTTCATCAAATCCATGAAGACAGCATGAGCGTTCGTTAGTCCAAAAGGCATGACAAGAAACTCATAGTGACCGTAGCGAGTTCGGAATGCAGTCTTCGGTATATCTTCTTCCTGAATACGCAACTGATGATACCCGGACCTTAGGTCAATTTTTGAATAATAACTAGAACCTTGAAGTTGGTCGAAAAAATCATCGATTCTAGGCAAGGGATGACGATTCTTGATGGTAAGTTTGTTCAATCACGATAGTCGATACACATGCGAAACGTACCATCTTTCTTTTTAACGAACAAGACCGGCGCTCCCCAAGGTGAGAAGCTTGGTCGAATGAAACCTTTGTCCAACAATTCTTGCAACTGGTTGGACAATTCTTGCATTTCAGAGGGAGCTAGTCGATATGGCGATCGCGCCACAGGAGCAGCTCCAGGAATAAGATCAATACGAAACTCGACTTGCCGGGGAGGTAGCAATCCCGGCAAATCTTCAGGGAAAACTTTAGGAAAATCTCTTACCACGGGAATATCTTCGAGCTTACTCTCTTTGGACTTCTTATCAACAACATGCGCTAAGAATGCATAACAGCCTTTCCGCAAGCACTTCTGGGCTTTCATGCAAGTAATGATTCGCAAGGGCGTTCCACGCCTTTCCCCTTGAAGAGAGAGAACTTCATCGTTCACCAGAGGGATTCGAATTAATTTTTCATCGCATACCACGACTGCACGGTTTGTTGACAACCAATCCATACCAATAACGATGTCGAAACTACCCAGGACGATCGGTAGAAGATCAATACTAAACTCATGCCCACAAAGACCCAATTTACAATCTTTCGCTACTTCATCCGTTTCTATAGTTCTACCATTGGCCAATTCTATGGAGTAAGGTGTCTCTAGTTTACTAGTCTTTAAACCAAGAGAATGTTTAAAATCAATAGACACGAAACTAAAATCGGCTCCGGTATCGAATAGAATAGAAGCATAGTGATTGTTAAGGAGGAACGTACCGGTGACAACATTTGGATCCTGACGTGCTTCACCGGCACCAATAACAAAGGCTCTTCCCTGGGCATGATTTCTAAGCTTTGGAAAAATCTTCCTCCAATGGTCAGTGGATCCACATTCATAGCACGGACGTTTGTCACTATGAACCACAGGCGTACCCGTATCGCATTTCTCACCACTATGACCAACCCTTTTGCACTTCCAGCAAACAGTTTGGTTTCCACCACCATTACCTTGGGAATTTTGTCTTTTACCACCATTTTGAGTAGTGGCAACAAAACCTTTACCCTTTCGATTAGACCCAGATTTGTTACCAGAAGAGTTGTGGCTCTTGTTTCCCGAAAACATTCTTTTACGACCAGAAGACTGACCTTCGACCGCAGTATTCTTAATCTTAGAAACTTTTACAACAGAAACATTACCACCTGTAGCCTTTTTCGACAACGTGCCGATACGGATAGCATCCTGTGTCAGGCTGAGAGCAAGATCAATTGCTTCGCGCATAGTAGTAGGCTTTGAGGAAGCGACCATGCCACGAATTTGAGGGGCCAAACCATAAAGATACCTCTCAATTTTCTTCGACTCAGGAGTGACAAGGCGGGGTACCAAACGAGAAAGATCATGGAATCGGGAGGTATAGGTAGCAACATCCGCCCGGTCATGGAAAGGTTCCAGAATTCAGTTTCCAACTTTTGAATTTCGCTAGCTAGACAGTACTCCTTAATCATTAGTTCCTTCAAATCAGGCCATGAAAGAGCATAGGCTGCTTCATCGCCCATGGATTGCACTTGACTGTTCCACCAAGACAGTGCGTTGTCCAGAAAAAGGTTTGTAGCATACATGACTTTTTGTTCATCAGTACACTTGCTGATACGAATCACAGCTTCAGTTTTCTCAAACCATTTCAGAAGACCAACGGATCCTTCAGTGCCGTTGAAGTTGATTGGCTTGCAATCCAGGAACATTTTGAAAGTACAGGGGGGAACAGGATTGCCAGATTCTGCAACATTACACAATAATGCCATCATAAGATAAGTCAATTTGGGACGTAACCCAACATATACGACATATCAACGATATATACCTGACGTGGATCTTTCGCGAGTATTGTCGCCTCGACTACCAGTTCCGCCAGAGCCCCCGCTTTGAACGGTGCGGTTGGCCTCGAACTGGGCCAGGGCGGCAGCAATTTTGTCAGCAATCAATTGGTCTAGTTGTGCCTGAGAAGTAGGCAACTGGTCTTGTTGTGTTTGTCTTGTCGTAGGCGGCATTTTGTACTTCAATTTCAAATATCAAAGAATAATTATGTAACACCCCAACCGATGGCGGAAACATCGGGATGTCACGTATTGATGATTGTTCAGTAGCTCATGGTAAATAATAAGTTTCAATAATTAATTTAAATACGTTACATACAATTGTTCTACAATAATTTGTACATCAAAATAAAAAAAATGCTAAATACACATCTTCACGCATTAACTCTAATCTTCAAGCAAGCTATAACCTGAAACATGTTAAGTTTGAAAATATTTTGGGTCAACAAAAGTTGGTGAGAATTACATAGGTTTTGATAATCGAATAAAAATGTTGTGCAATTCATGTGTCATGTCAATCTAGCCCATATGTGAGAACAGACTAGAAATAAATCGAGTGCATAATCAACCCTGATGACTGTTATAATATGATACATACCATACGCTCATGGTCCACTTGAATATGTTATACGATAACAAACACCCACGCTACCTTTGTAGGAGGCACGTATCCGGGTGGGATTGTCAGTCCGTTAAAATGAAGCTTATCGTCAACATGAATCTCATCAGCGGGAATGATCAAAGTTTCACCCGAGAGACACTTCTACAGATTAGATACATGGAAGGTATCATGGACCCCACTAAGCTCTTTAGGCAACTTGAGCTTATAAGCAACGGGACCAATCCTAGCCAAGATTTCGAAAGGACCAACATATCTAGGATTTAGCTTCCCGCGCTTTCCAAAACGAACTACACCCTTCCAGAGTGAAACCTTCAATAGGACCTTATCACCGACTTCAAATTCTAAAGGCTTACGCCTATTATCCGCATAGCTTTTCTATCGGTCGCGAGCTGCTTTCAAACGATCTTTTATCAGAAAGATCTTGTCAGTCGTCTCTTGAATAATTTCTGGTCCGGTTAATTGCTTGTCACCAACCTCTGCCCAACACAATGGAGATCTACACTTACGCCTATACAGAGCTTCAAACGGTGCAGCTTGAATACTTGAATGATAACTATTATTATATGAGAATTCAACCAGAGGCAAATGTGAATCCCAGTTACCACCAAAATCAACTGCACAGGCCCGCAACATGTCCTCCAATGTCTGAATAGTCCTTTCACTTTGACCATCAGTTTGAGGGTGATATGCTGTACTCATATCTAAGCGAGTACCCAGAGCATGTTGCAATGTTCGCCAAAATCTTGAAGTGAATCGGCTATCTCGATCCGAAATAATAGATACGGGCACTCTGTGCCTAGATACCACTTCTTTGATGTACAAATGAGCCAATTTTTCTATTCTGTCGGTTTCACGAATGGGCAAGAAATGAGCAGATTTCGTTAAACGATCAACGATTACCCAAATAGTGTCGTGACCACTAGATGTTTTGGGCAACTTTGTAAAAAAATCCACAGAAATCTGCTCCCATTTCCATTCAGGAATTTTAGGTTGTTGAAGTAGTCCGAAGGGTTTTTAATACTCGGCTTTTACTTTCGAACATGTCAAACAACGAGCCACATAAGCCGCAATGTCTCGTTTGAAGTATGGCCACCAATAAAATTCCTTCAGATCTTTGAACATTTTATTAGTTCCAGGATGAATCGAATACCTTGATTTGTGAGCTTCGTCCAAAACTAACTCACGCAGGCCACCATATAGAGGTACCCATACTCGATCCATAAAATACAAAGTTCCATCCGTCTTAGACACCAACGAATCAACCATTCCGCGAAGATTTTCCTTCTTCACATTTTTAGGTTTTAGCGCGTTACTTTGGGCTTCACGGATGCGATCGGTCAAATTGGTATGGATCGTCAAGCCCAATGCACGAACACGTAACGGCTTGGCCCTTTCTTTTCGACTTAAGGCATCTGCTACAACGTTTGCCTTGCCAGGATGGTACTTGATTTCACAATCATAATCATTTAACAATTCAACCCAACGTCTTTGCCTCATGTTCAGCTCTTTTTGATCAAAGATAAGCTGCAAAGACTTGTGATCAGTGAAAATTGTGCATTTGGTACCATAGAGATAATGCCTCCAAATTTTCAGTGCAAAAACCACGGCACCAAGTTCCAGATCATGTGTCGTGTAATTTTTCTCATGCACTTTTATTTGTCTGGAAGCATAAGCGATTACTTTATCACGCTGCATTAATACACAACCAAAACCTTGATGCGAAGCATCACAGTATACCACGTAATCTTCTGTACCTTCAGGTAGGGAAAGAATAGGAGCATCACACAACTTTTGCTTCAACAATTGGAAAGCTGACTCCTGTTTATCGGTCCATTCAAACTTCTTGTCTTTTTGGGTTAGCATCGTCAACGATTGTGCTATCTTAGAAAAATTCTCAATGAATTTTCTATAATAACCCGCAAGACCAAGAAATTGACGCACCTCAGTAGGGGTCTTTGGCGCTTCCCAATTTTTAATCGCTTCAATTTTTGCAGGATCGACATGTATACCCTTCTCATTAACAACATGGCGCAAAAAGTGGACTTCCCGAATCCAAAAGTCACACTTAGAGAATTTGGCATACAACTTTTCATTCCGCAAGAGCTCGAGAATTAACCTTAGGTGATTTTCATGCTCCTTTTTGGTTCGCGAATAAATAAGAATATCATCAATGAATACGATCAAGAATTTGTCCAAATAAGGTTTGCACACCCGGTTCATCAAATCCATGAAGACAGCATGAGCGTTCGTTAGTCCAAAAGGCATGACAAGAAACTCATAGTGACCGTAGCGAGTTCGGAATGCAGTCTTCGGTATATCTTCTTCCTGAATACGCAACTGATGATACCCGGACCTTAGGTCAATTTTTGAATAATAACTAGAACCTTGAAGTTGGTCGAAAAAATCATCGATTCTAGGCAAGGGATGACGATTCTTGATGGTAAGTTTGTTCAATCACGATAGTCGATACACATGCGAAACGTACCATCTTTCTTTTTAACGAACAAGACCGGCGCTCCCCAAGGTGAGAAGCTTGGTCGAATGAAACCTTTGTCCAACAATTCTTGCAACTGGTTGGACAATTCTTGCATTTCAGAGGGAGCTAGTCGATATGGCGATCGCGCCACAGGAGCAGCTCCAGGAATAAGATCAATACGAAACTCGACTTGCCGGGGAGGTAGCAATCCCGGCAAATCTTCAGGGAAAACTTTAGGAAAATCTCTTACCACGGGAATATCTTCGAGCTTACTCTCTTTGGACTTCTTATCAACAACATGCGCTAAGAATGCATAACAGCCTTTCCGCAAGCACTTCTGGGCTTTCATGCAAGTAATGATTCGCAAGGGCGTTCCACGCCTTTCCCCTTGAAGAGAGAGAACTTCATCGTTCACCAGAGGGATTCGAATTAATTTTTCATCGCATACCACGACTGCACGGTTTGTTGACAACCAATCCATACCAATAACGATGTCGAAACTACCCAGGACGATCGGTAGAAGATCAATACTAAACTCATGCCCACAAAGACCCAATTTACAATCTTTCGCTACTTCATCCGTTTCTATAGTTCTACCATTGGCCAATTCTATGGAGTAAGGTGTCTCTAGTTTACTAGTCTTTAAACCAAGAGAATGTTTAAAATCAATAGACACGAAACTAAAATCGGCTCCGGTATCGAATAGAATAGAAGCATAGTGATTGTTAAGGAGGAACGTACCGGTGACAACATTTGGATCCTGACGTGCTTCACCGGCACCAATAACAAAGGCTCTTCCCTGGGCATGATTTCTAAGCTTTGGAAAAATCTTCCTCCAATGGTCAGTGGATCCACATTCATAGCACGGACGTTTGTCACTATGAACCACAGGCGTACCCGTATCGCATTTCTCACCACTATGACCAACCCTTTTGCACTTCCAGCAAACAGTTTGGTTTCCACCACCATTACCTTGGGAATTTTGTCTTTTACCACCATTTTGAGTAGTGGCAACAAAACCTTTACCCTTTCGATTAGACCCAGATTTGTTACCAGAAGAGTTGTGGCTCTTGTTTCCCGAAAACATTCTTTTACGACCAGAAGACTGACCTTCGACCGCAGTATTCTTAATCTTAGAAACTTTTACAACAGAAACATTACCACCTGTAGCCTTTTTCGACAACGTGCCGATACGGATAGCATCCTGTGTCAGGCTGAGAGCAAGATCAATTGCTTCGCGCATAGTAGTAGGCTTTGAGGAAGCGACCATGCCACGAATTTGAGGGGCCAAACCATAAAGATACCTCTCAATTTTCTTCGACTCAGGAGTGACAAGGCGGGGTACCAAACGAGAAAGATCATGGAATCGGGAGGTATAGGTAGCAACATCCGCCCGGTCATGGAAAGGTTCCAGAATTCAGTTTCCAACTTTTGAATTTCGCTAGCTAGACAGTACTCCTTAATCATTAGTTCCTTCAAATCAGGCCATGAAAGAGCATAGGCTGCTTCATCGCCCATGGATTGCACTTGACTGTTCCACCAAGACAGTGCGTTGTCCAGAAAAAGGTTTGTAGCATACATGACTTTTTGTTCATCAGTACACTTGCTGATACGAATCACAGCTTCAGTTTTCTCAAACCATTTCAGAAGACCAACGGATCCTTCAGTGCCGTTGAAGTTGATTGGCTTGCAATCCAGGAACATTTTGAAAGTACAGGGGGGAACAGGATTGCCAGATTCTGCAACATTACACAATAATGCCATCATAAGATAAGTCAATTTGGGACGTAACCCAACATATACGACATATCAACGATATATACCTGACGTGGATCTTTCGCGAGTATTGTCGCCTCGACTACCAGTTCCGCCAGAGCCCCCGCTTTGAACGGTGCGGTTGGCCTCGAACTGGGCCAGGGCGGCAGCAATTTTGTCAGCAATCAATTGGTCTAGTTGTGCCTGAGAAGTAGGCAACTGGTCTTGTTGTGTTTGTCTTGTCGTAGGCGGCATTTTGTACTTCAATTTCAAATATCAAAGAATAATTATGTAACACCCCAACCGATGGCGGAAACATCGGGATGTCACGTATTGATGATTGTTCAGTAGCTCATGGTAAATAATAAGTTTCAATAATTAATTTAAATACGTTACATACAATTGTTCTACAATAATTTGTACATCAAAATAAAAAAAATGCTAAATACACATCTTCACGCATTAACTCTAATCTTCAAGCAAGCTATAACCTGAAACATGTTAAGTTTGAAAATATTTTGGGTCAACAAAAGTTGGTGAGAATTACATAGGTTTTGATAATCGAATAAAAATGTTGTGCAATTCATGTGTCATGTCAATCTAGCCCATATGTGAGAACAGACTAGAAATAAATCGAGTGCATAATCAACCCTGATGACTGTTATAATATGATACATACCATACGCTCATGGTCCACTTGAATATGTTTATACGATAACAAACACCCACGCTACCTTTGTAGGAGGCACGTATCCGGGTGGGATTGTCAGTCCAATAGATCTATCAATGTATACCGCCGGCTTGTACGGAGTTAATGATTATGCTAGAATGGTGCTTACTCTAATCATGCTCAAGACATAATGCAACATAGAAAACACATAGACACATTGATGATTGAATTGCATAAAATGATGTTGTAACATGTTTCACCCCAAAAACGGTGATAAATAGAAAAGGGGCTATGTAAAACTCACCTGAAATTCACTGTGTAAGTATTTGCAAGTAGCAAAAAGTCTGAACTTGAATTAATTGAACTCTTGTATCCTATTACAAACAAACGATGCCTTAAATTCTAATGCAAATAAGCTTGTTTTTGTTTCTTAGTTGTAAAGATAGTTTATTAAACTATCTAGACTCGCATTGAACGAATGCGCGTCTTAAAGTGTATGACTTAACGAACCAATTGTACTTGTTTAGTTGTTCGAATGCATGCGTGCGTAAATAGTTAGTGAAAATGCTTATCGTAATATGTTATATGAGCTCGCATCGAGAAATTATTGTTAAAACAACACTTTTTGTTAACGAAAACATTATTAGTGTAACTCGACTAGCGTTTTAGTTTATTTTCGATGATTGGTAATATTTATACTATTAGGTTTATATATATACATATTAATAAATATATTTTTTATGTACACATATCTATATCATGACAAGTACAGTTGGGATAGTGTCTATTTGTAAAACGTGACGTTATTTATAGATTTGAATGCTCGATATGTTTCTTATGTTTTGTAAAAATTTGGGCAGAGTTTCCTCTGTTTTTGCATAAAACCAGACAACGCAAGTTGTCTATATTTTCCCAAAAATCAATCGTCCGAATTCTCAAAACACGATACAATTTAACTAAGTCTTTAAGCGCGACAAAAGGTTCAATTTATTAAAGACTATAAAGAACGAGAAACTATTCATTTGTTAAGTAATATATATATATATATATATATGGTTTGACGCCTTGATAATTCTAGTAATAAAAATAACTTTTGTTATGGTTCGGTTCGTTTACACTTTTAAATACATACATATATACATGTACGATGTAAACGAAAATAAGAATAGTAACTAAGGCACGGCGCGTTATACCTTCTGTGAATAAGCTTGTGAATCCTTGCGTACACGCCTCGTAACCCGCGCTGACCAGCTTTGACCAGAAATCGAAGTTGACTGAGGTTGACCCGGTTTGACCACAGTTGACCACCTTTGACTGCGTGTTGACCAGCTGACTATCCAGATCTGACCCGAACCAAGACCCGACAATAAAACGAAACTGATCGAAATCTGACTCGAAACAAGATTCAAACCACATCCATAACCATAAGATAAACCCGAGCATATCTGACCCGAGACAGAATCTTTGATCAGAAATCGACCCGAACATCCAAGCTTTACAAATCGGATCCAACCCAAGATCTGACCCGACACGAAACCATGAGCTCGAGACCACGACTGGAACCAGATCTGGCCATTCTTGACAGAGCCGCTTATCAACCGAACCGAGCCTGACTAACAACTTGGCCACCTACCAATCTGCAACAACCACAACCACATCCTAAACCCGACGTCGTCATCATCACCACCACATTCTGCCCTCTCTTGGGCTTTCAGAACATCCCGCCGCCGCCACCATGGGTATGGTGGTCGGCCGGCTCATATTCAACCAGACAGAGAGATGCGAGTGAAAGGAGAGAGAGAGAGTAGAGAGAGAGACCTGCGAGAGAGAGAGAGAGAGACCTGCGAGAGCCATTCGTTCTGCTGCTACTGTTGTTATTTGGAAAAGGGAGGCACTCGGGTAGTGATTCTTGTGGGTGAAGGGTGGGGTGCAGAGAATAGAAGGGGGTGGTGTACGGTGGCGGCTTGGGTGGCGGTGGTTCTGTGGCTGCCGCTGCTTCTTTGAGGGAGAAAGGAGATGTAGGCGCTGAGAGAGAGAGCAGATAAAGGAGGAGGAGTGGCTTGGATGAAGGCTGTTGGCGGCGGCGGTTGATGTGGTGGTTCTGGTGGTTGCTCAGGTGGGGGCCGGCGGCGGTGCCGCATGTAGAGTGAGAGAGAAGAGAGGGAGTGGACATGAGGTTAAAGAAGAGTGTATGTGTGTGTCTTATACACGCAAGGAGATGAGGCAGGAAGAAAAAAAAAGAGGTTTTGGGGGTCTAGGGTTTGTGTTTGTGATGATGAAGAAGAAGAGTTAGTGGGGTTTAAATAGATAGGGTCTTGGGTAGGTTAAGTGGAAGGCATCACGTATACTAACTCGTACCGGCCCGGGTCTCGTTTATGAACTGGGCCCATTTATCAAAACATAATTATTTCATAAGTTATATAACTGCAGGGTGAATTAAAACTAGCATTTGGACTATATATATTTAAATTTTTAGTCGCGTTTAAAATTTACAAAGGTAAGTGTCGGTTTACAAGTGTGTTATTACTTACGACGCGTTATTTGGCGAATTTAAATAATTAAATTTATTAATAAAATAAGAATAAGATATTATATTATTGTAATCGAATTAACGAATCGTTTTTTTAAAAAAATAAAATAAATAAATAAATAAATAAATAAAATATTATTATATTATCCGAGAAACGCTGGGCGCTACAGTCTCCCCTACTTTTGGAAACTTCGTCCCGAAGTTATTAAAAACACAGGGTTGAGTGTGATTGGGTAGAAATTAAAACAACTGTGGTTTGGAAAATTTTAGGTTAAAGCACAACATGAATTCATAAGTAATAGAATAATATGTTTCGAATAATTTGGGTAAGAGTTTTGATATGTGTGAGTTTTAAGGGTTGGATTAGGTTCGTCTGAAATAGCAAGGAGAATAAGAATCTAACAAAACACTAAACTTAAGTTTTAGTAATTCTAAAAGGAATGTGTGAGTTGATTGACTATGGAAAGGCTAAATGAATTACGAGGTAACTAGCATTTATAATTGATTATCTACCGAATACCTTGATAGAATTTCACACTACCATAACGTACCTGTAAATTCATGATTACGTTCCGGACCGCAATCACCAATTTACCTTACATTAGGGTTTTGTGTCCTTCTATGACTCTAAACACACATGTAAGTAATGCAATATAACATTGTGATTGAATCTTTGTATCAAAGAGTCTAACTGTTGAGCAGGAAAAAGACTTCTACCAGTCAGTGAGTAGGAACCTCTACCGATTGTTGAGCAGGTGCGATAGCCTCTACCAGTCGTTGAGCAGGTTATTAGAACCTCTACCGACTGTTGAGCAGGCATGATGACCTCTACCATTCGTTGAGCAGGTTATTAGAACCTCTACCGACTGTTGAGCAGGCATGATGACCTCTACCAATCGTTGAGCAGGTTATTAGGTACTCTACTAACTGTTGAGCAAGTACTTCATCCCCTGCCAGTTGTTTGATTAAGTGTAACAATTGTTTTTGGCTTAACACATAAGTTGCAAATTGATAATACATACATGTAAGCAAGTTGGTAAATACATCAAGTATCAAGTATAGCATGCGAGCTGCAATAGAGTTGCCCTAGACAAGGTTAATGACTTTTAGGTGTGTTTATAGCAAGTAGTTTATTTTCTATGATTCCAAATATCATGAATAATCAAATGTTCAGGTAGATAATCAATTCCTCATGGATACCTAAGAATTAAGTTTGATGCAACGAATAATCAAGTTTTCAATAGTTTGGTTACCATAGGGATCAAGTTCATGTTCAAGAAGGTAAAGAGTATGAATTAGTTCTTGAGAGGATGATGAAGAACTCAAAGTATCATCAAAGTTATGAAAGATAATGCGCGTGAAAATAGTTAATAAAGGGTTTGTTTATGGGTTTTCCAAAGAGGCACAAATAGTAAGGAGATTATTCAGCAGTATGAATCGTGGGGTTTGAATCAAATATTAGAATCAATTGTATGAGGGAATATGATTGCGGTATTTGCCAAAAATTTGTAATGGTTCGAACAAGTTTAAAGTAAGTAGGTGTTAATGGAAAAAAAAATGTAGAGTAAATTTTGTTCCTGTGGATGGAAAGATTTTATTTTCAAAATTTGGTTTTGTATGTAAAGCAAAAATCATTAAATAGTACAACTAAATCGATTTAGATCAAAATATTTCGATGAGTCATAGGTTTTTTTTTAAACACGATGTCAGATTACAAAAAAAAAATCAAGAATTTGTTCAGTCGCTTTGTGTAATAGACTTCGAGTAATACATAAAAGAAGTCATTCTTAATAGATTAAAACATTTTTATCGTAAATCATTTGTTACGCCAATAAATTGTTCAATAAAAATTTGAAATTTAGCAAATAAGTTTGTGGAAATAAAAGACTCTTTTAAGAAAAAAAAATATATGTATACATATTTATTTGTTATAGTTTGTAAAATTCCCAAGTGATGAAAGTTTGACAAAATTCAGTACTCTTTAGTTTTGGTGCTAAAGTATCTCTTATAAACAGGTTACGAGATGATAGTTTGAACAAGGATTTTAAAATCTTGAATATGATAAACTTTTATGGTTGATAGTATTTTCAAAATATACATATATATACACATAAATAAAAATGTAAGGGGGGGGGGAGTTTAAAATAAAATTGGCCAGAAACATCAAAGATAATAGATTTAAAATATGTAACATGATGTAAAGGGAAACATGTGATTTGGGTTAGATGTTAAAAATAATTAGACTTATGAGTAATATTATAAGTTTTTAAAATGAATTAGGATTGTGAAACCCAGAAATGATTCATGAAGTTTAAGCTAATGAGGGAATTATATAAGAAGAGAATATAATTGAATTGTAAAATTTTGAGATTCAAAACTTGGATTTTATACGAGAGTGAGGGGGTATAAATGAAAATGAAACACAAAGATTGTAAATATTTAATCCCGAATAAACGAAAATGTTGGCTTATCAAAACAGGTCAGGTCTAAGCCCAACGAATTTGCCCTAATATTCTAGAAGTACGTTAGGATTGTAGCAAGTAAGTGAAAGAGAATAGGCAAGACCAATTTAGGCTAAGAATAAGGATGAGGATAGAGATAATGATAAGGATAAGGTAGAGCTACAAGTAATTGAAGCAAGTACTGGTTAAAGTCCTAAGGTTATAGACTAGATTATTTTTCTAATAACCTAATTCCCTATAACCATGGCTCTGATACCAATCTGTAACACCCCAACCGATGGCGGAAACATCGGGATGTCACGTATTGATGATTGTTCAGTAGCTCATGGTAAATAATAAGTTTCAATAATTAATTTAAATACGTTACATACAATTGTTCTACAATAATTTGTACATCAAAATAAAAAAAATGCTAAATACACATCTTCACGCATTAACTCTAATCTTCAAGCAAGCTATAACCTGAAACATGTTAAGTTTGAAAATATTTTGGGTCAACAAAAGTTGGTGAGAATTACATAGGTTTTGATAATCGAATAAAAATGTTGTGCAATTCATGTGTCATGTCAATCTAGCCCATATGTGAGAACATACTAGAAATAAATCGAGTGCATAATCAACCCTGATGACTGTTATAATATGATACATACCATACGCTCATGGTCCACTTGAATATGTTATACGATAACAAACACCCACGCTACCTTTGTAGGAGGCACGTATCCGGGTGGGATTGTCAGTCCAATAGATCTATCAATGTATACCGCCGGCTTGTACGGAGTTAATGATTATGCTAGAATGGTGCTTACTCTAATCATGCTCAAGACATAATGCAACATAGAAAACACATAGACACATTGATGATTGAATTGCATAAAATGATGTTGTAACATGGTTCACCCCAAAAACGGTGATAAATAGAAAAGGGGCTATGTAAAACTCACCTGAAATTCACTGTGTAAGTATTTGCAAGTAGCAAAAAGTCTGAACTTGAATTAATTGAACTCTTGTATCCTATTACAAACAAACGATGCCTTAAATTCTAATGCAAATAAGCTTGTTTTTGTTTCTTAGTTGTAAAGATAGTTTATTAAACTATCTAGACTCGCATTGAACGAATGCGCGTCTTAAAGTGTATGACTTAACGAACCAATTGTACTTGTTTAGTTGTTCGAATGCATGCGTGCGTAAATAGTTAGTGAAAATGCTTATCGTAATATGTTATATGAGCTCGCATCGAGAAATTATTGTTAAAACAACACTTTTTGTTAACGAAAACATTATTAGTGTAACTCGACTAGCGTTTTAGTTTATTTTCGATGATTGGTAATATTTATACTATTAGGTTTATATATATACATATTAATAAATATATTTTTTATGTACACATATCTCTATCATGACAAGTACAGTTGGGATAGTGTCTATTTGTAAAACGTGACGTTATTTATAGATTTGAATGCTCGATATGTTTCTTATGTTTTGTAAAAATTTGGGCAGAGTTTCCTCTGTTTTTGCAAAAAACCAGACAACGCAAGTTGTCTATATTTTCCCAAAAATCAATCGTCCGAATTCTCAAAACACGATACAATTTAACTAAGTCTTTAAGCGCGACAAAAGGTTCAATTTATTAAAGACTATAAAGAACGAGAAACTATTCATTTGTTAAGTAATATATATATATATATATATATATATATATATATATATATATGGTTTGACGCCTTGATAATTCTAGTAATAAAAATAACTTTTGTTATGGTTCGGTTCGTTTACACTTTTAAATACATACATATATACATGTACGATGTAAACGAAAATAAGAATAGTAACTAAGGCACGGCGCGTTATACCTTCTGTGAATAAGCTTGTGAATCCTTGCGTACACGCCTCGTAACCCGCGCTGACCAGCTTTGACCAGAAATCGAAGTTGACTGAGGTTGACCCGGTTTGACCACAGTTGACCACCTTTGACTGCGTGTTGACCAGCTGACTATCCAGATCTGACCCGAACCAAGACCCGACAATAAAACGAAACTGATCGAAATCTGACTCGAAACAAGATTCAAACCACATCCATAACCATAAGATAAACCCGAGCATATCTGACCCGAGACAGAATCTTTGATCAGAAATCGACCCGAACATCCAAGCTTTACAAATCGGATCCAACCCAAGATCTGACCCGACACGAAACCATGAGCTCGAGACCACGACTGGAACCAGATCTGGCCATTCTTGACAGAGCCGCTTATCAACCGAACCGAGCCTGACTAACAACTTGGCCACCTACCAATCTGCAACAACCACAACCACATCCTAAACCCGACGTCGTCATCATCACCACCACATTCTGCCCTCTCTTGGGCTTTCAGAACATCCCGCCGCCGCCACCATGGGTATGGTGGTCGGCCGGCTCATATTCAACCAGACAGAGAGATGCGAGTGAAAGGAGAGAGAGAGAGTAGAGAGAGAGACCTGCGAGAGAGAGAGAGAGAGAGACCTGCGAGAGCCATTCGTTCTGCTGCTACTGTTGTTATTTGGAAAAGGGAGGCACTCGGGTAGTGATTCTTGTGGGTGAAGGGTGGGGTGCAGAGAATAGAAGGGGGTGGTGTACGGTGGCGGCTTGGGTGGCGGTGGTTCTGTGGCTGCCGCTGCTTCTTTGAGGGAGAAAGGAGATGTAGGCGCTGAGAGAGAGAGCAGATAAAGGAGGAGGAGTGGCTTGGATGAAGGCTGTTGGCGGCGGCGGTTGATGTGGTGGTTCTGGTGGTTGCTCAGGTGGGGGCCGGCGGCGGTGCCGCATGTAGAGTGAGAGAGAAGAGAGGGAGTGGACATGAGGTTAAAGAAGAGTGTATGTGTGTGTCTTATACACGCAAGGAGATGAGGCAGGAAGAAAAAAAAAAGAGGTTTTGGGGGTCTAGGGTTTGTGTTTGTGATGATGAAGAAGAAGAGTTAGTGGGGTTTAAATAGATAGGGTCTTGGGTAGGTTAAGTGGAAGGCATCACGTATACTAACTCGTACCGGCCCGGGTCTCGTTTATGAACTGGGCCCGTTTATCAAAACATAATTATTTCATAAGTTATATAACTGCAGGGTGAATTAAAAACTAGCATTTGGACTATATATATTTAAATTTTTAGTCGCGTTTAAAATTTACAAAGGTAAGTGTCGGTTTACAAGTGTGTTATTACTTACGACGCGTTATTTGGCGAATTTAAATAATTAAATTTATTAATAAAATAAGAATAAGATATTATATTATTGTAATCGAATTAACGAATCGTTTTTTTAAAAAAAATAAAATAAATAAATAAATAAAATATTATTATATTATTCGAGAAACGCTGGGCGCTACAAATTAGACATATATTTAACCAATATTGTCATGCACGTCATACTAATAAAATAAACATCCCACAAGATTCGTAACTCATCAACAAATAATCATCACATCAGAATATGAGAATCACATGGCAAGAATAAATAATAGTTGTAATCATAACAATAATAACAACCATAACGGAAAATAACCACAATACAATAATATATTTTACCATAATATATCATGATTTTCATTCATTTTCATTAATAACGATTACATCATTTGTTCATACAACAAAAGGTGGTGATATCTAATCCCACATACATCGTTTGAAAATAACAAAATATCATAACATACTACGCTAGTCATAACTAGTCTAGCTAGGTAAAATACAAAAGATACAACATCCATCACTACTACAACCATCTCTAACAGCTACCACGATCCACCATCAACTGGAAACTTGACTAAGGCTGGGAAGGAGTCCGACGAGCGTACTGTGGAGCATTAAGCCGAATGGCTGCGTCCACGGCAGCAATGTGATCATAAATCCGTTGGGCGCGACCCATATGCTCACCAAAAGGAAGACCACGTAAGCTATCTATGCGAAGTAGATCATCAGCGACGCGAGTCAGCATAGAGTTCGTCTCTATGATGTGTGCCCAAATGGACCGCATCTGTGCATCAACGTGGGAGACAGTGGAAGAAAACGTCTCTGTCAGGGTCAAAAAGTCTTGCTCAAGAGCAAGCAAAGAGGAAACAGCAAAAGCAGGCATACGTGCCGCCTCGCGAGGCGGACCGGGAGAGAAGCTAACTGGTTGAGACGGACCTACCATCTCAGGGAAACCAGGAAAGACAGGAGCTAGCTGGGAAGAACCAGCCTCAAAAGGTACACTGGTAACCACAGGGGTAGCAGGGACAACTGTAACAACAGGGACAACTGGGATAACAGGAGAAACAGGGACCTCAATGGGAATAGGATCCTCCGCAGGAACAACTGGGTCGACAATAGGCAACACGGGGGAGTGAGGTGGTGCCTCCATCTCGGGGCTGGCAGGGACAACATCCCTGGGAGCATCATCACTATCAGTAGCATGGGCATGCATCCCAGCGCGTCTAAGCTCGCTACTGCGGGCAGGACTGCCCTCCAGAATAACAGCAGGATGATCACCCTCCATGGGCTCATCCTCATCATCTGAAACAAATGCACCATGAGGCGCTACCAGCACCTCACCAATAACGGGAAAAGGCTCGACAGGAGCCACGAGAGTAGGGGCAGGAATCGGCTCGATAGGAGCCTCAGACACGACAGGCACAATCGGGCCAGCCTAACTCGATGGCCCAACACGAGAAGACGGATCGATAGGGTCCAAGAATCCAGGAGGGAAGGTACGAATAGCAGGGACAGGGTAAACAGGGAATGTGGGTGCGGGAGCGACGGGTGGTGGGGAAGTGACTGACACCTCAGACATCGCATCCTCCTCACTAGGGTCCTCCTCCTCATCCTCATCCTCCTCATACTCACTGTCGGCCATCATCTCGTCCGGCTCGACTTCATCGTTTGGACTCAATACCACAACCACATGGGCGTTGGGAACGTTCTCCACGACCTAAACACTGCTATCGGAGTCGGACATGTACTCGGATTCTTCAGAAGCAGACATTTTCTTTCCTGGCAAGAGTACCGTACTATATATACATAAATATTTAATCAATTTAAGCAAGAACATCTATACTTCCAAAATTTTACCATCTACTTTTTGTTACTTCCCTTGGTATGCTTGGCTAGGCGATTCGGGACTTCCTTTGCTAATATATGTTTCGTGTTTGTTTTTAAGAAAATATAATTTTTCCCTTTCGAACCAAAAACCGGTTATAGTCTAGATTTTTCCAAAATACTAGTTCGCTATAACCTTGGCTCTGATACCATTTCTGTCACACCACGACAACGGCGGAAACACGTGGCGTGGACGCGAAAGAGAAATGTTTCATAGCCAAGATTAAACAAACACATAATTTAGAAAATAAGCATTCATTAGACGGCGGAAAGTATTTTGTTTAGATACACGTCCCAAAATGTAGTTTTTAACAAAATAAGGATTTTCAACTATTTCCCAATCCCATAGGAAATATTAGTAAATCCCTAACAAAAGTCCGTCGTGTCTTTATTTCGCCCGCCCTAGCCATTGCACGCCTTCACATTCTTAGTTACCTGAAAGATATGTAAGGAAAAACGTCAATATATAAATATATTGGTGAGTTTCATAGGTTTTGACACACAAATAAATTAACATTCATTTGTAAATAAGTGCGCATAACGAAATAAGAAATGTGCTACATATGCTATTAGGGTTGCAAGTCCTAATACTGATGGAATCCTCATAGGCCCGTAACCAAAACCAGACTATTTTACTTTGCCCCGCAAGTTGTTTACATGGTAACAACTAATTTTAGAATATCGTCGCACCCCGTGGTCCTTCCGTGTTGATCGCTAATCAACCAGGGTGGGTCTCGTCAAGAACCAATAGTACTATTCCCATATTCTACGGCTACATCCCTTTGTATAAATGGTTACAGTTAACTGCGGAGACTTCACGTCCCATGTGACTTTATCGTTACCCATGTGCCCATCTCATGTACCATTTCATACTTTTACATGTTATCGCACATTTAATTCTTTCTTACATATCTTTCCCCCAAGTTTAAAAACAGTAAAACATAAAAGGGGCCGTGAAAACTCACCTTAAGCGTGTCACGAAATCAGAAAATAGTCTTTGCCAAGTCCAATGCGAGACCACCTACATGTGTCCTAACTTAATAAGGCACCGGTCTCAAAGTGCGTGTCTTACTGGCAAGTTGTCTTTCCCCAACTCTTGACACCACGTTTATACTTACGGTTTAATTAGGAATATACCCTAGTCTTAGGTCCGTTGGTGATGATTTATCCCGTTACAAGTTTCACTTAACTTATATTATAACCGTTGCTATTAATTTCCAAGTTAGTTGGTTTCGTCATCGCGAACCCCGATCATTGCCCGTTTTCCTTACACGTCATGATCTTTAAACATATTTATCGATATGTATTTACTAACTTGTATTAATATTTCATTATGTCTTCCGACTCGACTCACTTTTATTATATATTTATTTCCCATAAAAATAAATATACAAAGATCTTGTCGAACGAGATTCATTTTATGTTAAGTATTTATTTTTCACATAAGTATACATATACTTATAATAACATAGTTAACTTATTTTATTCCTTACAAATTCTCCCATCTTACTTCCAACACTTAAGAAAGTGTTTATGTTTATTTTTCACCCATAATCATTCGTACATATATTTTGTTCACAAAATATATACTTATTTTCTTACTTGGAATAATTAGTCCGTAATCGCCGCAATAACGTATACTCGTATCTTGTAGGAAGTTATACTTGTATACTTATCCGTCCGATTTACTTTTTGTCCGATTTATACCTTGTTCGTTTACACTTTGTTCATTTTACACTTTTGTTCAATAGCTCGCCGCATTAACATACGTCCGCTTTCCCGATTTCTTAACTTATATATATTTTGTAGGAAATCATACTTCTTGCCGGTTTACGCATTTTCCTGCTTTCGAAAATATATAAATATAGCTATTGAAAATATATTAACTTGGATGTTTTATTCCTAAAAATTCTTACAACACTTTTACATCCCCATAAATGTAAAAATGCTTATTTTTATATAAAACATCACAAGTTGTTTACATTACCATTTTTCTTACAAAAATGTTAGTGTTTATATTTTCCAACACTTATGGTAAATTTATATTTTTATAAAACACTTTTTATAAAAATATCATTCTTACAAAATAAATATTTGTGTAAGTTTCCTTACTTTTACAAAAGCAACCCTTTTAGAATCTAACTTTTCATTCTTAACCTTTTACTTTCCAAAGTTACATTTTTCAACATAAGGTTTCCAAAATCACATTTTACAACTTCAAAAAAACAAAAAAAATACTAGAACCTACAATATTTTTGTAACAAAATAACATCACCAACCATCCTAAAAATCATGTTTATGACCATCTTTGTAAACGTTTCATTTCATTTTTAGAAAACACACAAAACCTTGTTTAAAAATTTTGGTTAAAAGTACCCCAAAATCAACTTGCAAGTTAAGCATATAAATAAATAAAACTTAAACAAGATGAGTTTTAAGAAACTTACTACTAGCACAAGGCTAGGGAAGTCACAAAAACACTAGATTATGAAGGGGTTATGTGTGTCTTCCAAGGGTTATGCTCCAAGCACTTATACACACTTGATTTAGGGTTGGATTGAAGTGATTTTTGTGTGTTATTAACTTGAAAATGGAAGTGGGGATAGGATATAAAAGTCACGGCAGCATCAAATCAGATTTGGAAGGTGTTTTGGAGTTTATTTTGTGATGAGAATGATAAGAATTCATGGCTTATAAGGTGCATTTTATGATTAAAAAATTAAAATATCTTAAGCATGCCTTAACACACTCATAATGTGCCTTACTTTAGCCAACATTAGGGTGGCTATGGAGGCTCTCATGGCTGGCCAAAAAGGCCTTGTGGGTCCCACATTATGTTTTAAAAATATCTTGCAATTATTTAGTTAGTTTCGAATCGGTTCGGTTAGGGTTTTTCGGGTTTTTTCGCGTTCTTATTACGAGCTATTTTGGACATATAATTAGCTTTAAATTACCCTTAAAAATAGCCTAGTTTAAGTATTGGTAAGTTATTTAGGCTCTTACGGGTGAAATTATATATTTTGCGCGCATCGGGTGCGATACGCGACCTTTATTCGCTACCGGAAGATTTTAATTAGGAGTTTTCATTTATAGTTTTGGGGTTCCAAAACACTTTATATTTCATAAAAATAACCTTCATTTTATATCCTGGGCACTCGGGATCGTTTTCGGTTATTTAATTATTGCCGGGTAATCACCAACGTCCGTTTCGGACTAGTTTATTCTTATGCGATTTCGTCGCATTTCTAACTAAACTAAGGCATTCCTATGCCATCTATTGGACTCTGTTATTTTCCGAGTACTCTAGTATACTTAATTGATATTAATTCTTGCTTAGAACAGCTAATTTCATATATTAATTGCGTACGGATTTACCTTAATTTTGCCGAACGTCACAGTCGCCTAGTACAGATGTGGAGGTAGAGGAACAAAAGAGGTTGATGAACCAATTAAATGGTGTTGCTCTTTTTGACTCCACTAATACTTGGAGGTGGGATGGTAATAATGAATGGGTTTATAAGGTGGTGGATTTTAAAAAGAAGTTGGTGGTTGATAGAGATCAGAGAAGGCGTTTTTGTATGAGGTGGATCGCGTGGGTGTCTCTCAAGGTGAAGATTTTTATTTGGCGTATGGAAATGGGCCGGATTCCAACAAAGGACACTCTACATAAGAGACAATTTTATATTCCTGATGATGTTTGTTCTCTATGTGACGTCGATGAAGAATCGGTTTTTCATATTTTTAACGGTTCTGGAGTTGCTTTTGGGGTTTGGTCGGCTATTGGGTCGTGGTGCAAAATAGGTCCTATGTTTGCTTTTGATGTTGTCGATTTGTTAAAAATGGACTCTGGGAGTCGGAATAAAGAAGCGTCGAAGATTGTTCAAGGGATTATCATGGTCGCTATGTGGGTGATTTGGAGTGTGCGAAATGATAGGATTTTTAAAGGGAAAGAAGTGAAAGTGATCGAATTAGTGACCAAAATTAAAGCGTTGTCTTTCCTTTGGCTTAGGGCTAGATCCAAGATTAAAATTTTGGTTTGGAAAGATTGGACGTCTTATCCTTTGTATATGTTGTAGTTTGTTTGCTTCGGTCCTTGTTTTGAGTGTCGTTTGCTTATTTTAATGAAGTTCACTTTAAAAAAAAAAAAAAAAAAACAAGTTTCCACTATGACAAAACAATTCATTATTTTAGTCTTTAGTTCGAAAATTCTATCAAAATTTGACCACAAAGCTGGTTTCTAGCAACTTAGTATTAAACCAGAAGACAGACCGAAGATCATGGTTGTAAGCATTGCTAAGCGCTAGTCAGCTGGCGAAGTACCGACTAACGATTAATTGGGAATAATCAGGATTAATTGCGATTAATCAGACTGGGATTTCATATGTAATTTCCAGTTTTTTATATATCACATGTTTTATTGGAAAACATTTTAAGTAGACAAGTTTTAACATCTCCAGGACTAATCGTGGGAATCAATATGGTTTGGTCGGAAACTAGCCGGAATTTACAGGTTTGCCAAAATTTGGCCTGAATTACAACTATTGGCCGGAATATGGATGGAATCGCCCATTTTTGTTTGACCGACTAGGTCTGACTACAGCCGTGTTAGGATTTGAGTTTGATTGCTATGAGATTTAAGTGATGAAACAGTAGATGAATGATATATATAAATGGAAAGTGTAGCAAAAAGAACTTTAATTCATAACAAACAGGAGATTGTTTTTACAAAAATATTTTTCATTAATCAACACAGATTATACAGTACTTGAATACAACTCCCCCTCAGCCTGGTCAATTAGATTTGTGGTAACATCTGTTGCCATTGGGTTATGGTTAATAGATGTTTGAAAAAGAGGTGATGGAATAGGTCCAAGTGGAATGGACGTGGACTGACTTTTGTCTACAGAGAGTGGACTTTTGTCAATAGTGGATAAAAACAAATGAGAGGTGTGTGAAAACAGATGGGGTTCAATCCCTATATGTAATGACCGAGAAAGAGATAAGGGTTTGGGGAGGGTTTAGTTTTTATGGATGGTCAACTAGTCTTGGGGTTGAGGTGATTAAAGTACTTAACCATATTATTGTATAATCATGCTTTAATGTGATTGATGGTTCCTCTCTTTCCTTGGATGCTTGGAACGAACGTTTATAAGAATGAAGGGGTTTATTTGTAGCTAATTATCCTTTATGTTTTGTAGTGCTAGATAAAGTGCATGCCATATTAATGTAATCTCATATCTTTCATGTGTGACAAAAGTGATTAGTCACATAGATTACACCAAAACATAATACTTGAATGGACTAAACCTAATGATCCCTAACTAGGTGTGATTAGATCGAACACATGAACTGGGGGCGGCGGTTGTATGTAGTCGAGAGAGAGATGGGGGTGATCAAAAGGGGAAAGCCAACTAATCTAAATCCAAGTGTTTAAAAGAAAATTACTAATCTATGTTTAGTCTCTTTGGTTTTAATCTTTCCATAATGTGACTAATCCCTTGGTTGATTTAGATTTAAAAGTGATGGTTTCTTATGTAGTGTATCTAGGATACATGGAAGAAAAGAGGTGGTGGTGGTGGTGATAGTGCGTGGGTTATGTTCCTGGTTTTAGTAATTTAAAAGCTATCATTTTCTCGATGCCAAAAACTTGGTGTTTTAAATCCCAAAACATTGGTTTTGGGAAAACGATTAATTTTTACTAAACCTTTTAAATAAGTTTTAAATTTATAAGTAAACGATATATACTTAGAAACAAAAACCAACACATATGCAGAGAACCTAACGTTTATAGTATTGGTTTCTAGGGTAAATACCGAGTATCGTATTCCTAGAGAACACACTTTCCCCTACTCAACCTTTCATCAAATAACTGATTGGGTTTTGAAAAGAAAAATAAAACGGAGGGGTTCTAAGAAAAAATAGTTTTGAAAAATGGTTTTGGGTTTTATAAAAAGATAAAATAGTAGAGATAGTGGACATGCACATCTCGGGGCCCTCCGTATAAGTAGTTAAGTTTATTATTAGAAATAATATTAAGTTTAATTATTTGTGAGGGGGACAAGAGTGGACTTGAAGTGTTGGCTCTTAGATCAGAGAAGCGGGGCCACTACTGAGTAGTATGCATAACCTTCCGATGCGTGTCTGCATTAGCAGTGAAGGTTCACCGATTGAGCCCTGTATTTACAGGTGCTTCCCAAACCGCGGTCAAGTCACTGGTCCTCCAACTTATCTTCTTCTTAAAATGGGGGCTTGACTTCCGACCAGGAACACCGTACACCTCCCTTAGCTCTCGCGTTCCGTATCGATTTATCTCTTCTTAGAGTCAGCCCTGGCCGCATCGTATCCCCTAAGTAGCTTAACGGTTATGAACACTGAAGAATCTCTCTTAAAGTCAGCTCAGGGGACATGTATCTCTAATGGTCAACGGTTTTGTACTAACGAGACCTAGATATAATATTCTTGTTTTATTTATCTTAAAAGGTGACACTTTAAATATTTATTGATCAGATAGATACAAAGTTGGTTTAGTGATTTATGACTTATCAAACCCAACCCATAACCTTCCAAGATGAATGAAATCCTTAACAAATGTGGAACATAATCGTAAAGGTGTGTAATCCGAGGATCACTGGTGCACCCGTAGCGAATCCGCCCTTTGCCAAGAAAGTCATTCATTTATCTGGTAAGAACCAGAAATGTGTCACTCAGATCTGGTCCACTTCAGAAGCCATTGCTTAGAACCCGGTTTAGATATCATAAGTCCGAAGGATCTGTCTCACTACCGGTTTCCTCGCCTTGGATCTAGCTCGGGACTACCAGAAGCTGATCAAACCTCTTGATAGTTTATTAATTAAGTTAAGATTGATTTTAAAGGTTTATTAAGTTACTCACTATTTGAACCTGTCACAAGATAAACAAACAAGAATTAGATAAGAAGATAACACACCGAATAACTAAAAACAAACTACTACTACTAATAATAAATTAGTCTACAAATCAAAGTGGGTACAGAGATCATAGAAAGATACAACCATAGTGAATGATCATGGCCGCTCATAGACAAGCCTTCTATCTCCTAGTGCTATGTATCTAGTGTAATCCTCACGACCCTCGATGTTTATTTGCATGAACTACTCTACGATCCCATTCTTGGCCTATATAATCAAGGTAGGACGAGGGCCTAACCTTGGTGGGTTGTTAGGATGGACCTAAGGCCTTCCACAAGACCACAAGATCTCTGGAAGAAGCTTGGAAGTCGACCCAATAATGCATAAGGTTGGATTGAGTGAAGCTTGCTATTTATAGACCTCCCAGGGGGTGCAGGGGCGTGCCAGAAGGTGGTTGTAACCTCACGAATTTTCCCATTTATTTTGCATTAAAGTATTTCCCGATCCATGATATAAAGTCTAATTTATTTCTAAGTATTCTTATCTTTATCCGTGCACTCTATTTTTCTAAGTTTCTTTTATCATTGTACTAAAAAAAAAAATCTTTAATCATGACATATGTCCTATCCTAATTCTATTTATAAAATCGTCATTTTATAAGACGGTGTTTTTTTATTTTCTAATTCAAACTAATGATTTTTTTTATTTCTTAAATAAAGCCTTGAGTCAAATAGTCAAAGTCATAGTCAAAGTCCTAGTCAAAGTCTTAGTCAAACAGTCAAAGTCCTAGTCAAATAGTCAATTCATCATAAAACCTTACTTTATGGTGTTGACCAATTTTAATGGCTAATTGAATCCAAAACTAGTATAAAAACCCACCTATGAACCATTACACTTGCCACCTCTAAATCGATTGTTTCAATCCGATTAAACTTTCCCTCATACTTTTCTTCTATAGTCTATTACTTCTACAATTGAAGTTTTGATTATAAGCTCTTGTAATTGGCAACTTTGGGGCTACACATATTCTATTTCTCGAGACTTAATACTTTGTTAAGGTGAGTTTACGTAACCATGTTTATGCAATTCTTTATACTTGCAACATTATACATAAGCAATTCTACATGCATGTCTAGTTGTAAACTTTAATGCCTCATGAATTAGACAACAACAACAGTTTCAACGAGTTTCAACGAGTTTCAACATTACATAATCATTAGCTATGGCCAAGCCGGCGATACTCAATAATAGATCTATTGGATTGACAATCCCACCCGGATACGTGTACCTCCTACATAGGTAGCGTGGGTGATTGTTATCGTTCCAACATATTATTAAGGTGAACCGTGGATGACGGGATGGACCTAAACTAGTCGGAGGTTTGATTATGTCGATTCAACATATTATGTTTATTCATGTAGACTTAAACTTACGATAGACGTATGAATTGCTAAACTTTTATACTTAAACTATTTGCTTCACATGGCTTATGTATTCTCACCAACTTCTAGTTGACCCCCCCATTTTTACAACTCAACAGGAAATAATGATGCATGAAGACTAGAGTATTTTCATGAGAAGGCAATTTGAAGTCTATGCTTGTTTGGTTTTTGTGATGTATTAGATTTCCTCTTGAAACTCATTATGTATTTCCAATTTTGGATATTTGCACTTTAAATTAATTTCAATTAAAATTTGGTTACCATGTGCTACTGTATACTCATTCTTACGTGACACCTCGATGTTTCCGCCATCGGTTGGGGTGTTACAGATTGGTATCAGAGCCATGGTTATAGGGAATTAGGTTATTAGAAAAAAAAATAATCTAGTCTATAACCATAGGATTTTAATCAGTACTTGCTCCTTTTACTTGCAACCTTACTTGTTTATATTCTCTATCCTACTTCTTATCCTTACTTTAGTCCCTACAAGAAGAGTGCTCTCCATCACAAGATATACTCTTAGACTAATAGGACAAATCCTCAGGTTTAGCCTGAATCACCTTGTAGATCTCGTCGAAGTTCTAGATTTTAATAACGAACACGTGCAATCTGGAAGGGTGAACGCCTGTATTCTGAGTTTTCTGTCTAGGACTGGCATTGCGCATAAATCCCAATCAGACGAGGGACCCGGATGCCTACCTGGGAATTCTCGGGTTGAGTGTTCACTTATAGGCTAAAGCATGTCTTCACTATGTTATTAGAATCTAGAAGTTTTGATAAGTCAACGTTTTCGTTTATTCGTTTTAATTAATGAATAAATGATTACACTCACTTTCCTTAAACTAAGCTCTAAAATCTCAAAATTTTACAGCTTAAATCAATCCCATTTCATAACCATCTATGGATTTCACAATCACACTTCACCTTACCATCTTAGCCACTTTTTAAAATTCAACACCCTACCCAAATCATATTATTTCATTTCTCCACATGTTACTTATTTAAAAAAAAAAACTATAACCTCATGCCTTAGCACAAACTAAAGATTTCTAAATCCTGTTATATTTTCATTACCTAGTAACTTTACAAAGTACATATTTTTTTGTCAAAAGATGTCCTCGAACTTAAATTCAATTGTTTATTTATTGACGTAACAAACAATTTTCTATATAATGCTTTAAACTATTAAAAATCACTTAATAGAACCTTGATCTTTAAAACCTAATGTCATGTTTGAAATCTCCAACTAACGGGAATATTTTAATCAAAGCCCACTTAGCTTCTACCATTTAACAACTTTTGCTTTATGTATAAAACCAATTTTGAAAATAAGATTTTTTTTTATAGGAATAATATCTAGTCTCTAAATTCTCCATCGACACTCACTCACTTTCAACTTGTTCAAATTTTTATAATATTTGGCATATACCACAATCATGTTTTCTTATACACTTGATTATAACCTTTGATCCAAACCCCATAATCTCCTTACTATAAAATAAACTCTTTATCAACTATCTTCACATTCACTATCTCTCACAACCTTGATTCTGCTTTTTCATCATCCTCTCAAGAACTAAATTCATATCTTTCACCTTCTCACACATGAGCTAGTTACCCATGATAACCAAACTATTGAAACTTGATTGTGTGTTGCATCAAACATAATCCTTAGTTATACATAAGGATTTGACTATCTAGAATTCATGAAATATAAACTATTTACTATAGACACACCTAGAGTCATTAACCTTGTCTAGGGCAACTCTATTACAACTCACATGCTATACTTGATACTTGATTGCTTACATTTACATATTATCAATTTGCAATTTATGTGTGTGTGTAAATTGGTACATTTAATCAAACAACTGATAGAGGATGAAGTACTTGCTCAACAGTTAGTAGAGTACCAAATAACCTACTCAACGATTGGTAGAGGTCATCATGCCTGATCAACAGTCGGTAGAGTGTAGGTGCATATGTGCGACTAATGCTTTGGATTGAATAAATCATATGTTTTGTTTCCTGTCGTTGGTGCGAAGGAAGATTTTGGAAGGTGCGAAGGAGAGTTTTCAAAGGTGCGAAGGAAGCATTTTGGGCGAATGAAGATTGTTTATTATGAAGTTTGGTTCGACCGTTCATAGTGGGCGAACCTGCACATTCGCACGAACAAAGTGGGCGAATGTGCAGTCTATAAATAGGCAAACTCAGTTTTTGTAGTTAACTTTGAGTCATTTATTTCCCACCACTTTCTGAATTCTCTCTGTAACTTTTTATAAACTTGTTTTGCGTCTAGTCCTTGATTGTAATCACTTTTCTACGTGTATTCAAGTTTGATTATTAATGAAAACGTTTGAAAATGATGATTTGTGTGTGTTTATCTGATTAGTTATCATTTTGTGCTGGTTTTGGGGATTCCGCACCCAAAACTAAATTGTTTGATTGCCTTTGTAGCTTATCGATCCTTTTACGCGCATACATAGAGGCCCTACAACCTGCTCAACGACTGGTAGAGGCTATCGTACCTGCTCAACAATCGGTGGAGGTTCTTACTCGCTGACTGGTAGAAGTCTTTTTCCTGCTCAACAGTTGGACTTATTTTTGGATACATTGTATACAATTCAATCACAAGGTTATTTTGCATTACTTACATGTGTTTTTAGAGTCATAGAAGGACACAAAACCCTAATGTAAGGTAAATTGGTGATTGCGGTCCGGAACGTAATCATGAATTTACAGGTACGTTAAGGTGGTGTGAAATTCTATCAAGGTTTTCGGTAGAGAAACTAATTATAAACTCTAGTTACCTGGTAGTTCATTTAGCCTTTCTATAGTCCATCAACTCATGCATTTCTTTTAGGATTTCTAAAACTTAAGATTCTTATTCACCTTGCGATTCCAAGACACACCTAATCCTACCCTTAAAACTCACAGATAACAAACCTCTTATCCAAATTATTCGAAAGCAGATTATTCTATAAATTCATGTTGTGCCTTAACCCAAAATTTTCAAAACCACGGCTGCCTTAATTTCTACCCAACCATCCTCAAACCTGTGTTTTTATAACTTCGGGACGGAGTTTCTAAAAGTAGGGGAGACTGTAACCTCACGAATTTTCCCATTTATTTTGCATTAAAGTATTTCCCGATCCATGATATAAAGTCTAATTTATTTCTAAGTATTCTTATCTTTATCCGTGCACTCTATTTTTCTAAGTTTCTTTTATCATTGTACTAAAAAAAAAATCTTTAATCATGACATATGTCCTATCCTAATTCTATTTATAAAATCGTCATTTTATAAGACGGTGTTTTTTTTATTTTCTAATTCAAACTAATGATTTTTTTTTATTTCTTAAATAAAGCCTTGAGTCAAATAGTCAAAGTCATAGTCAAAGTCCTAGTCAAAGTCTTAGTCAAACAGTCAAAGTCCTAGTCAAATAGTCAATTCATCATAAAACCTTACTTTATGGTGTTGACCAATTTTAATGGCTAATTGAATCCAAAACTAGTATAAAAACCCACCTATGAACCATTACACTTGCCACCTCTAAATCGATTGTTTCAATCCGATTAAACTTTCCCTCATACTTTTCTTCTATAGTCTATTACTTCTACAATTGAAGTTTTGATTATAAGCTCTTGTAATTGGCAACTTTGGGGCTACACATATTCTATTTCTCGAGACTTAATACTTTGTTAAGGTGAGTTTACGTAACCATGTTTATGCAATTCTTTATACTTGCAACATTATACATAAGCAATTCTACATGCATGTCTAGTTGTAAACTTTAATGCCTCATGAATTAGACAACAACAACAGTTTCAACGAGTTTCAACGAGTTTCAACATTACATAATCATTAGCTATGGCCAAGCCGGCGATACTCAATAATAGATCTATTGGATTGACAATCCCACCCGGATACGTGTACCTCCTACATAGGTAGCGTGGGTGATTGTTATCGTTCCAACATATTATTAAGGTGAACCGTGGATGACAGGATGGACCTAAACTAGTCGGAGGTTTGATTATGTCGATTCAACATATTATGTTTATTCATGTAGACTTAAACTTACGATAGACGTATGAATTGCTAAACTTTTATACTTAAACTATTTGCTTCACATGGCTTATGTATTCTCACCAACTTCTAGTTGACCCCCCCCATTTTTACAACTCAACAGGAAATAATGATGCATGAAGACAAGAGTATTTTCATGAGAAGGCAATTTGAAGTCTATGCTTGTTTGGTTTTTGTGATGTATTAGATTTCCACTTGAAACTCATTTTGTATTTCCAATTTTGGATATTTGCACTTTAAGTTAATTTCAATTAAAATTTGGTTACCATGTGCTACTGTATACTCATTCTTACGTGACACCTCGATGTTTCCGCCATCGGTTGGGGTGTTACAGTGGTGCCCGGCCGTGCACTACCCAACGTACGTTCTGTTTGCTGCAGATCTACATGTCTGTACCCTTTGTCTCTTGCACGGGCATGCAAGTTGTCTCAGCCTGATTTATTGTCCCCCCAAGTTAGTCGCGTTGTCTACTAGCATGCAGAGCCTTCGTGAAAGTGTGCATGGGCGTGCTGGGTCAGTTCCAGACTGGTTTTATCATTGTTTAAGTCCCGGAAAGGTTTTCAAACATACGGAACACATACTACATGTCACACCCCAACCGATGGCGGAATACATCGGGGCGAGACTTGTGGTAGATTGTTCAAAAACTTCATGACACTAGAATTCGTGACAATATGATTTAAAGATAAAATTTCATTCATAGCATAATCATTGTCTAAAAAGATAACAGAATACAAATTGTTTTAATGAAAAGAGAAATACGACATCAAAATATATAACTTAAACTAGCGTGAGTTTCTAGTCCAATCCTAAGTAGATTTCTTGAATATCCTATATCAAACATTTCCTGCAACATGTATAAAATATCCGTCAACACATAAAGCATTGGTGAGCATACTAGTTTTGAGTCTAGGTACATAGTATAAGAAAAGTCTACTCGAATCATCATGTTATAGGCATATGCACGTAGAACCATACAAACGGCAACAACACTCGATAACACAAAAGACTTCATCTTATCATGACCCATAAAGGGGGCGACGTGTCAACCTATAGCGCTATACATGTAAGGTGGGTGGTTAACTAATCGTACATTTGTATGTAAGACTTTGAATTCTAGCATGGCATAGCATAATAGCATTTAGATTGAGCATAATAGTTTTAAGAGTATGAAATCGTTTAAGTTTTGATAGTGATACATGTTGAGCCCCAAAGAATAAAGAATAAAAGGGGGACAAGTATGAACCCACCTTAGGGTGCGTTAATAAATTCCCAAAACGGGTCTTGAGAATTGAATATTTTAGCTCAAAATAACTAGAATTAGAAAGAAAAGCGTTTTAGGTTCAAGAGTTGGATTATTAGATTCACGAGAGTCATGCAAGCCTTTTAGGCGAACCAAAACAAAAATCATCTTTAAGATGATTCGGATGGTTAAGAGCTAAAGTTAATAACCAAGCACAAAACCACCATGTAGGCGATTCGGATGGTATGAGTTATAGTTAGGAATGTGAATCCATTTTAAGAGTGTTTCATGTCGTGACCACTTTGTTTATAGATAAAACATGGGTCTTGGACGTGGGATTTTCCCATTCTTCTATGGAATTAGTCCGGGTTACAAGATGGGTCAAGAGATTGGTAAGGTAGGGTGTAACCACAAACCTTCCAAGTTAATAGATTAATAGAATTTTGAAAGTATATATTTTAGTATTTACATAATATAACTATACCGTTAAAGTAGTGTATGGTGACATAGTTTGGAAGAGCCTTGACTTTCCTTTGTCAACCATTAACCATAGCACAAGTCTATCCAACATTAAGTTGTTGGTGAACTTAGTTGGTATCACTTCAACTAACCTTCTAGTGCATAAAAACAATAGAAGATGAACCACCTTTGAGGCCTCATTTTGGTGTCATACTCATATTTATTTGCCATAGCAAACAAGAGTAAGGTCCTAGAGGTTTCCCTGAGGGGTTAGAAGAAGAGGAGAGTTGGAGAAAGTTGAAGAAAAGTGAAGATTAAGGCTTTGTACCTCACTAATTTTGAGTAGAAAATTTGCTTGATATACTTAAAGATTAGAGAGGTTTGGGAGTGATTTGGAGTGAGTAAAGAATTAAAGAGTGTAGGGAAGAGGTGTATTTATAAGTGGGTTAAGGTGGTTGGTTATTAAATAGGGTTAATGGGTGGTTAGAAGGATATTAAGTGGGGGTCATATCTTCAAAAGAAAAAAAATAAAATAAAAACAAAAACAAATCAACGAACGGCAATATGGCAATATTGTTGGAGATTATATGGTATGTTGTTTAGTTTTGGAGGTGTAAGTCAAGAGTTTATTCATGTTTTTTTTTTCTTTTTGTTTCTTTTTTCATTTTAGTATTATTATAAAAAGAATATATATGTTTTATTTAAATAAATAATTAAATATATATTAAGATCAAAACTAAATGAGTTTCTTGTTATAATGCCCAAATTGAATAGGATAAATTATAATGACGACTCGTCATGAATTGGTAGGAGTAACATAAAAGAAACGAGTAAAGGCGAACTTGGAATTTGTTAAATATAGAATTTAAAATACAAGAAAATTAAAAATCACGCGACGTTACATAAAGTTTGCGTCACGTAGAATTTATAGAATAAATGAAATAGATTAAGATTAGATGCAATTGATAAAATACTTTTCCATTGATCATAAGTTCGGGATTATAAGGGTACAAAATGGGAAGATACAAGAATACAAGGACTAGAACAGAAAATACGAAATGTACAAATGTTACAGTCTCCCCTACTTTAGGAAATTTCGTCTCGAAATTTAATTAAGAGTCAACATTTTAAAAAAATAGGTAAGTGGTTTGATATGGGTTTAATAAGAACAAAAACTAGTTAGTTTATTATGCTTAACTCAAATGATATATCTAGTCACTGTGCGATAATGTGCTCGTAAGAGAAATACTTTTAAAAATTCTTCACCCAAGGTTATACGTAGAAATTTGAAAGTTTAACCGACTAAAACATTTTTGTAAGGTGAAAGAAAAAGATACGTATAAGTAGGTTTGTGTATAGGGTTAATGTAACAAATGTTGGGAAGAATAGTAACTATATGATATGACATGTACAAAATAGTAAAAAAAAAATTTGGAAAGGTAAGTAAATATACTGCATAACACAGAGGAAGTAGTAGAAATTTTGGCTTGTAAAAAAAATGTCCTTTGGTAATTGAGTGAAATAGTAAATATGTGAGCATAATGAGTGACTAGATGTGGGAATGAGTAGTATTTAGTAATAGATATTTGGTTTGCACAAGGTCGAAAATTTTACTAGAATTTTTTTTAGAAGGCGACTAAAAGAAACGAGAAATTGGACTATTTGAAAACAGCTTGTTGGTGATATAAATAGTATTTATTTAGTTTTAAAATCCAGTATATAATTAGTCAAGAAAATATAAGAAAGCGAATTTTGTTCTAAATGCATCAATGTTTTTTTTTTTTTTTTGGGTTAAGACCAGTGGTCACAGGTCTTAGAAAGAGATTCTTGATAATGGGAGGATTGCTGATTAAGCAAGGAAGGGTACGAGGGAGGAATGAGTTGATGGAGATTGCAAGTATAGATTATTCATAGCAAGGATGATGTTGCATAGTAGAGAGTGTGGTTCAAAACAAGGTTATGATATGTATAAAAGACGAATGATGCAAGCGTAATTAGACTAGTAAACTATAACATAAATGGTATCGCAAAAGATAAATAACGTAAGTGTTGGTCAAAATTTTAACTCGACACCCAAAACTTCTCATGGCATGAATAACTCTACTTTTGGTAGTATGAAAAGACATTTATGTATAGGATGTACCGACGGCGTATCCACCATGTCGTTATCATACCTCATCCGTGTAGTTATTCAAGTCATGATAAGTTACACACACCGGGACTTTTTATGTTTTCCATGCGCCCAATTTTTGTAATTACGTGTGCACCCGTAATTAGTCCAATTGTCGTATGGTCCACATAATTTGTCTTAGTTATGTGTGGGTCACTAGTGGACACAAAATAATTATACACAAAGGAAAAGACAATAGGCTAAGGCATTAAACAGTTTTGATGTTTTAAACATAGCAAGCAACGTGACATGCAAACACATAATGTGAAAAGTCATTAAGCAAGTTTTTGATGTTGTTAACCGTACGTGTTTTTGGCGTAGATATATTGTTTCATGACAAAACGGTGTAGACTTGTGCATCTGTGGTTACGTTAAGATGTATAAAATCAAACAAAAGAATGGACAATTAGAGTCTTAATGAAAACATTCACGTGTAAAATGTTTTGACTGTGGGCAACATAGAATTCGGGTTTATTACAAATTGAGTTTTATGGGTACGCGAGAAATTTTTAGCGTTTCAAGACTGAGGGTCAAGTTTGATGGCAGAAGAATTTAGTCCGTTGGATGTTAAAGAAAAATGGATTTAATTGAAGTGGGGAAAATTTAGTGTAAAAGTCTTACGGAAGATGAACGTTTGATTTATGAAAAATCCATTTTATTAAGCGAGTAAAAATAGTTTATTGACAATTTTAGTTTGGCGTTGATGAATATTTTGACTCGTGATACCATTTCAAGAGAAAAAGGTTTTGGGATTATAAAGAAGTAGGTTGTGTGATTTAGCGTGTCTTTGCTCATAAGTCATGTTTGCTCAAAAAAAAAAAAAAATCTTTTGTTATGGGCGACATTGGGCATCCAGAAAGCAAAATTTATTTTAAAACACTTTTACCATTTAAAATCTCGTTCGTCATACCGACTTGACACACATTTGTTAGTGGTTTGAAGGTTTAAATTGAGGATTTTATAGAAGAATAGGCATCCTCTTAGAAATAGTAGGAAGAATTTTGTTCAAAAATTTTGAAAAAGATTGTGTGCGAGGAGGAAAAGGTTTGCGTTGTTTAAATTTGGCCGACAGATTATGATTGTAAACTAAGATGCCAATGGAAATTTCATAATTCATAAAAGAAAATTTCACATCCGAATAATTTCTTGAAAACATTACATAAGGAAATTCTCATTTTTTTAACAAACGAAAAATCAATCTTTTTTAGTGTGGTGATTGGGTCTTCCAGCATCGTAGATCACCAAGGCAAGTCTTGGACATTGGTTGCGTACATGGGTTGGGTCGTTGCACTCGGAGCATATCCATCCATTGTCTTTAGTGAATGAGGTAGTACTAGTAGGTTGTTCGGGTCGTGGTTTAGTGGTGTGGCGACATGCTTTGGCAAAATGACCATATGTACCACAGTTGGTGCATATGTGGCATGGTATGTGGGTTGGATGGTGGATTTTACAACTCTTGCATAATGGATGGGTTCGACGGTACTGATTTTTGTTGGGGATCGGAGTCTCAGTAGTTGTCGAAGTGTGATTTCGTTTGAGGTTTTTGCGTCTTCGGTTATTCTTTTTCGTTTGTTTGGTAGGGGTATGGGTAAAAGGTTTAGTATCTACATGGTTTGTGCTGTCCTGGATGGTTTCACCGGGGTTTTTAATTGGGTTTGCTGGTGTTTCTAGTTTAGGGAGAATCTTGACTAGTTCTTGGGCAATAAGACTCGCTAGTTGGTTGAGGTCGATGCTGTTGAGACGGGAAGACATCTACGAGAATCATACATAAGAAAATTTGTATAAGTTTTTTTTTTTTTTTTTTTTTTTTTTTTTTTTTTTTTTTTTTTTTTTACAAGGTGGCCTTTGAATTTAGGAAATAAGTTACTAGAATTTTGGTTAACAATAAGATTAGATTGGTGAAATTGATGCGAATTTAGATAAACCAAATACATAAGCTCAAGTTGTTCTCATAGATTTAGTATGCAAGTTCAAGTTACACGTATAGGACGCAAGTTTCACATTGTTCAAATAGCGTAACACGTATGTGTAAGCAAGTATAGTGCACTTTAGTCAACATAAAGGAGTTTTGATTTATGTGGGTTGCGATTATTAGTATTGTTTGGAGATCGCAAGAGTAGATTGTAAATGTGAGTCTTGAGAGCATTTGCGAGTAAAATAAATCGAATATATATAGTGAAAACATAGCATGAAAATAACATTGAAAGTAATATTAGCATAAAAAGAAAGGCTTGTTTAAAATAAACAATTGGAGTTTTCCGGAACGGAACTAAGACTAACCAAAGTGATTCGAATTTACCTTTGAGTTTGGAAACATGCTTTGGCCTAATAGGTGGAAATACTCTCGCCGAAATTTTCGGTTAACGGTATTCACCCTTCCAGTTACTACATGTTCCTTGTCATTAGTAAATTTGAGACTTTGGCGAGATTAAAAAGAAAAAAAATCAAAGATTGAAACTAATCGCTAAGTTGCGGATTTCACTCCTATCTTAGCGAGGTCGTTTCTTTGAGTGTGGTTTGTACACTTTGTCCAACGTGGTAAGAAAATTAATTCTAACCTTCAATTGGTAAGTGTCCACTAGAACGAGAATTGTGAAATTTCCACCAAGGTGAGGATGTCACTCCTATCTTGGTGTAGTTTCAAAAACACAAAAAATTTGCGCGGATTGAAAATTATCACCAAAGTGAGGGTTTCACGCCTATTTCGGTGATTTTCTTTCGTTTGTGATATATGAGCGTCTTCAAGTGTAGAATAATCCACCAAATAGGTAGGTAATTTTTTACGACCAAAGGAATAAAGTAGAAGCAAGATAGGGAGAACAAGTATATTAAGCATGGAAAAGGAATGGTCAAAAAGGTTCTTAACTATAGTCTAGGTCAAACATGACAATTTTTCCTAATTCCCTATAGTCATGGCTCTGATACCAATCTGTCACACCCCAACCGATGGCGGAATACATCGGGGCGAAACTTGTGGTAGATTGTTCAAAAACTTCATGACACTAGAATTCGTGACAATATGATTTAAAGATAAAATTTCATTCATAGCATAATCATTGTTTAAAAAGATAACAGAATACAAATTGTTTTCATGAAAAGAGAAATACGACATCAAAATATAGAACTTAAACTAGCGTGAGTTTCTAGTCCAATCCTAAGTAGATTTCTTGAATATCCTGCATCAAACATTTCCTGCAACATGTATAAAATATCCGTCAACACATAAAGCATTGGTGAGCATACTAGTTTTGAGTCTAGGTACATAGTATAAGAAAAGTCTACTCGAATCATCATGTTATAGGCATATGCACGTAGAACCATACAAACGGCAACAACACTCGATAACACAAATGACTTCATCTTATCATGACCCATAAAGGGGGCGGCGTGTCAACCTATAGCGCTATACATGTAAGGTGGGTTGTTAACTAATCGTACATTTGTACGTAAGACTTTGAATTCTAGCATGGCATAGCATAATAGCATTTAGATTGAGCATAATAGTTTTAAGAGTATGAAATCGTTTAAGTTTTGATAGTGATACATGTTGAGCCCCAAAGAATAAAGAATAAAAGGGGGACAAGTATGAACTCACCTTAGGGTGCGTTAATAAATTTCCAAAACGGGTCTTTAGAATTGAATATTTTAGCTCAAATAACTAGAATTAGAAAGAAAAGCGTTTTAGGTTCAAGAGTTGGATTATTAGATTCACGAGAGTCATGCAAGCCTTTTAGGCGAACCAAAACAAAAATCATCTTTAAGATGATTCGGATGGTCAAGAGCTAAAGTTAATAACCAAGCACAAAACCACCATGTAGGCGATTCGGATGGTATGAGTTATAGTTAGAAATGTGAATCCATTTTAAGAGTGTTTCATGTCGTGACCACTTTGTTTATAGATAAAACATGGGTCTTGGACGTGGGATTTTCCCATTCTTGTATGGAATTAGTCCGGGTTACAAGATGGGTCAAGAGATTGGTAAGGTAGGGTGTAACCACAAACCTTCCAAGTTAATAGATTAATAGAATTTTGAAAGTATATATTTTAGTATTTACATAATATAACTATATGGTTAAAGTAGTGTATGGTGACTTAGTTTGGAAGAGCCTTGACTTTTCTTTGTCAACCATTAACCATAGCACAAGTCTATCCAACATTAAGTTGTTGGTGAACTTGGTTGGTATCACTTCAACTAACCTTCTAGTGCATAAAAACAATAGAAGATGAACCACCTTTGAGGCCTCATTTTGGTGTCATACTCATATTTATTTGCCATAGCAAACAAGAGTAAGGTCCTAGAGGTTTCCCTGAGGGGTTAGAAGAAGAGAAGATGTGGAGAAAGTGGAATAAAAGTGAAGATTAAGGCTTTGCACCTCACTAATTTTGAGTAGAAAATTTGCTTGATATACTTGAAGATTTGAGAGGTTTGGGAGTGATTTGGAGTGAGTAAAGAATTAAAGAGTGTAGGGAAGAGGTGTATTTATAAGTGGGTCAAGGTGGTTTGGTATTAAATAGGGTTAATGGGTGGTTAGAAGGAGATTAAGTGGGGGTTATATCTTCAAAAGAAAAAAAAATAAAACAAAAACAAAAACAATTCAACGAACGGCAATATGGCAATATTGTTGGAGATTATATGGTATGTTGTTTAGTTTTGGAGGTTTAAGTCAAGAGTTTATTCACGTTTTTTTTTCTTTTTTTCATTTTAGTATTATTATAAAAAGAATATATATGTTTTATTTAAATAAATAATTAAATATATATTAAGATCGAAACTAAATGAGTTTCTTGTTATAATGCCCAAATTGAATAGGATAAATTATAATGATGACTCGTAATGAATTGGTAGGAATAACATAAAAGAAACGAGTAAAGGTAAACTTGGAATTTGTTAAATATAGAATTTAAAATACAGGAAAATTAAAAATCACGCGACGTTATATAAAGTTTGCGTCACGTAGAATTTATAAAATAAATGAAATAGATTAAGATTAGATGCAATTGATAAAATACTTTTCCATTGATCATAAGTTCGGGATTACAAGGGTACAAAATGGGAAGATACAAAAATACAAGGACTAGAACAGAAAATACGAAATGTACAAATGTTACAGTCTCCCCTACTTTAGGAAATTTCGTCTCGAAATTTAATTAAGAGTCAATATTTTAAAAAAATAGGTAAGTGTTTGATATGGGTTTAATAAGAACAAAAACTAGTTAGTTTATTATGCTTAACTCAAATGATATATCTAGTCACTGTGCGATAATGTGCTCGTAAGAGAAATACTTTTAAAAATTCTTCACCCAAGGTTATACGTAGAAATTTGAAAGTTTAACCGACTAAAACATTTTTGTAAGGTGAAAGAAAAAGATACGTATAAGTAGGTTTGTGTATAGGGTTAATGTAACAAATGTTGGGAAGAATAGTAACTATATGATATGACATGTACGAAATAGTAAAAAAAATTTTTTGGGAAGGTAAGTAAATATACTGCATAACACAGAGGAAGTAGTAGAAATTTTGGCTTGTAAAAAAAATGTCTTTTGGTAATTGAGTGAAATAGTAAATATGTGAGCATAATGAGTGACTAGATGTGGGAATGAGTAGTATTTAGTAATAGATATTTGGTTTGCACAAGGTCGAAAATTTTACTAGAATTTTTTTTTAGAAGGCGACTAAAAGAAACGAGAAATTGGACTATTTGAAAACAGCTTTGTTCGTGATATAAATAGTATTTATTTAGTTTTAAAATCCAGTATATAATTAGTCAAGAAAATATAAGAAAGCGAATTTTGTTCTAAATGCATCAATGTTTTTTTTTTTTTTTGGGTTAAGACCAGTGGTCACAGGTCTTAGAAAGAGATTCTTGATAATGGGAGGATTGCTGATTAAGCAAGGAAGGGTACGAGGGAGGAATGAGTTGATGGAGATTGCAAGTATAGATTACTCATAGCAAGAATGATGTTGCATAGTAGAGAGTGTGGTTCAAAACAAGGTTATGATATGTATAAAAGACGAATGATGCAAGCGTAATTAGACTAGTAAACTATAACATAAATGGTATCGCAAAAGATAAATAACGTAAGTGTTGGTCAAAATTTTAACTCGACACCCAAAACTTCTCATGGCATGAATAACTCTACTTTTGGTAGTATGAAAAGACATTTATGTATAGAATGTACCGACGGCGTATCCACCATGTCGTTATCATACCTCATCCGTGTAGTTATTCAAGTCATGATAAGTTACACACACCGGGACTTATTATGTTTTCCATGCGCCCAATTTTTGTAATTACGTGTGCACCCGTAATTAGTCCAATTGTCGTATGGTCCACATAATTTTTCTTAGTTATGTGTGGGTCACTAGTGGACACAAAATAATTATACACAAAGGAAAAGACAATAGGCTAAGGCATTAAACAGTTTTGATGTTTTAAAAATAGCAAGCAACGTGACATGCAAACACATAATGTGAAAAGGCATTAAGCAAGTTTTTGATGTTGTTAACCGTACGTGTTTTTGGCGTAGATATATTGTTTCATGACAAAACGGTGTAGACTTGTGCATCTGTGGTTACGTTAAGATGTATAAAATCAAACAAAAGAATGGACAATTAGAGTCTTAATGAAAACATTCACGTGTAAAATGTTTTGACTGTGGGCAACATAGAATTCGGGTTTATTACAAATTGAGTTTTATGGGTACGCGAGAAATTTTTAGCGTTTCAAGACTGAGGGTCAAGTTTGATGGCAGAAGAATTTAGTCCGTTGGATGTTAAAGAAAAATGGATTTAATTGAAGTGGGGAAAATTTAGTGTAAAAGTCTTACGGAAGATGAACGTTTGATTTATGAAAAATCCATTTTATTAAGCGAGTAAAAATAGTTTATTGACAATTTTAGTTTGGCGTTGATGAATATTTTGACTCGTGATACCATTTCAAGAGAAAAAGGTTTTGGGATTATAAAGAAGTAGGTTGTGTGATTTAGCGTGTCTTTGCTCATAAGTCATGTTTGCTCAAAAAAAAAAATCTTTTGTTATGGGCGACATTGGGCATCCAGAAAGCAAAATTTATTTTAAAACACTTTTACCATTTAAAATCTCGTTCGTCATACCGACTTGACACACATTTGTTAGTGGTTTGAAGGTTTAAAGTGAGGATTTTATAGAAGAATAGGCATCCTCTTAGAAATAGTAGGAAGAATTTTGTTCAAAATTTTTGAAAAAGATTGTGTGCGAGGAGGAAAAGGTTTGCGTTGTTTAAATTTGGCCGACAGATTATGATTGTAAACTAAGATACCAATGGAAATTTCATAACTCATAAAAGAAAATTTCACATCCGAATAATTTCTTGAAAACATTACATAAGGAAATTCTCATTTTTTTAACAAACGAAAAATCAATCTTTTTTAGTGTGGTGAGTGGGTCTTCCAGCATCGTAGATCACCAAGGCAAGTCTTGGACATTGGTTGCGTACATGGGTTGGGTCATTGCACTCGGAGCATATCCATCCATTGTCTTTAGTGAATGAGGTAGTACTAGTAGGTTGTTCGGGTCGTGGTTTAGTGGTGTGGCGACATGCTTTCGCAAAATGACCATATGTACCACAGTTGGTGCATATGTGGCATGGTATGTGGGTTGGATGGTGGATTTTACAACTCTTGCATAACGGATGGGTTCCACGGTACTGATTTTTGTTGGGGATCGGAGTCTCAGTAGTTGTCGAAGTGTGATTTCGTTTGAGGTTTTTGCGTCTTCGGTTATTCTTTTTCGTTTGTTTGGTAGGGGTATGGGTAAAAGGTTTAGTATCTACATGGTTTGTGCTGTCCTGGATGGTATCACCGGGGTTTTTAATTGGGTTTGCTGGTGTTTCTAGGTTAGGGAGAATCTTGACTAGTTCTTGGGCAATAAGACTCGCTAGTTAGTTGAGGTCGATGCTGTTGAGACGGGAAGACATCTACGAGAATCATACATAAGAAAATTTGCATAAGCTTTTTTTTTTTTTTTTTTTTTTTTACAAGGTGGCCTTTGAATTTAGGAAATAAGTTACTAGAATTTTGGTTAACAATGAAAAACTTGTGGGTAAGATTAGATTGGTGAAATTGATGCGAATTTAGATAAACCAAATACATAAGCTCAAGTTGTTCTCATAGATTTAACGGTATACACCCTTCCAGTTACTACATGTTCCTTGTCATTAGTAAATTTGAGACTTTGGCGAGATTAAAAAGAAAAAAAATCAAAGATTGAAACTAATCGCTAAGTTGCGGATTTCACTCCTATCTTAGCGAGGTCGTTTCTTTGAGTGTGGTTTGTACACTTTGTCCAACGTGGTAAGAAAATTAATTCTAACCTTCAATTGGTAAGTGTCCACTAGAACGAGAATTGTGAAATTTCCACCAAGGTGAGGATGTCACTCCTATCTTGGTGTAGTTTCAAAAACACAAAAAATTTGCGCGGATTGAAAATTATCACCAAAGTGAGGGTTTCACGCCTATTTCGGTGATTTTCTTTCGTTTGTGATATATGAGCGTCTTCAAGTGTAGAATAATCCACCAAATAGGTAGGTAATTTTTTACGACCAAAGGAATAAAGTAGAAGCAAGATAGGGAGAACAAGTATATTAAGCATGGAAAAGGAATGGTCAAAAAGGTTCTTAACTATAGTCTAGGTCAAACATGGCAATTTTTCCTAATTCCCTATAGTCATGGCTCTGATACCAATCTGTCACACCCCAATCGATGGCGGAATACATCGGGGCGAGACTTGTGGTAGATTGTTCAAAAACTTCATGACACTAGAATTCGTGACAATATGATTTAAAGATAAAATTTCATTCATAGCATAATCATTGTTTAAAAAGATAACAGAATACAAATTGTTTTCATGAAAAGAGAAATACGACATCAAAATATAGAACTTAAACTAGCGTGAGTTTCTAGTCCAATCCTAAGTAGATTTCTTGAATATCCTGCATCAAACATTTCCTGCAACATGTATAAAATATCCGTCAACACATAAAGCATTGGTGAGCATACTAGTTTTGAGTCTAGGTACATAGTATAAGAAAAGTCTACTCGAATCATCATGTTATAGGCATATGCACGTAGAACCATACAAACGGCAACGACACTCGATAACACAAAAGACTTCATCTTATCATGACCCATAAAGGGGGCGGCGTGTCAACCTATAGCGCTATACATGTAAGGTGGGTTGTTAACTAATCGTACATTTGTATGTACGACTTTGAATTCTAGCATGGCATAGCATAATAGCATTTAGATTGAGCATAATAGTTTTAAGAGTATGAAATCGTTTAAGTTTTGATAGTGATACATGTTGAGCCCCAAAGAATAAAGAATAAAAGGGGGACAAGTATGAACTCACCTTAGGGTGCGTTAATAAATTCCCAAAACGGGTCTTGAGAATTGAATATTTTAGCTCAAAATAACTAGAATTAGAAAGAAAAGCGTTTTAGGTTCAAGAGTTGGATTATTAGATTCACGAGAGTCATGCAAGCCTTTTAAGCGAACCAAAACAAAAATCATCTTTAAGATGATTCGGATGGTCAAGAGCTAAAGTTAGTAACCAAGCACAAAACCACAATGTAGGCGATTCGGATGGTATGAGTTATAGTTAGAAATGTGAATCCATTTTAAGAGTGTTTCATGTCGTGACCACTTTGTTTATAGATAAAACATGGGTCTTGGACGTGGGATTTTCCCATTCTTGTATGGAATTAGTCCGGGTTACAAGATGGGTCAAGAGATTGGTAAGGTAGGGTGTAACCACAAACCTTCCAAGTTAATAGATTAATAGAATTTTGAAAGTATATATTTTAGTATTTACATAATATAACTATATGGTTAAAGTAGTGTATGGTGACTTAGTTTGGAAGAGCCTTGACTTTTCTTTGTCAACCATTAACCATAGCACAAGTCTATCCAACATTAAGTTGTTGGTGAACTTGGTTGGTATCACTTCAACTAACCTTCTAGTGCATAAAAACAATAGAAGATGAACCACCTTTGACGCCTCATTTTGGTGTCATACTCATATTTATTTGCCATAGCAAACAAGAGTAAGGTCCTAGAGGTTTCCCTGAGGGGTTAGAAGAAGAGAAGATGTGGAGAAAGTGGAATAAAAGTGAAGATTAAGGCTTTGCACCTCACTAATTTTGAGTAGAAAATTTGCTTGATATACTTGAAGATTAGAGAGGTTTGGGAGTGATTTGGAGTGAGTAAAGAATTAAAGAGTGTAGGGAAGAGGTGTATTTATAAGTGGGTTAAGGTGGTTTGGTATTAAATAGGGTTAATGGGTGGTTAGAAGGAGATTAAGTGGGATTATATCTTCAAAAGAAAAAATATAAAATAAAAACAAAAACAAATCAACGAACGGCAATATGGCAATATTGTTGGAGATTATATGGTATGTTGTTTAGTTTTGGAGGTTTAAGTCAAGAGTTTATTCACGTTTTTTTTTCTTTTTTTCATTTTAGTATTATTATAAAAAGAATATATATGTTTTATTTAAATAAATAATTAAATATATATTAAGATCTTAACTAAATGAGTTTCTTGTTATAATGCCCAAATTGAATAGGATAAATTATAATGACGACTCGTCATGAATTGGTAGGAGTAACATAAAAGAAACGAGTAAAGGCGAACTTGGAATTTGTTAAATATAGAATTTAAAATACAAGAAAATTAAAAATCACGCGACGTTACATAAAGTTTGCGTCACGTAGAATTTATAGAATAAATGAAATAGATTAAGATTAGATGCAATTGATAAAATACTTTTCCATTGATCATAAGTTCGGGATTACAAGGGTACAAAATGGGAAGATACAAGAATACAAGGACTAGAACAGAAAATACGAAAAGTACAAATGTTACACTACAAGTCTCGTATCCTCATGAATCTCCGGTTTTCATCTGTTTTTGCCCGAAAATCACTCGTTTTCGGTTTGGAGCTCCAATTTCCGGATATATACAAATAGGAACGATTAAGTAGCTAAAATCAATATTTTAAGCTCAATTTTGCCCTATTATGGGACTAATTATGCTTGTTTTATATATCAATTTTGTGACACATCAGTGGGCCGAGACAAATGAGAAGGAGAGGAGAGGAAAGTTAGTGGCGATGGATGGTGTGGAGGGTTAGGCTAGTTTGGCAAGCATCTAACCTCAATCTTAGTGCTGATTAATATAATTTCCATTTTAGTGCATGGTCTAGTCTCTTGATTTTGTTAATTGTGTGTCTAATCTCTTGATTTTGTCAAGTAAGTTCAAAGAAAAGGATAGGATATGATGTATGGATGAGATCTTGACACGAGTAGAGTTTGATTATGCATGCTACTTATACTTTATTATACTTATGTGTATGTGTGTATATATATGTGTGTGTGCCGTCGCATACATACATGCACACATATATACTAATTTTTTTTGAACGATTACTTTATGTCCAATGTTGTCATTTATCTTTATATATCTATAATCTATAATCTATAATACATTATAAAGGAGGAGTGATGTACGATATTGTAATTTTGTCATGGGTACAAATTTTATATCTACATATACAAGTTAATAAAGCTTGTTAGATAAGAGATAAGGGTAAATTAGTCACTTAGATGTAAATTAAGACACTTATAAGGTTATAATAGTAAATTTATCATTTGTTTTTAGTTTACAACTCAAATGTCATTTCCTTACTACCCTCCTTCCCTTCACCTTCTCTAACATACGTAACATTCCATTCCACCATCAATGAATATTAATAGCTATAATGAATATTAATAGCTATGTGATCCTATTCGTCTTTCTCGTGCAGATAGGGGCGCATCTTTGTTGGGGCGCGAGGGGGCGGCCGACCCCCCTGAATTTTTGCGCACAAGTCACGATTATATAGTATTCATATAGAAAATTTTGGAAATATAGGGGTTCGACCCCCGAAACTGGTTTTCGACCCCCTGAAACTAGTGACTTCCGACCCCCGTGACTTCCAACCCCCGAACCTTCGGGTCAAGCTTCGCCACTGCGTGCAGATGAATATGGAGAGACATGCCCGGAGAAAAAAGTCCCGTTCAAACTAATATCTTGTCTACACTCCTCAATTTCAAGCCATAGACTACCAATAAGGTGAATCTTATGTGATCCTAATTATGAAAATATTATACTATATCAACTATCAAGAAACTTTTATTTAGGAAAACAAATAATAATAACTAACCATTTATTGACTGCAACGACAGTGGGGTTCTAATCTTAACTTGATGCGTGATCGTGTCTTGAAACATAGAGATCGCGTGGAAAATCTGTACTTCACTTTCCTGTTTGTTCTTAGAGCTGTAACAAAAGTGAGTGCTCTGACACTTTTTTACATCATTACTTATACAAATTAACTTGCCGAGCTTAATTTCTAAGTATGTATCACATGTTACAGGAAGTTGCTTATTTGGATCAAGCAGAGTATGACTTGGGTAACCATATGGAGGATTTGAGAGCTCAGTCCTTGATTCGGCAACTGGTTCGCGATTCTAAATTGCAAGATGCATGTGACCTTCCATTTGATGAGGCTGAACTGTGGCAAGGCCATGGTGGGCCCACACTCAGGCAGCAGATTCAAAATCAATTTCGAAACATCAGGTCTTTCTTTTCTGAATTCTGCTTTTGTTATACTTATGTTCTTTAAACATCAATGACATCGAACGTGCTTATGTCAAATAGAGGAACAAAGTACTGAAATGAGATGGTAATTTCTGCTCATTCACGTATAAATGGCTCGATATGGTTTATGTTTTATCCCTAACAGACCAAACGAGATATAACAACCAATTTAGCTAAAAAGAAAATGGGTCAAATGGGTCGAAAGTCACACAAAACATGTTCTCAATGCATAAAAGCTCTTAAATGTCTGTTAATATTGTAATAATATAGTATCTATTTATTGTTTATAAGTTTTCATAAAAGGTACCAACCCATTTTGACCCATACTAAAAAATATCGGTTTTGATATGTTACCTATCCTATGTTCAAAAGTTGATGCTGTAGTTTTTCCTATTGCTGTTAAAATCATGTATGTGACTAAAACTTTTGTATGTGAATGTGCACTAATGGACTGTGTAGGCTGTGCGAAGTGTCGTCTTTGGGGAAAACTTCAAGTTATCGGGCTTGGAACTTCATTACAAATTCTCTTCTCCGTTGATGATCAGGGAAACCCGGACCCACACGTTAGTATCACATGTTCTTACAAATTCCTACCTGTACTTTTGTTTTTACTAGAAATGGCAAAATGTGTGAGTTTGGATGATGGGTCAAAATGGGCAAACTTGGTACGAGCTGTCTGTTAGAAAGAATAACATGTTTTTTATTAATTGTTATTTGCAAAATTGATTCCAATAATAATCTAATCTTTTGAATAAATTGAGCCCCTGATTTTGGACTCACATAAGCTTAAAAATTGATTTTGGAGTAGCCCCTGTAAGAAATATACAACAAAGCCAATAAGCCTTTATTCCAGCAACTGATATATGAACTTTTCAATCACTCTAGGTCTATAGCAGATATCCTATTACCTGACAATGTGATCAGGCCTATCGCAATTGGGGCTATCTGGCGGAGGTTAGTCTCTAAAGTTGCTATGCGTAAGGTTGGGAAGGAGATGGCGACTTAGTTGGGGGATTATCAATTTGGAGTTGGGGTTTCGAATGGGGCGGAGGCCATTCTTCATAGCGCAAATAGGTTTTTAAATGCATCCCACAACAACGGATCGCTGGCCATGCTCACTGTTGATTTTTCAAACGCGATCAACTTGGTTGACCGTACACATCTCCTGCATGAAGTGAGTGTCCGCTGCCCATCAATCTACCCTTGGGTCTAGTTTCTTTATGCTCAACCTGCAAGGCTATACGTGGGTGATACTTGCATTGGGGCCTCCACCGGGGTACATCAGGGGGATCCTCTAGGACCGCTCCTGTTCGCGCTTGTCCTGCACCCACTAGTCCTTCGTGTGGAAAAAAGCTGCTCCCTCCGCTTTAATGCTTGGTATTTGGACGATGGAACGATTATGGGGGAGGCTGAAGAAGTGGCCAAAGCCTTGGAGATTATTCAAAACGAGGGGCCGAATTTGGGGCTTACGCTTAATGTTAAGAAATCGGAAGTCTTTTGGCCATCGTGCAATGGAGCGAAAAGGAAACCTGGACTGTTCCCTGATAACATTGGGAGACCGGAAAGGGGTGTGAAACTCCTCGCGGGGGGGGGGGGGGCGTAAGCCGAGATGGGGGCTATATTAGTTCTTTGGCGGTTAAAAGATCTCGACGAGCTGTGGATCTGATGGGTCTTCTTGAGAAGCTGCGGGATCCCCAAAGTGAACTCCTTCTACTCTGCTCTTGCATGGGGGTCTCTAAGCTACTATTTGGTCTTCGGACGTGTCAACCGGAATTTGTTATTGAAGCCATATCTATTTTCAACAAGGGGCTACGTGAGGCGGTTGAAGATATTTTCGTATGTGAGGGGCAGTTTTTCGGGGATTTTCAATGGCGGGTGGTGTCCTTGCCGATACGTTCAGGAGGGCTTGGGCTCTGTTCGGCAGAGGACGCAGCTGCGTATGCCTTTGTTGCCTCCAGGGTGCAGTCCTGGAAGTTGCAAGACCACATCTTAAGGAGCAGTGGCGTGGTAGGAATTGACTCAGATTACAAGTTTGCGTTGGACGTTGTTTGCAACTCTCTTCCTGATCTTGACTTGGGTGGTTTCATGGATAAAGACACCGCCCCCAAGAAAGCCCAAAAAACCTTGGCGAGTTCATTTACCCAGAAAACCCTTCACAATATGGAAGAGAAGTTTGGTATGACCCCCCGTCAGAAAGCGGTGTTCGAATGCCTCAAGGGGGCGCATGCTCAAGATTTCCTAACTGTCCTCCCGATCGATAGGCTTGGGCAACATATGTCAGCTATCGAATACCGGGCCATCCTGAAGTACAGACTTATGATCCCCATGTTCCCTGTTGACGAGTCGTGCCCGATTTGTAAGAAAGCTTGTTTGGATAAATTTGGGGAACACGCCCTACATTGTAAGGAAATGCCATTTAAATACCGACATGACTTAGTTAAGGATGCCTTGTGGGATGTTTTGCGGAAGGCTGGGATCTCAACTAAGAAAGAAGCCCCAGTTAATTTTCTGACGGACCCGCTAGACGGGCTGTCCACCTTACGGCCATCAGATGTCCTTGTATTCGGATGGGCTCAAGGTAAGCATGCGTGTGTTGACCTCACTAGGGTGTCCCCTCTGGTGGGGCTTCGGGATGTAGGGTTCGTAGCAGGGCAAGTAGTCTTGAAAGCTGAATCAAAGAAAGTCGCTAAATATGAAAACGCCTGCGTGGAAAACCAGCATGTCTTCGTACCCTTCACTTTTGATACCTTTGGGGGCCTTGCCCCCGAAGCCATCCGATTTCTAGATCGGGTACAAAGAGTGACACATAGTAATTACTCGACAGCCAGAGACCAAAGTTTTATTTTTAATAGAGTAGGTTTTGCTATCCAAAAGGGAGTAGCGGCGCAGCTTGTTGCCCGCTTACCAGCCGTCCACTTGTAATGTGTTTGTGGGTTTATTTTAATACAAAATGGGAAGATAATCAAACATCTCAGGTGCATCATACTACATCATAAATGTCATTATATGGACACCACCAATACATCTTGTTCAAGTCTCTTTAGTATTTTTCATGAGTAAAAATTAGGTGTCTTATCAAAATAAATGAGTGATAGTTTCAGTTACATAAATATTATTGGAGCTTAGGTTCAGGCAAGTTACATAACCATTTAAATCAATTGTGACAAGCTTGGGCCTATCCGGGGTTTGTAAGTGAAAGAAGGTGGGCCTAGAGCATAGTCTGAAAGAAGGGGATTGAAATCTTCATCTAGAAGCACATTTGATGACTTCAAGTGATCATGAGGTAATGGTAAACGAGGAAGCTCTTCCTAGAGATGATCTAGCCCGCGTGCTACGCCCTTGATTATCTCTAACCGTGTTGCCCAATCCAATCCTGTCTCGTCGGGTTTTCGTTTGCCTATACATACGTTACTTTTCGGGTAATTGGCTTAGAGATCACCTAATCTTATGGGATAATGGTATGATTTACCTACATCTCACCCTTCCCGGAATTTAATAGTAGTTTGGCTACGGTGAGATTACTAGCAATGCTTAGTGTTGGTGTATTAGAAAAAATAAAAATCATTTTGTTCAGTTATTTGAAGTGCGTCTTATGATAGCTTGAAAGGGCAATGAATATAGGGTGGGTGTCATACATACATATGACTTTGTGAGAATTCAAAATTCGGATGTTTGTATAGCAGATAAGCTGGTTGTAGTGTTTTTAAGGCATAACTAACATATGACTAATTCCAACCTCATCCCACAATAACACTTTGCATTCTAATCTAATATAATAATTCCTCATCCAACCAATTTTTTTTGTTCGGCTAGCGCAGTGGTCTATTTTTTTGTTTTTGAGGAGCCACTGACAATTGACGCGGAACTGGTTCGAAGCGGTGCCATGGCGTCAATTACCACCATGCATCCTTATCGCCTTTTTTTTCTTTATACATACATAATATATACATATATACACATAAATATATATATATTATAAAATACATTTAAATAAAAAAAGTTTCTAGAATAGAAAAAGTGTATAATTGGATGAGACTGATTAATGAGAGACAAAAGAATAAACTTTTTGATATGTGGAAACCAACTATTTTTGTAGGTATTTTGAAGTAATGTTTTATTTATATGCTATCTAATTTTTTTGGAAAAAAGATGGGGAATAAAGGCTTAGTGGCTTTGTTGTATATTTCTTACAGGGGCTACTTCAAAATCAGGTTTCAAGCTTATGTGAATCTGAGGTCTTACTTACATCACTACAAGAGACATCTCCAAGTAAAACATTTATTAAAGGCTTATCGGCTTTGTTGTATATTTCTTACAAGGGCTACTTCAAAATCAGTTTTGAAGCTTATGTGAATCCGAGGTCTTACTTACACCACTACAAGAGACATCTCCAGGTAAAACATATATTTTCCTATTTATATTTTGAATACATATTAGTTATCAACTCTATTTATATATATATATATTCAGATTATTACTGAAATGATACTATTGTTGGAATCATACATACAAACTTATGAAAAGATGTAAAACTTTTGTGACAGTGGTACGAGTCAGCCAAACCCAAACCATTTTGACCTTAATATTTCTTTATTGATATGATATAGATATTTGAATTTATGAATTTTTTTGATAATAGGTATTGAATGAGGGTAGATTATACAAGTTCACGATTTACATAGAATTTATCATTTGGTTATCATCTACTTGGTGTTGTTGAAGAGATTATAATTGTTTGATGTGTCTAATTTTCATGTTTTGGTTTGTTGGCTTATCTTTTGCATACAAAGGTGCATATTTTCTACACTTGAACTTATCATATAAAACATTGTTTGTATGTACACATGAATACCACCACAATGTGCTCCCGCTGCAACGCGCGGACCAACCCACTGGTACATATACATGTAAACATAGCTGATTCTTCTATAACCTTTAATGTGTAAAAGATATTTGGTTACATTCACATATTACACGTATAGTCTCGTGTATTTTTAATCACTAGTGTAGGCTCTATTTTGACGCAAATAGTTATTATATACATATATATGGGTTTAATGTTCTAGGTTAATTACATTAATGGTTAAACATTTGTCACCAACGCTCGTGTTAATCGAATAACTGCGCAAGAATGTAAGTCGCCAACATGATCATTTGAAATAGTTTGGGCCGTGCTAGACTTCGGATGACACAATTAAATAAAATAATGTCTAACGCATGTGATAAAAATAAAGACTCGTCTATTGAGTGTACGGATTTGACCTGAGAAATTGACGGGTGTCACATAAGAACTGTCACACCCCACCTAGGCGGAAACACGTGATGTAACTTCGAAAGGTTTCAAGCACATAAGTCACGCAAGCATCAAATTCATAATTTCGGAGATATATTAAAAGACATCAATGTTTAACATTTAATTAGAAAATATTGTCTTAAAACCACAATTCAAAGGACATTGTTCTAAATCATTCAACAAAAGATCGGTTTATAATATCCCAGGATGCCTGTGCGCAACTCCAAGTTCCATGATCCATAATTAATTGTCGGAAAAACATGCAAATAAAATATCTCAACGATAAAGTTGGCGAGTTCACGGGTTTTGATGTATGTGTAAACCATGGGTGACTGAACCATTGCCTAGCTAAGACAATGATCGTTATGTGACTGACATGAGCCTGTAACCAAACCTTGACGAATGTTGTGCCTCACCCATTGTACACTAAAGACAATGAATAAATGTGAAATACAAGCATTCTCTTGACGACTATAATCCGGTTAGAGCGACTAATCAAGAGTGAGGGTGTCAACCTAATAGATCTATTCCGGTGTTTCATGGCTAAGTCCATAGTTAATGGTTACGGTGAAATGAATGACATGGGGGCTTATGAGTACTCTGAACCTTATTGTCTCATGTTCACATAATAGTAAAAAATGTAACTGAACTTGTCCGCAAGTTTTTTCCCCAAAAGAATGAAAACAGTAAAAAGGGGCCGTGAGAACTCACCTGATGTCTAACTGCTAAGATGGGACTGAATCTGATGTGGAAATGTCCGTACAAAGGTGCCCTAGATTAACAAGGACAACTTAAGTCTATGTACTAGATTATTTACCATGCAAATTGTTCACCCGATTTGTATGTATATGGACTATGTGTTTTTGTAGAGTTGTCCATACATGTTACGTGTTGTGGTTTGTATTTTGAAAAAAGATGTACAATTTAGGCTAGTGTATCTTGACAATATTCGTTTCTGTTGTTATTGGTGACTATAAATAACCATTTGTGGTAAAACCGGTGTCTTGGTTTACTATATGTTACCATAGGATACATATGTTAAAGATTTGCACAAAACATGGTATGTTAACATATGTTTTAGATCTTTTGTGTGAAAAATGCCATTAACACATATTTTACCCTTGTTAACAAATGTTCTTTGGCCATTAACACATGTGTTCCAAACCTTGGTGTTAAAGCTTATTTAACATATGTTTTTCTGTTGCTGACATATGTTCTCAAAATCGGCATTGTATTTATGTTATAATTTAAGTTCAAAAACGACATTTTCTGGCTTTGCTCGGCCCTATACACACACACATACACTCACGTGTATGTGTGTGAGTATGTGTGCGTCCATATATATATATGTTTTCTAGTGTGTATATGTACATTATATATGAATGTAGATGCATGTGTGTGTGTGTGTGTATATATATATATATATGCTTGATACATTATCTGAGTGTTTTAGTCGAAAATTACACTATGTGTTTGTCGACATGGTGTTTGCGAGTAGTGCATGGAACCGGGTTAGCATGGCCTTGTCGATATCAATGTTATTTGAGGGACTTGTACAAGTGAACTTACTGAAGGTATATGAACCGATTAGACCAAGATACCAATTGTTAGTCCAAGATCCTTCCGGGTATCAATCAAACCACTCAATGGATGCGGAATATCGATTGAATGGTGAAGAACAAAAGAGTAAATCGATGAAAATGATTGTATTGCTGATTCACCTTGCACACAACCTCTAGGATTGTCTGGTACAAGGTGTTGGCTCTTATGTTACAAATGAAAGTCTAATGAATGTCTAACCCTAAAATGAACTTAAACAAAACATTATATAGGGTCCACTAACCCCTTGGCCCACATGGCCTAACCTAAGCCTATTAATTTAAACTAACCCAATTAACACAAACATGCTTAATAAAGACAAGCGTAAACCTTTAAATCTAGCCCAACAATATCCCCCTAGGTTTATGCTGTCTTTATCATGGCTTAGTAGGAAGAATCTTTAGATCTTGATCTTCCAATCTTGGGTTCTTTCTTGTTCTCTTGGAGGTAGCTTCACAACTTTAATCATCATCAGCTTTTGCTTAAACATACTGCTAAAAGAGAACGTGTGAGGAGGATTCTCAGAAGCTCTTTTCTTTGTCAATTTTCTCTTTCAAACAACTTTTCAGGTACTTCTTCACTTGTACTTTCATTGTCAAAAGATGATTCACTTCTGGTTCTTCTGACTCAGGTACATCTTCTCAGTGTGGAGATTCATGCTTGTCAGCAACTAGAACTTTTTCATTCTTCATCAACCCTTGTTTCTTGATTTGAATAAATTCTGCAAATTCTCAGAATTTCGTAAGCAAATAATTGATATAACAGAGGGTCCAGTATACACATGAACACCATGTACATTAGTGTACTTCAATTTTTAAAATCTCAAAAACCTGAATTTCCTTCGAGAATCGGTCAAAACTAGGGCTGTACACGAGCCGAGTCGAGCCGAGCCAGGCCCAGCTCGAGCTCGAGCTCGAACCTAAACCGAGCCAGCTCGGCTCGGCTCGTTTTTCTGATCGAGCTGAAAAGTCGAGCTCGAGCTCGGCTCGTAAATGTTCGAGCCGAGCTCGAGCTGGCTCGAGCCAGCTCGATATATATTTTTTTTTATTTTTTTACAAATATTTATTAAATAAAAAACAATAAAATTAAATAAAATTACACATAATCATGTATATTTTTTTTATTTTTCTAAATTACACAAGCCTAAGTCGAGCCATATGTCGAGCCATCGAGCCGAGCCACAAGTCGAGCCATCGAGCCGAGCCATGAGCCGAGCCACGAGCTGAACACCCCTGGCTTGAGCTCGGCTCGATTACAAAACGAGCCAGCTCGGCTCGGCTCGAAAACAAAACAAGCCTCTTCGAGCCGAGCTTTTTTCGAGCTTTTTTCGAGCGAGTTTCGAGCGAGCCTCGAGTCACGAGCTTTTTGTACACCCCTAGTCAAAACTTCAAGAATGGTCAATTTTTCATAACAGATAAACAAATTAAAACAAAAATTCAAACTAATTACAATGCATCTTTTTGGTGAGAATCATGTGCAAGAAGATCATATCAGCTTTGTTAAAATGCAACACACCGTTAGTATATTTGTTCTAATAAACTTATTAAAGTGCTAGAAAGCAGTCCAAGACGATTACCAGCATCGTTTATCCACTTAAACAAACATACACACACATCTTCAAGTCCGATGTTTTCTTATTTTCTTAACGTGTGTTAGACCGAAATAACTGTGTGTCCCACATCATGACATACCCCCGCGATCAAGGTATGCACAAAGCTTCTTTATAACAGGTGAGTAAATTGCTGACATCTGTATGTTTTACAAGGTCAAGATCATCGGTGATCAGGTCTGCATATATCTGGATGCAACAGAGAGACCAATGGATTCTCGACCAGGGTTAGGGCAAATACCAAATGTTTCGGTATGATCATCGCTTTAGGCTTTTGATTTGTGCCTTTAGCTTGAATTCTCTTTAAGAATTTTGGGTTTTGGCATTTCCTTATTGCTCTTTTAAGACGTCCTGATTGTGCCTAGGTTAGCATATATCTGGATGCAGCAGAAGGGCAGCCAGGACATCCCCAGATGTATCAACAATTTAAAGACCTGAAATCTCAGATTTTGGCAATCTATCAACGCAAGATTTAAGACCATAAAATCATACGCCAATGATGTGTTACCCACAAGCTACACAGCCCTTTATCTTTAGCATGTTTTTGGACTGAGTTTGTTGTGTAGTTTGCCTACCAGTACATCATATAATGGAGCTGCAATCACACTTGATTTATTTTTCCTTTTGATTTTAAAGTGTGACAACTCAACAGCTGATGTACTATCATTTCTTCTTTTTCGCACCATGAAATCTCATTTTCTGAATTTTCTATTGTTTTTGTATTTTTCCAAGGATATATATCCCCTAAATTTGTGCTTAAAATTGAAAATTTAAAGAACAAATTTACAACCTAAAACTAAGAAAAATCTTTTTGTGTTTTTGTAAAACCATTCTCGAATTAATGACCAAATACGTTCAGAAATTTAACACATCAGATTTTGAGCGTACCTTACTAGTTGATTTTGCCTTTGTTATCTCCTTCAAAGGAAACATACTCACTGTTTAAAAATTTTAAATAAATATATAACAGAGTGATGTCAGCTGTCATGTGCATGGAACAGCCGTTATCAACATACCAATGGTCGTCGACAATCCTCCCTGGATGTCCCTGCACTAAGAAAGGAGATTAATTAAACATTGGTACCCAGGCCATCGCGGTCCTGGGCACTCCTGAAGCGTCTATGAAAGACACTTCCCTCAAGCACATGTCCTTTTTCTCATTTAGACATGGTGTTGCTGCCGCCTTAGCTTTCCAGACTTGTTTAGGCTTAGCACACGGTTTTGTTACTTTCGGAGTAGCAGCTTTCTGTTTCTTAGGTTGCTTCGACTTCTGTGGTTGAACAACCTTCTGTTTGCTCTTTGCAGCATTCCAGTCTCCATCAGATGGTTTAACTTTGGGATTCATGTTATTCCTTGCCTTAGGTTTATCAACCTTCAATGGCTTGGAGTAGTAGTTATCCCTAGGCATAACCTTCTGATGTTGTCGATAATAGGGCACATAAGGACGACTTGTGCAGTTCCTTGCAATGTGACCGGGTCTTCCATAGTTGTAGCATGTCTGCTTCTTTGCATATGAAGCATATCCCGGTCTGTTCGATCCCACTGATGAATGTGAGTGATGGGATCTATTGGATGATTTGTTTGTAGGCTTCTTAAAGTTTCTGCTCGGCTTAGAACATCTTGAACACCCGTGTGAACAAGATTGTGCTTGTGATGATGTCTGTCCTTGAGCTTTCTGTTTAACTTCAGTAACCTGTTCAGAAGAGTTAGCACAGGTAGTTTTTCTATGTGGTGGCACATATTTATCGGTCATGCCATTAACAGATAGCTCAGAAACAGTCTTCTGCACATATGGTATAGCATCTGCAGACAAATTAGACTGTTTCACACAAACACCTGCATTGTTAGTGCAAACAAGATCATCCCCCTCAACCTTAATCTCTACTTTTACTAAATCTGCACATGAAGTAGAAGCATCAGTAACGTTCACACATTTAAATTCAGGGACTATTGGCTTTACCACACCCGTGCCAACAGTCTTGGATGAGGGATCCTCACATTCTTGTTTAGTCTTGACTGGCCTTGAGCACATAAATTCTTCAGATTCTGGCTCAGTCGAGGGTGTGTCATTTGATTCAGCCAAGCCACTTAATTCAGAAACATGTTGTGGCTCTGCTGAATCCCCCGTTGACTCAGCTGCTCTAGAGGACTCACAGCTGGATTCACTCAATTCAACTGATACTGATTTCTCAGATTCGGTTGTTTCAGGTGATTCACATTTGGAGTCACTTTCAGAAGTTGGTGGGGCAGCTGGTTCAACAGTCTGTGGTGCCCTGTACTCTTCATAAATCTTTTTGAATGTTTTCATGAAATCAAACTCAAAGGGCACATTTGAGTCTGATTGGCCGGTCGGTTCAGTTTGCTCAATTTTCGGTTCAGTTTCAAAAACAGTTTCTTTTAAGACATCATTCAATTTAGTTGTGTCATTTGAGACTGGAACTTCATCTCTCTTCACGTCAAAAACTCTGTCAATTTCTTTATTTTTCTCAAAATTTAACGTCTCGGTTTGCTTTGAAGCATCTTGAGACTTGACAAAAGTTTTTGATGGGACCTGCTCGTGCTTATGTTGTTTGTTCTTGGGTTTAGAGATTTTTACAGGGACCGATTCAGGTTTGGAGATCTCAATTTGATCCCTTGATGGTCGACTGGTTGGCTCTTCTATTGGAGGACCGTAACCTTTAACAGGTAGAGCCAGTAACTCCTCATCCGACATAGGAATTGAGGAATAATTTTCATTAAACGGGGGTGGAATTTCCACAAACCCCAGACCTTTATTCCTCACTTCCTTTAGTCTGAACTTTAACTGAGTATTGGTTATTTTTTCGACTTTGTTACTAGAACAATCGAATTTCTTGAAATGAAAATCGGCATTTTCAAATTTGGATTTTAACTCGATCAATTCCGCAGTTAAAGTATAAGACAGTCGTCTGAAGTGTAAGTATCGACACTTATGATCACTCACCTCCTGATGCAAGCGCTCGATATCGAGTTTTTGTTGTTCGACCATTTCTTTATAAGAATTAGATTTCTTTTTAATGTCCCAAGTGGCCATTTTCTCGTATTCAAGGTGCTTGTATGCAGAGAGAGTTTCTTCTCTAAAGCCTTTAATTTTTAACCTGCATCGTTCAGTACAACATGATTCAGCTAAAATGTCAGTGTGTACCTCAGATGCGGATGGCACATGGTCAGTCAGTTGTGTCATGAAAGCTTGAGCGGTAGGATCGGCAGAAACGGCAGGAGCAGTAGGAGCGGAAAATATGACAGGAGCAGCAGGAACAGATGAGCATGTTGTGCTATAGATACAACTTTGAGAGGGCATTTTTGATTTCTTAACTGTGATTCCCCAAGATATCTTGAATTTTGTCTTGAAATTGTGATCCCCCAAAAATGTAGACGTTCCCCAACAAAAAAAAAATTTAGACCGAGCACAGGACGTCCAAACGTAGTCAACCGTCAAAAATAGTACACAGTTTAGTCCACCGTAGTCAACCGAATCAAACCGTATGCCGTAAGGTCGATCCCCCCAAATTAAGCCAGTGCACTCCAAAATAGTACTAATACCACTATTATTATTATTATTATTATTATTATTATTATTATTATTATTATTATTATTATTATTATTATGTAGTCCACGTTATTTGTGTCCACTCAATATATAGGATCTTTTTAATATCTCCTCTCTCTCTTCTCAACACTCCTCTATTCTTTTGCCTGACAAGTCTCGAGACAAACAAAACAACAACTCTCTCTCTCTCAATTTAAAGAATCCACAACCTTCAATAATAACAATCCTTCACTCTCTCTCTTTAAGACCATTAGGTGTGGAGAGGAGAGGCATCTTGATGATGGGCCGCCACGTAGGAGTGAGAGGAGAGGCATCTTGATGATGGGCCTCCAAGGGGGTGGTGTGCACCATGATGACGGGCCTCCTCATTGGTCAGAATTATTAAAAATAATAAAAAAATCAATTAAAAACCAATAAATAGCCCCGGCATCAACGGCATCTCAATGCCTCCCTTGCCCATGCGCCCCTAGGGGGCGGTGTAGCGAGGCCCGACATGGTGATGTTGCCCCTATGCCGCCCCCCACACCTAATGGTCTAATGACTCTCTGCAACCCTCTATCTCTTTTGAAATTTTCGATGAACACCACAAGAACCAAAACAATCTTTCTTCTCCAACAAATTCAAGATCCCTTTATCTCTCTCAATCAAACAACAATAATCTGCTCTCTTCTTGGTTGACTCTCTCTCTAGAATAATAAAGTGGTATGGTGATGGTATTGTGGGTGTTGTTCGGGAACCGGAAGCCGGAGGGTGGGTTTTTCTGAGATGTGAAGCTGTTTTCGGTTGAAGTCTGGGTTCTCGAGTGGATTTGTTCTTGGATCAAAAAGCGGAGTTCTCGAGTGAATGAGGTGAGTTCTTGACTGATAAAACTATTCTCAAGTCAGAGGGGTTGTGGCGGCGAAGGACGGTGGGAGTTGGGTTGGTTGCAGGTGGTTGTCCGGTTTGGTGAGTGTATGGTGGTGGATCAGGGCGAAAATAGAGTGTCCGAGGTGGAGATGGTGGAGTGTTCGAGTAGGTGGTGGGTGTTCGAGGTGGTGGTGAGTGTTCGAGGTGGTGGGTGTTCGAGTGGGTGGTGGGTGTTCGAGTGGATGGAGGCTGTGTTCGTGTTCAGAGGAGTGTTCGACCTGAAGGGAGTGTTCAACCCAAGGGAGTGTTCGTGTAGCGGATCTATGTTCGAGTGCGGTGTTCGAGGTGAGGTGTGTTTCCGGTTGAAATGGAATTTTCGGATGTCAAGCTGTTCTCAAGTGATTCCGTTTCCGGTGAGCACCTTTATTTCCGACTGAGATGATGGTGTTTTCGGCTGACTGATGAAGTTTCCGATGATCCTTGTTGTCCGCTAATGTGTGGGTTCTCGTGTTGATGACTTTGTTCTCGAGTGTTGCCTTTGGTTGATGAGTCACGTGACCTTCTGTCACCCTTTTTTTAAATAGTCAAAATTTAATAATATTGCACTCTTTTCAAATATTTATGTTATCAATGACAATGACAGCTTGCAAGTTAGATAGGAAAGTATTAATTTCCTCCAATTTTGTAACAAACTTTGTTAAAAATCTGCACAACCAAATTTGTAACACCCCAACCGATGGCGGAATCATTAAGGTGTCACGTAGTGACGATTGTTCAAAAGCACATGGTACTAAAATCCAATGCTATGGAACTAAGATCAAACTGCACCTGAAACATGTACAAAATAAGTTTTGTCAACATATGAAATGTTGGTGAGCATTCCTAGTTTTAATACATATAGTAAGTTGGAAAATGTTATACAATTCAAGTGCAAGCTACAGTGCATTTATGTAAACTATGTATTATACAAATGAGCGAAATCAATCCTGTGACTGTATAAATGTACTAAAATGAACGGCGGTGTACTTATCCAATAAATGGATAATAACTTAACAATGACCATGGATTCTCCGATGAAAAAGAGGGAGAATCACCTAGGTGGGTTGTCAATCCAATAGCGTTATCCAATGTTAAGGTCGGCTTTTACATGGTTAATGATTTCACTAAGTACAAATGTATTCTACATGTAATGTCTAAGCATAAAGCACATATGTAAGCAAATGCACAATGTACTAGAATTGTAGTGTAAAAATGTGAACATGTATGTGTATTTTGTATAAGTGTACATGTAACACCCCAAAAGTAAATAAAGACAAAAAGGGGATATGAAATACTCACTTTCGCCAAATGACTAGATGACTAAGCGAGCGTTAAAATGCGAGCAATCCAAAGATTCAACAACAAAACTAGTCCAATTTAGAAGAAAAGAAACCGAATAGGAAAAAAATATCAAGCTTCCAATTCGCCAATTACAAGAGTTTATAATCAAAGCTTCAAATGTATAAGTAATATACTCTAGAAGAAAGGTATGAGGGAGAGTTCAATCGAATTGAAACAATTGATTTAGAGGTGCAAAGTGTAATAGGTCATAGGTGGGTTTTTATACTAGTTTTGGATTCAATTAAGCTTTAAAATTGGTCAACACAATAAAGTAAGGTTTTAAGATGAATTGACTATTTGACTAGGACTTTGACTAGGATTTTGACTGAGACTTTGACTAGGACTTTTGACTAGGACTTTGACTGGAACTTTGACTGTTTGACTGTCTTAGCGGACCGTGAGGGCTAAAAAAATAATTTTTCTAATTTAATCAATTTTAAGTTATAGACTTGTTTCCTTCTGTTTCTAAGTTGTTTTAGGACCGAAAATTAAGGGCTTTGAGTATCAAGGTCTGAAACATACGTGCTCGGGTGTAGATGTGAGTATAATACGTGCATACTTTTACTTATAAAATTATAAGTTTTATTAAATTGTGAATTTTGGTCCTATTAAAATATGAGGGTTAAAAATGAAAATTTTGAAATAGTTGAGGAACCAATTATGCACATTTATGAAAAGTGAAGGGTGCAGGTTGTCACAAAATCAATCTTCGAGAAAATTTCTGCACAAACACACGTGAAACTACAAACAAAAGATTGAACACCAACAATTTAAATGGTAGTTTAATGTGTTCTTCACGTTCTTCAATACTTTGACTAAGAGTAATTCTGCCAACAAACTGAGACACAAAACTGATTAGAACAATAATAAAACAAATAAAAAACGAAAATTGAACCTGTTTAAAATAACGAGCACAGCGGCAATGATTCTTCTTTCGATTGTTCTTCAAATGATACCAAAACCGAGCCTTTGAAAGACTTCTTAGGATCTGATACCAATTGTTAGTCCAAGATCCTTCCGGGTATCAATCAAACCACTCAATGGATGCGGAATATCGATTGAATGGTGAAGAACAAAAGAGTAAATCAATGAAAATGATTGTATTGCTGCTTCACCTTGCACACAACCTCTAGGATTGTCTGGTACAAGGTGTTGGCTCTTATGTTACAAATGAGATGTCTAACCCTAAAATGAACTTAAACAAAACATTATATAGGGTCCACTAACCCTTGGCCCACATGGCCTAACCCAAGCCCATTAACTTAAACTAAGCCCAATTAACACAAACAGGCTTAATAAAGACAAGCGTAAACCTTTAAATCTAGCCCAACAGCTCGGTTATGGTGTGGAGGTGGTGTGCGATCGTGATTAAGGTTCGGTTGGACCTGTTTGGTGTTGCTTTGGGGCCGGTTATATACACAAAAGAGAGGGAAAGAGAATGGTTTGTTGTTGGTTAACACTTGAGGAAGCCAACACAAGTGTTTTCTAGGTGTGCAAAAGTGGCTTGCCATTTTGATCAAAGAGGTGACCTAAAAGTTAGCAAGAACATGGTCTTGCCTGGGGAATGTATGAGCTGCCTTTGGGAATGGAAATGGGGCATTTTTGGGTGGTCAACTCATGTAAGAATGAAGGTGTAGGTGATCATAGTCCCGTGTTAGTGAAAGGCTTGGTTTGGTGTGATTGTTTGGATAAGAATGGTGAGGTGTTTGTGTGTGGATGTATGCGTATGTATGTGTGTGTATATAGGTGGAATGTTCAAACAAGATGCAACCATGTGTGTGTGTGTGGCCCTATGTATATATGTATGCATGGAGTTGTGGTTGTTTGATTCTAACATTCATACATATCTGTATATGTATTGCATATATATAACTACACACATATGTTCTTGGAACTTGATCAACACACACTTGTCCATGTGTGTACATGTGTATATATATATATATATATATATATATATCTCGAATGGAATGTGATTATACTATGTTGATTGTGGTTAAATCACACTTATATACATATAGCCGAAGGCTTGTGGGGTTATATGATAAATTTGTTGAAATCCATTAATTCATGGTGATATCTTCATGGTGTTGTGTTCAATCATTGATATCACATGTATGGATTGTTAAATAATAACAACATGGTGTTAATCACATAAAATGTCATGTGTTAATTTGTTTCAAACATATGTTGTGTTCATGTTTTAACTTTTGTTACACATGTTTTTGAGTCTTTAATCCATGAATTGTAAAATTCCATGATCTTATGTGTCGGACATTCACAATTTATCTCATGGATGCTCGGGAATTGATTAGTTTCCAAATTAGACAATGTCACGTGTAATCTGGTTTTGTTTGTGCGTAATAATCGGGCATTCGGTTGCTCTCTGTTAAGCACGTGATTAACTTGACTGTTATTGTCAATTGTTTTAGAATCGTTCGTGTGTTGCATGCGTAAATGAGAAATGTAATGAATTCCTGAACTATCCTGGACTTTGCTAGACTCGAGACGACACATTTACTATAAAAATGTCTAAAGCATGACTGAAAATGACAAAAATCGTGAGAGTGTGTACGGATCTTGACCTGGAAATTTGGCGGGTGTTACAAGAACTCACCTGATATGATGCTAAAGTGGTAAAAAAAAGCTGCTAAAGTGAGAAAATAGTCGTCCTACGCGAAGAATACAACACACATACTACGTGTAAGGACTAAGTTGACTAATCGATAAGCAATAAGTTGGTGATTAAGTTGTCAGTAAACGTTCACGTGTTAAGTTTAATTAGGGTTAACATGTCACAATTTATTAAACATGTTTAGTTACTAATATTAAAGGTGGATTAAAGTTTGAATTTGTTTACTAACCATTGGAGTAAACTTAAATCAAAATTATAAAAGGTTCACTAACTTTACAAAAGTTCCAGAATATAAGTTTTCGAGTCAATTATTGTGTTGTGTTGTTTTCACGAATTTTAATATAATATTAAATGACCAAATAAAATTGTGAAACTTTTATGAGATGTTCCTATATTTTTTTCTTGACTTACACATAGATTTATTTTGTTTTAAAAGCTTGTAGAAAAATTATGAAAAGTCAAACTTCTTTGAAAAGTAGCAGCAGCATTTTGCCAGCGACAGTTTACTACAATACCAATCGGAAAATGACTTGCACTTATGTGGCTATGTTCTTTACAAATGTCATGTTATTCAGACTTGATATTAAGTGAGTTATGACCCTCGTAAGACAATCCAATGCCTCTGTTACGAAAACATATTTGACACATGGTTTTATAAATTCAAATAGATTAACTTATACATATCCAAAAATTATGAAACTTGATATCAAAGTTATGGTCGACGCAAAAACAGATTTTGAATATGATTGAAAATTGATGTTACCAATTTATATGTTTTATGCATTTTAACTACAAATCTTGCATACAAGATACATATAATGACAAACTCGCATCTTGTTTATGTTATAATATTAGGGTTACATGTTTTTAGGGTTTTATTTAGATTTTATTTACAAAGAATAATAAAACAAAGTTTAGGGCTTACTAGAAGACATTGTTTGATGATTGTGGTTGTTCTTGACAATCGGGCAACTCTCCACGATTTAGGATACCTTAAGGACAAAATGAATTACATGAACCTTGGATTGATGTTGTTATTCGATGAAAATTTTGATGGATGGGATGGAGGATTGCGGTTCTCAATTTTTATGAAGGGAGATGGAGGATGGATTTGATTTGTACGTGAGAATGATGAGAATTAGGAGTGGGGTCACTTGGGTTGAGATTTATAGGATTGTGATGTTTGAAATTGTTTATTCTATGACTAGATTATACCCGAGAGTGTCTCGGGTTAAGAAATTTAATATGATACATCAATTTTACGTATGAAATAGACTGATGTATAACTCTAATATTAATATCTAACCTAAAACAAATTAACAATTTACAACTCCAATGCTAACACTTAAGCTAAAAGAACGTAGAACTTTAATGTAACTCTAATATTAACACATATCCTAAAGACTAAACACATGTACAACTCTAACATACTAATATTGATACCTAACTTAAAATAACGTATAACTCTATTAACCTATTCGGCTCTGGTTGAAAAAAAATTTATATTTACTGATTTAAACATAATTAGTGACTTGTCTATACATGATTAATGATTTACCTGAACACTTTGTGTTTGTTTCCTCTATGAACAAAACCCCACAAAAAAATTTCTCTGTTTTTTATATAGCACTATGGTACTCGTTGGAAAGATAATAAAACGCTCGTGAATTTGGTGTAAATTTTTTTCTTTAAAAAATTTCGTATATTAAAGATATTAACGTTTAAAAATTATGGGAGAAAACATGAGGGTGAAAAATCCAATTTTGTTTTTAAATTATTTTTTTCCTAAAATATCTCAATGCCACATGGGACGACACATGGCAAACTCAACGAAGAGAATGCCTCTTTGAGTGACATGTCATTAAAATGACTTTGGTTTATTATATGTATAGATAGTAATGCTTTTAATTGTGATTTAAATAATTGGAAGAGATAATGTATAAAGCTTTCTTAACGTGAGAAGCGTAAGAAGCATTCTTAGCTCTTACATTGTGTTCCAGATATTCATTAAAGAAAAGAAGAGAAAAGAAAAGAATGGAAATTAGGAAAGAAAGGAATGGAAAGGAAATAAAATATTTTGTGTTCCCAAGTTTAATGGAGAGGAAAGGAAATTAAACATTTTGTGTGTTCCCGAGTTTAGAGGAAAAGAAAGGAAAATTACAATTTTACTATTAGACCCCTTAGGTAATATTAACATAATATGGTTGTATGTCTTGATTAGGATTTCATAACATAATAAGAAAAGATCGATGTACTACTAATAAGCCATTATATATAAGTTGATACAATTTTATAAGTTCTTGATGTCTTTAAGTTGCATTTTAATTTAAGCATTTAATCATTCATTGTAATATACAGTAGCAACTTACTAGTTGGTGTCGACCCACTTGGTCATTTCCATAGGCTCCGGATATTTGCACAAGTAGAAAATTTATTCACACAATCCTATACGTGCCGTAGAGGCCTCTACGGGTCGTAGAGGGTATTTTTTGAACATTCTATGGGCCGTAGAGCCCTCTACGGCCCGTAGGTAATCATTACCAATGATTGTATGATTGTCAATCATTGTAATCAGTGGCGGAACCAGAATATTTTAACTGGAGGGTCGTACTAAAACTTTTCATATCCGCTAGAGTATCGATAAATTAATATTGAACTCCTAATTTAAAGTGTTATTGTTATTTAATGGATTTAATGACCCATTGCGTTTGGTTTTACCGCAGTGGGCCTTTGAGCGGTGGGTTTTCCCTGAGAACTGGTGTGAAACTATTGGTGGACCCGGGTTACTCTCGAAGTACTTCTTTGTCCAATGGGTACTTCGTGAGTGATCGGGATTGATTTGTTAGCCGTCAAAAAAAAATCAATCTAAAAATATATCTCAACAATACATGATAGAAATACACTATTAACTGTTTTATTAACAAAAGTTATACACATTTTTTGCAAAAATTATATTAAGCGGAATCTATAAAGCAAACCAAGACTAATAAACAAAAAATAAAATACTTTACTTAATACTAATAAACAAATTATTATAAAAGATATATAAATGAAATGACGTTGAAAATTGGAAAGAGATATAAATAAAATACTGTTGAGAAGAGACAGGCATAGGTGACTATACATACTATTGTATAGTCTAAATATATAATTAAATATTAGCTTTCTTTAGTTTTTACATTTATTAATCCAAAGACCATTTCTTCTTCATCTTTTCTTTCCTCTCTATATATCCTTCTTCAACAAGAAAGCCAAATAGCTCCCCGCGGCGGCCGGCCTCCGAAGCTTCTTGAAGATGCTCTTTTACGCTTTGTTCTTCATATTACTGTATCTGGGGATAAACTTTGAAGGGTCAAAGTATAAAATTGTATCTCCGCCGCATATATAGGTTAACATAAAGCTTGGCCGCCGGAGGGTCAGCTGACCCCCCTGACCCTCCTGTGGTTCCGTCCCTGATTGTAATGATTACCTACGAGCCGTAGAGGGCTCTACGGCCCGTAGAAGAAGTCTTATTAATTTTGGCAATGAAGAAGGGAGGGATTGATGTTTATGTTTTGCCTACGGCCCGTAGAGACCTCTACGGCCCGTGGACTCAAAAAAAAAAAAAAACACAAAAAACGTTTGGGACGAGGTTCGATCTTGGGCACATTATCACACAAACACACACGCAAGTCTTATTTCGAATATGGGGACCATCTGGGCTACCAGTTCGCTGGTTTCTGTATTGGAAAAAATAAATATAACATAAACCAATATTAGACACCCTCTACGGCCCGTAGAGCCCTCTACGAGCCGTAGAGGAGTTTTTTTTTTCACATTTTAATTGTTTAATAAATAACCACGAGCGTAGTGGATCATCAGAATAGTTACAAAAAAAAAATATTAATTGTTTATTTTTTATATTTTTAAATTTTTTAATGTCGTCTCGATAAGCGTGTAAAACGTTAACACAAGCGTTTATATAAGCAAAAAGATAAAACTAAACGTTAACAGGAGCGCTCAAAATAAAGATTGTTTAAAACATTTACAAAATATGATCAGAAATAAAACATCGTATCATCAGGCGGCAGTGACGGCTGCGGCTGCTGCGAGGACGTCCCGGGCTGCTGCGAGGACCTCCCGGCCTCATGCGGGGTCTGCTGCGTGTTGGGCCCTATAGTCGGTGGGATACGAGTCTGCATGCCCAGCTGGCGATAGATATCCTGCTGGCCAGCAATCATCCAGCGCATCGCCTCGTCCTGCCGATCACGCCACTGACGCATCTCGATGTCCTGCTGCTGAAAAGTAAGTGTCGAAACCGATTTCACCACTGTTCTAGTTGTATCTCGATGGGACGGCACCAATCATGATGGTGGTGTCAAGAACCTGATCATAGTAAGAGAAAGTATTGCTGGGAATATACGTGATACGAGCATCAGCCATTTGCTTTCAGATGGATGATCTGAGATCCGCAACAATTTATATTTAAAGTGTTTTTTATAAATTTGATCCTAAACCTTATACATCTACACTTTTGATCAATTTGGATCTAAATATCTAATCAACAGTTGCTGTTAATATGGATCATTACTAGATTTACCAAGACAATTACCATGACAAGGAATCGTTAAACTTGCCATCCGAACTTGCGACCCATGACCAGGAATCGGGACTGCATATTGAATTTGCCATCCGAACTATCGACCCATGACCAGGAATCGTGTCACACCCTCAAATTCCACACGTAGGATTTTACCGCGATGCGCGTGACACACTAGGATCCCAGTCACCGATCACAATAAACAAACACTAAACATGCATACATATATATATTGAAACCAAAACGTTATGCTTTGAGCCATAAACCAGTAGCGGAAGCATTTCTTGTTTACAACCAAAAGGCATATTATAGTTTACGATACATTGTTTAATATGCATCAAAACTCTAGACGCTGTGCCAGACTCCGTGCGCCTAGTCCGTTACTGCTACCTTAGCGACCTGAGAAAACATGCCAAAAATGTCAACATATAATGCTGATGAGTTCACAGGTTTTCTTTTATAAAAGTGTTGTTGTAAGTTTGAAAAGATCATTCCCGTTACTACTAGGTTATAAGAACGTTAGCTAGACGTTAAGTGTTTTTACTACTACGGTTGGGAACCCATTACTAAACATGAACAAATAGTTGAAGCGTGCCCAGATGACTGGGCTATTACCGATGTCTCGGTGAGCCCGAACTAGAGACAATATGCACCCGCCGGGCCCCGCCGTCGAGTGGGGTTTGTGAGGCCCAATAGATCTATCCACATTTCCCTCGCTGTGCAACCCGCACATTCATGGTTTCCCCCTGGGACTTTCCATAAAAAGCCGTATAGTAATGTAAAGTAACCATAGTATAACATGACCTTTAATAAATAAGTATGTAGCATGTTTTGTCACACCACGTCTAAGGCGGAAACACGTGGCGCGACGGTTCAAAAGTATTAAGCCAAGATTAATGCAAAGCACAATATTAATTAGAAAAACGGGCATTTATTCAATGCTAATAATCATGTCAAATTGTTCATACATAATTATAAATTGTTTTTGAAATTGATAAAGAGGCTACTCCCTTTATCCCTAAGTCCATGGAATAAAGAGAGGTGACCCTTTTACGACATATCCAACGCCCAACTTGGAGACATCCCCGACCCGGCTCGCCATGCTAACTTCCATCATTCAATTACCTGAAAGATATGTTTGAAAATCGTCAATATATAAATATTGGTGAGTTCACAGGTTTTAATTTAATAAGTCTTTATAAAGTGGGAATATCCTTGTTATGACATTTATAGGAGTTGCAAAGTCCTACAATTTACTTGAGCCCATAACCAAACCAAGACAATTAATAGTGCCCCCGCCCAAAGTCGTTACTCGGTATTCCTACGACTTTATTTCAGAATAAGTGCACCCCAGGCATACGCCGATGCATAATCGACGCTATCGATTAGGGGTGGGCCTTGTCAGGCACCAATAGTACTATCCAAATATTCCTTTAGTTTCTCATTCCTGAATAAATGATTATAGTGGGGAGGTCTCAACCCCGAGTGGCGATCTTTACTCAAGTATCCAACCCGTCATACAATCCCAACATATCTTTCCCCCGTAAAAACGTTAAATAGTTTAGAAATGGGGCCGTGAGACTCACCTGTAACTGTGCTCGGCTCAAAGAAAATAGTAAAGTTTGTGATCCCGTACCTACAAAGGTTCTAGGCGTATAAGTCACTTACGCCTATGGTGTATGTGCCTTGGCAAGTTGAACACCCAACTTCCCGACCACGTCTTTATCCCAATTCCCGTTTAATAGTTTCGTATCCTAGGTTCAATGGCGATGGATTACCCTTTCCTTACAAGTCATATATTATTCTTAAAAATATTCTTTATGACTTGTACAACATTATACTCGACACGACTCCACCCAACGTATAATTATTTTCCCATTCAAATAATTATACTTAGGATCTTTTCGCTCAATATAAAGTGTTTTCTTATTAACCGACCCGACTTACTTTGCCACATATTTATTTTCCCATTTAAATAAATATGCTAAGTCTTTGTCGTTTGGTAACATAATCTTAACGCCCGACTAGACTTACCACACCGTACATTTATTTTCCCATTTAAATAAATGTACTAGGATCTTTGTCGGTATTCACGCGTTCGTAGATATATCTCACCTACTCGTCTCGGTTTTCCTTCTCGTATATCTATTTTCCCATTTAAATAGATATACTAGAATTTCGTCGGAAACGAGCATATGTACATATATCGTCGCGTGGATACTACTTGTTAAGTTCATGTGTCGTTTAGCGCTTTTAGTTTGTTACGTTATGTTTCTCCTTTCCCACGAATATTGATACTACACTTAGGAAAGTGTTACGCACGTTTCACCCTTGTTATATATATTTTATTTCCGTAAAATATATATGTAAATTTTTATCTCGACGTAATGGCCTTTTCCTCATAAGTCCGTTTACGTTGGTTCGTGTAACTAAGTTAGTTAGCGTTTTTCATATTTATTCCCGTTGCGCGTTCTTATGGAAGTATTGTTCCAACTTCCGATTCCGAACGTTTATTTCTCGGAAAAATATATTATGTGTGTTTTAGTCCGACTCGTCCAACTTGTTACCAAAAATGTTTCCGATACTTTTATATTCCCATTTATATAAAAGTATCTTATTTTTGTACAAGTCTTCCCAAGTATTTATTTTATACAATCTTACTTTATAAAATACTCGCGTTACTCCATTTATTTTTATAAAACGTCCATTTTATAAAAATATACTTTTTACTTAAAATACCCAAGTAGGCTACTATTATTTACCAAATCAACCTTGTAAATCATTACTTACACTTTTTGACACCGATATTTCCATTATTGTGTTTTTGGTCCAATAATTTTCTAAAATATTTATTTTAGTCCATTGGCTTCCAATGTTGTCATATTAATCCTTTAACTTACACTTGTAGCATTTTTCACTAAATCTTTCAAGGTTAACATTTTTCTTCCACTTTAGTGGACTTTGAAGAACCAATTTCATCATGTTTGGTTGTTTTTACTTCTTTTTACTTTTAATGGTCTTCTAACCCATCCTAGATGTCAATAATATGCTTATTCCATATTTTAATCCAAAACATCAAATTTTTACTCATCTAAGTGAGTGGACTTTGAAGATGAAACTTTTTCATCTATGATTCTTTAATTCTTTTTAACAACTTTTTGCCATCATCTAGTCATCTTATGATGATTAAAACCATTTTTCATCACATTCAAGTCACTTTCCAAAATCTAGCTTTTCTCATCTTCCAACATACAAGTATGTTCTTATTATTACACTTTCTTCAAAATACTACTTTTATTAATAATAATCTAAGATTTCATCATATTATTATTCTTTCATCTTCATCTTTAATAAAACCCATTACTTCTATAGAACTCATTTTTATTACCCACATTGTACAACTTGCATTCATAGCACAAAAACATGACATTTTAATTAATAAAACAATGCAAGACTTACTACTAGCTCAAGGCTAGGGAAGACAAAATCTTGGATTTTGGATGTGGTTTAGTGTGTTCTTCCAAGTGGGTTATGCTCCAAGCTCTTAAACACACAAGAAGGGGTTTGATTTAGGATGAACTAGAGGTGATTTGAAGTAGTAAAAATTGAATGAAGGGTGTTGGTGGGGTGGTGGAAGTCCACGGCCAAGAAGAAAAAAGAAAGAGAATTTTTGTGATTTTCTTCCAATGCTTCTCAAGTGATTATATGATCTTCTCAAATCCTCCAAAGATTATCAAATCTTGCCTTGGATTATGGGGATATGGAAGGATTGTGTAAGATTTGGAGATGATCTTAATAATATTAAGGGGTGTTGGGCCGAAAATTTAGAGAGAGAAAGGAAGGGATTTGGTGAATATTATTGCCCAATGCCATGACATGCAAGCTTATGATTGATATTATCTCCAATGATTTAATTAGATAACACAAGTAATCTCCCACTTGAGTGGGCCATGGCCGGCCCCAAGGGGTGTTTAGGTGGGGTCCATCTTGCTAATTATCCCTCTATATTATGCTTAAGTTAATTCCTTCCGGGTACCGCCCGGGTATTTCTCGAATTTTAGTCGCGGTTTACCTCAATATTAAAATACCGTTAATATTCATAAAATTTTGCCCAGTTAAATTACTGATAATTTATTTCGGTTTTTGTCGGGTGAATTTTACGTGTTACGCGCGTATCGGGTGCGGTACGCGCACTTTATTCGTTACCGGGAGATTTGTGCAATAAGCTTTCACGTATGGCTTTGGGTTTCCAAAACTCATAATATTTTGTGAAAATATTATTTATTCTATATTCCGGGTGTCCGGTGTTCGTTTCGCTTATTTAAGTTTTACCGGGTAATCGCCAGTGTCCATACCGGATAGTTTTGCCTGCGCATGATCCTATCATGCTTTGCTATTAAACTTATGCATTCCTATGCATTATTTGGGAATTCCTATCTTTCTAAGGCCTCAATTAAATATTCAGCACATAATTACGGTTAATTACGTTAATCGCGTTTAATTAATTAGTACGGAATTACCTTAATTTTGCCGGTTGTTACATTCTCCCCCCGTTAAGAGAATTCCGTCCCGGAATTCACTTTGAGCTCTCCGGTATAGGGGTCTTCTTAAATAGGGCGGGATACTTTTGCTTCATCCGGTCCAGCCTTTCCCACGTGAATTCCGGTCCACGCTTGGCATTCCAACGCACTTTGACCAATCTGATCTTACTGCGTCTTAGCTTTTGGACCTTCCAATCGGTTACTTCGATTGGCTCTTCGACGAAGTGTAACTTGTCGTCAATGTGGATTTCGTCTGCGGGGATGATGAGGGTTTCGTCGGATAAGCACTTTTTCAAGTTCGACACGTGGAACGTGTCATGCACACCGTTAAGCTCTTGTGGTAACTTGAGCTTGTATGCCACGGGGCCTACTCTGGACAGGATTTCGAATGGTCCAACATATCGTGGGTTTAGTTTTCCGCGCTTCCCAAAGCGCGCGACACCTTTCCAAGGTGACACCTTTAGTAGGACCCTGTCTCCGACTTGAAATTCCAAAGGCTTCCTCCTCATGTCTGCGTAGCTTTTCTGTCGGTCACGTGCCGCTTTGAGACGTTCTCTAATTAGAAAGACCTTATCCGTCGTTTCTTGAACAATTTCGGGCCCGGTAAGTTGCTTTTCGCCAACTTCGGCCCAACATAGAGGCGATCTGCACTTGCGTCCATATAGAGCTTCAAAAGGTGCAGCTTGAATGCTCGTGTGGTAGCTGTTGTTATACGAAAACTCTACCAGTGGCAAGTGAGTATCCCAATTTCCGCTGAAATCGATTGCGCATGCCCGTAGCATATTCTCCAGGGTCTGGATGGTTCGTTCACTCTGACCATCGGTTTGTGGATGATATGCGGTACTCATGTCAAGGCGAGTACCGAGGGCTTCATTCAAACTTTCCCAAAATCTTGAGGTGAAACGACTATCTCGATCGGAGATGATAGAAATAGGTACACCGTGTTTTGACACAACTTCCTTAATATACAAACGGGTTAGTTTCTCCAACTTATCCGTTTTGCGAATGGGGAGGAAGTGTGCGGATTTTGTCAATCGATCAACGATTACCCAGATCATATCATGGCCGCTTGTTGTCCTGGGCAATTTGGTAATGAAATCCATAGTGATCCTTTCCCATTTCCATTCCGGTATTTCCGGTTGCTGGAGCAAACCGGACGGTCTCTGATGCTCGGCCTTGACCTTCGCGCAAGTCAAACATCGCGCAACATACGCTGCTATATCTCTCTTGAAATTTGGCCACCAGTAAAATTCCTTCAAATCATGGAACATCTTGTCTGCTCCAGGGTGAACCGAATATCGCGAACTGTGGGCTTCGGCTAATACCAGTTCACGCAATCCACCGTACACTGGTACCCAAATTCTATTCATGAAATACAGAGCTTGATCCGCTTTTGACTCCAGTGAATCAACCATCTTCCGCAACCTTTCACCTTTGACATTCTCGGGTTTAAGAGCGTTAGTTTGAGCTTCACGAATCCGGTCAGTCAGGTTCGTGTGGATGGTTAGTCCCAAAGCTCGGACACGCAGTGGCTTAACCCGTTCCTTGCGACTCAAGGCATCGGCTACGACGTTTGCCTTCCCGGGATGGTACTTTATCTCACAATCGTAATCGTTCAATAATTCGACCCATCGCCGTTGTCGCATGTTCAATTCCTTCTGGTCAAAGATGTGCTGCAAACTTTTGTGATCGGTGAAGATCGTACATTTGGTTCCGTACAGATAATGTCTCCATATCTTGAGTGCGAATACCACGGCTCCTAGTTCCAGATCATGTGTGGTGTAATTCTTCTCGTGAAGTTTTAGCTGTCTGGAAGCATAGGCTATGACCTTCTCTCGCTGCATCAATACACAACCCAATCCCTGATGAGAGGCGTCGCAGTAAACTACGAAGTCTTCCGTACCCTCGGGGAGTGATAGTATTGGTGCGCCACATAACTTATCCTTCAGCAACTGAAACGCTGCTTCCTGCTTTTCCGTCCATTCAAACTTCTTATCCTTTTGGGTTAGCATGGTTAAAGACTGTGCTATTTTAGAAAAGTTCTCGATGAACCTTCTGTAGTAACCCGCAAGGCCAAGAAATTGTCGTACTTCAGTAGGCGTTCTAGGGGCGTCCCAATTCTTGATTGCTTCGATCTTGGCGGGATCGACATGTATACCCTTTTCATTCACCACGTGGCCTAAAAAGTGAACCTCTCGAATCCAAAAATCACATTTTGAAAACTTAGCATAGAGTTTCTCTTTGCGAAGTACCTCGAGGATTAATCGGAGATGACCCTCGTGTTCCTCCTTCGTGCGTGAGTAGATCAAGATGTCATCAATGAAGACAATGACAAATTTGTCCAAGTATGGTTTGCACACTCGGTTCATCAAGTCCATGAAAACAGCTGGTGCGTTAGTTAAACCGAATGGCATAACCAGAAACTCATAGTGCCCATAACGAGTTCTGAATGCTGTTTTTGGCACGTCTTCTTCTTGAATACGCAATTGATGATAACCGGACCTTAGATCGATCTTGGAGTAGAAACTGGATCCTTGAAGTTGATCAAACAAATCGTCGATCCTGGGAAGAGGATAGCGATTTTTAATAGTTAGCTTGTTCAGTTCTCGATAGTCGATGCACATTCGAAAAGTGCCATCCTTCTTCTTCACGAATAAGACGGGAGCTCCCCAGGGTGAGAAGCTTGGTCTTATGAAACCTTTGTCCAACAACTCTTGCAGTTGTCCAGACAGTTCCTGCATCTCTGAAGGAGCTAGGCGATATGGCGATCGCGCTACCGGCGCTGCTCCTGGAACAAGGTCGATACGAAACTCGACTTGTCGGGGTGGCGGCAATCCCGGCAAATCTTCTGGGAACACATCTGGAAAGTCTCTGGCTATCGGAATGTCTTCTAGCTTTCGCTCGTCAGCCTTCTTGTCTACCACATGCGCCAAGAATGCGACGAGACCTTTCCTTAGGCACTTCCTGGCTTTCATGCTGGTAATAATTCTCAATGGCGTTCCACGCCTTTCCCCTTGGATCGATAGGGTTTCACCGCTTGCGAGGGGAACTTGAATTACCTTGTCATTGCACACGACGATGGCGCGGTGTGCGGATAGCCAATCCATGCCAACGACTATGTCAAAGCTACCCAGTACGACTGGCAATAGATCAATGTCAAACTCATGACTACAGAGATCCAACTTACAGTCCTTTGCTACCTCTCGAGTTTCTATAATCTTACCGTTAGCAAGTTAGATAGAGTATGGTGTGTCTAGCTTACTAGTCTTTAAACCAAGTAATCTTTTAAATTCGACAGATACGAAGCTAAAATCGGCGCCAGTATCAAACAATACTGAAGCATAATGACCATTTAGAGGGAACGTACCAGTGACCACATTAGGGTCTTGTCGTGCGTCACCGGCACCAATCACGAACGCTCGCCCACGGGCTTGGTTGTTAAGTTTGGGGCAGTCCCTCTTCCAATGATCGAGCGATCCACATGAGAAACAGGGCCTCGCTCCACTGTTCTTTGGCGCTCCTGATCTGCAGTCTTCAGTCTTGTGCCCCGAACGACGGCACTTACCGCAGATTACTTCGTTCTTGCCCTGATAACCTTGCTTTCCATTATTTCCACGTCCAGTGGCCACATACCCTTTTCCCTTCTTTCCTGAACCTGATGATCCATCCTTCTTCCTTTCATCGCGCTTACGCTTCCCAAACCTTGGCCTATTTCCCTGTTCACTTGACCCAACGGCTGAACTTGTACCCAGATTCTTACCCTCAACACTGCTGGATTCAGTAAGTTTCAATCCTGACACTTTCCGGATTAGAGTGCCCATTCGGATGGCGTCTTCAGTGAGGCTCAAGGCGAGGTCGATAGCTTCACGCATGGTTGTAGGCTTGGAAGCAGTGACCATGCCGCGTATCTGTGGTGCCAGTCCGAAGAGGTATCTTTCCACCTTCTTGCTTTCCGGGGTGACCAGGAGAGGCACTAACCGGGAGAGGTCATGGAATCTGGACGTGTATCCAGCTACGTCCGGTCCAACCATGGTGAGGTTCCAGAACTCGGTCTCTAGCTTCTGCACTTCACTTGCTGGGCAGTACTCGGCGATCATTAGTTCTTTCAACTCCAACCATGATAAGGAGTAAGCAGCATCATCTCCCAGTGTCTGCACTTGGTTGTTCCACCAGGTTAGAACTTGGTCCAGAAACAGGTTGGTGGCATACATGACAGCCTGTCGTGGGGTACAGCTGCTAATACGAATCACAGCTTCGGTCTTCTCGAACCATTTGACTAGTCCGACAGAACCTTCAGTGCCGCTGAAATTCAGTGGTTTGCAGTCCAGGAAAGCTTTAAACGTGCAGCCACGTTCTCGTGAGGCCGTTTCTGCAATAATAAAGCAATATTAGATATAAAGTAGGAGTTTCACGAAGACTCCTGTTGCATATACCCGACGTCTTCTTACCAGTAGGGGAGGTTTCGCGTCTGTCGCTCCCGGTTCGGTCTCGCGACCTTTCGGTGCGCGTGGCATTGTGTTCTGCGAGAGCCTGGGCGATACGTCCCGAAACTAGGGTTTCAAGCTCCTCGGGTGTCGTGGGCAGTCTTTCATTCCCACCGTTGCTTCTTGTGGCTGGTGCCATGTTTCTTCAATAACCAATATCAAAGGTTAATTTCCGACAATCATTCATACAATATCATCACATATATAGTATAAACAACCACACAACATATGAACACAATAATCCCCATACAACATCACACAATCACAATATAAACAGAACAAGTAATAATAATCGTAGACAATCACAACACATATTTTACCATAACAAAATTTTCATTAATTTCAATACCAAGTACAATGATTTGTTCATAATAACAAAAACCGAGGATACATTCCTCATACATTGCTCTTTGAAATACACTAGAAATATAATGTCATATGCCGGCACAATCCCGCTCGGCTAGGCAAAAATGCAGATGGGTGCTATAACCCATGCTGTGCTATCATACTACTACTACTACTACTACTACTACGTCCGTGAGTGATCTCCCAAGCGTCCCTGATGTAATGCTACTGTGGCGGTGGCGGCGGCGGGTGCTGGTACTGGTACTGGGGTGCGCACATGCTAATGGTCATACTGATCGCCATAATGCGATCGTACAAGAATTGGCGATGCGCAAAGTGTGCGTCGCCCGTAAGGCCACAATGAGCATCCATGCTCAGCAGCTCCTCAGCATAATGTGCCAGTGCATCCCTGGCATCAATGATCCTGGCCCACATGAGCTGGGCCTGCTGCTCCATCTGACTCACGGTGCGCTGCACCGTGTCGGTGAGGGTCTGGAAATCTCTCTCCAGTGAGATTACCGTGGACCATGCGGGTCCTGACAGTGGGGCCATCCCGTGGGGCTGCGACGGCCCGGGGATGTCAGTGTACGTCGGCTGAGACGGGCCGACGATATCGGGTATGGGTAGTGGTGTGAAGGGTGGGGCAAAGCCCGGTAGTCCAGTGAAGCAGTAGGGTGGTACCTGGTATGGGTCTCCCGCACCTAGTGTATACGGTGCAAATGGGGGTATCAAAAATGGGGCTCCTGTATCCATAGTGAATGGTGCAGGTGGTGGTGTAGGGAGCATCTCGGGTAGGGGTGGTAGTGTGGGAAAAGTGGTGATGGGTAGTGTCATGGATGAGGGTGTGGGGACTATAAGCTCGGCGAGTGGGACCATGAGTGGCTGGGTGACAGCGACCCACTCTGGAGCAGATATCACAGTGGTAGGGGTGGGAGGGCTAGCAGTGGCGTGAGCTGCCAGTCCTGCTCGGTGCAACTCAGAGCTGCGGGCTGAGCTGCCCTCAAGGATGTGCCCAGTAGAAGCTGGCCCATCCTGTGGTATGGGCTCGGGCATAGTAGGTAAGGTGGCTGGGGTATCGGTAGCATGCCCTATCATCGGAGCAACGTGCTCCTCCTGGCCTGCTGGTGGGATAGGCACAGCAATGTGCTCCACCGACGCAGTTGACTCCTCGTCAGAGTCATCGGATATCCACCCGTTGTGTCCCCGGCAGACAGGCACGAGTCTCATGCCAGAGGGAACGGGGATAGGTGGGGTGGGTAAAGGCTCACGATCGACAGGTGCGCGTCGGTCGTATGGAGACTCGACAGTCTCCGACTGTGTAGGGATAGGTCTCGAAGGACATGCGCAACCTACAGGGAAGTCCCTGACGACGCGGATAGGTAGTGCTGGCAATGGTGCTGCCTGGAATGGCACTAGAGGCAAGTCGGCCTCGGCCATCGGTAGGTCGGCCACGGCGGCCATGTCGTCTCCAGCGGGGGCCCACGCTGGGTCCTCGCTCGGGTCCGTCTCGTCGGAGCTATCTCCGTCGGCGCCCTCCATGGCGACATCAACATCCATCTCGTCATCCTCGGGATCGAGTATCACCACCTCGATCGGCTCTGCTGGCGGTGCAGGGATGATCTGGAGGCTACTGTCGTAGCTCGGTGCTACGCTCCCTGCGTTCGACATCCTGGCAAAAGAACCGTACTAATATTTAAGTATTATTCGTTAGGTAGTTAAGGCACATATCTAAGGTACTCTTCCTAACCTTCTAACACAAGAATAATACGTATACTTACCATGGCTAGCTTGGTCGGAATCTCCATATACCCAAATGGTCGTTGGAAAAAAAAATTTCATTTTATTGCGTTTCGCATTTATTTGAAAGATTTTGAACCAAATTCCGGTTATAGTTTAGATTTTTAAAATGCTAATTCGCTATAACCTTGGCTCTGATACCACTTTCTGTCACACCACGTCTAAGGCGGAAACACGTGGCGCGACGGTTCAAAAGTATTAAGCCAAGATTAATGCAAAGCACAATATTAATTAGAAAAACGGGCATTTATTCAATGCTAATAATCATGTCAAATTGTTCATACATAATTATAAATTGTTTTTGAAATTGATAAAGAGGCTACTCCCTTTATCCCTAAGTCCATGGAATAAAGAGAGGTGACCCTTTTACGACATATCCAACGCCCAACTTGGAGACATCCCCGACCCGGCTCGCCATGCTAACTTCCATCATTCAATTACCTGAAAGATATGTTTGAAAATCGTCAATATATAAATATTGGTGAGTTCACAGGTTTTAATTTAATAAGTCTTTATAAAGTGGGAATATCCTTGTTATGACATTTATAGGAGTTGCAAAGTCCTACAATTTACTTGAGCCCATAACCAAACCAAGACAATTAATAGTGCCCCCGCCCAAAGTCGTTACTCGGTATTCCTACGACTTTATTTCAGAATAAGTGCACCCCAGGCATACGCCGATGCATAATCGACGCTATCGATTAGGGGTGGGCCTTGTCAGGCACCAATAGTACTATCCAAATATTCCTTTGGTTTCTCATTCCTGAATAAATGATTATAGTGGGGAGGTCTCAACCCCGAGTGGCGATCTTTACTCAAGTATCCAACCCGTCATACAATCCCAACATATCTTTCCCCCGTAAAAACGTTAAATAGTTTAGAAATGGGGCCGTGAGACTCACCTGTAACTGTGCTCGGCTCAAAGAAAATAGTAAAGTTTGTGATCCCGTACCTACAAAGGTTCTAGGCGTATAAGTCACTTACACCTATGGTGTATGTGCCTTGGCAAGTTGTACACCCAACTTCCCGACCACGTCTTTATCCCAATTCCCGTTTAATAGTTTCGTATCCTAGGTTCAATGGCGATGGATTACCCTTTCCTTACAAGTCATATATTATTCTTAAAAATATTCTTTATGACTTGTACAACATTATACTCGACACGACTCCACCCAACGTATAATTATTTTCCCATTCAAATAATTATACTTAGGATCTTTTCGCTCAATATAAAGTGTTTTCTTATTAACCGACCCGACTTACTTTGCCACATATTTATTTTCCCATTTAAATAAATATGCTAAGTCTTTGTCGTTTGGTAACATAATCTTAACGCCCGACTAGACTTACCACACCGTACATTTATTTTCCCATTTAAATAAATGTACTAGGATCTTTGTCGGTATTCACGCGTTCGTAGATATATCTCACCTACTCGTCTCGGTTTTCCTTCTCGTATATCTATTTTCCCATTTAAATAGATATACTAGAATTTCGTCGGAAACGAGCATATGTACATATATCGTCGCGTGGATACTACTTGTTAAGTTCATGTGTCGTTTAGCGCTTTTAGTTTGTTACGTTATGTTTCTCCTTTCCCACGAATATTGATACTACACTTAGGAAAGTGTTACGCACGTTTCACCCTTGTTATATATATTTTATTTCCGTAAAATATATATGTAAATTTTTATCTCGACGTAATGGCCTTTTCCTCATAAGTCCGTTTACGTTGGTTCGTGTAACTAAGTTAGTTAGCGTTTTTCATATTTATTCCCGTTGCGCGTTCTTATGGAAGTATTGTTCCAACTTCCGATTCCGAACGTTTATTTCTCGGAAAAATATATTATGTGTGTTTTAGTCCGACTCGTCCAACTTGTTACCAAAAATGTTTCCGATACTTTTATATTCCCATTTATATAAAAGTATCTTATTTTTGTACAAGTCTTCCCAAGTATTTATTTTATACAATCTTACTTTATAAAATACTCGCGTTACTCCATTTATTTTTATAAAACGTCCATTTTATAAAAATATACTTTTTACTTAAAATACCCAAGTAGGCTACTATTATTTACCAAATCAACCTTGTAAATCATTACTTACACTTTTTGACACCGATATTTCCATTATTGTGTTTTTGGTCCAATAATTTTCTAAAATATTTATTTTAGTCCATTGGCTTCCAATGTTGTCATATTAATCCTTTAACTTACACTTGTAGCATTTTTCACTAAATCTTTCAAGGTTAACATTTTTCTTCCACTTTAGTGGACTTTGAAGAACCAATTTCATCATGTTTGGTTGTTTTTACTTCTTTTTACTTTTAATGGTCTTCTAACCCATCCTAGATGTCAATAATATGCTTATTCCATATTTTAATCCAAAACATCAAATTTTTACTCATCTAAGTGAGTGGACTTTGAAGATGAAACTTTTTCATCTATGATTCTTTAATTCTTTTTAACAACTTTTTGCCATCATCTAGTCATCTTATGATGATTAAAACCATTTTTCATCACATTCAAGTCACTTTCCAAAATCTAGCTTTTCTCATCTTCCAACATACAAGTATGTTCTTATTATTACACTTTCTTCAAAATACTACTTTTATTAATAATAATCTAAGATTTCATCATATTATTATTCTTTCATCTTCATCTTTAATAAAACCCATTACTTCTATAGAACTCATTTTTATTACCCACATTGTACAACTTGCATTCATAGCACAAAAACATGACATTTTAATTAATAAAACAATGCAAGACTTACTACTAGCTCAAGGCTAGGGAAGACAAAATCTTGGATTTTGGATGTGGTTTAGTGTGTTCTTCCAAGTGGGTTATGCTCCAAGCTCTTAAACACACAAGAAGGGGTTTGATTTAGGATGAACTAGAGGTGATTTGAAGTAGTAAAAATTGAATGAAGGGTGTTGGTGGGGTGGTGGAAGTCCACGGCCAAGAAGAAAAAAGAAAGAGAATTTTTGTGATTTTCTTCCAATGCTTCTCAAGTGATTATATGATCTTCTCAAATCCTCCAAAGATTATCAAATCTTGCCTTGGATTATGGGGATATGGAAGGATTGTGTAAGATTTGGAGATGATCTTAATAATATTAAGGGGTGTTGGGCCGAAAATTTAGAGAGAGAAAGGAAGGGATTTGGTGAATATTATTGCCCAATGCCATGACATGCAAGCTTATGATTGATATTATCTCCAATGATTTAATTAGATAACACAAGTAATCTCCCACTTGAGTGGGCCATGGCCGGCCCCAAGGGGTGTTTAGGTGGGGTCCATCTTGCTAATTATCCCTCTATATTATGCTTAAGTTAATTCCTTCCGGGTACCGCCCGGGTATTTCTCGAATTTTAGTCGCGGTTTACCTCAATATTAAAATACCGTTAATATTCATAAAATTTTGCCCAGTTAAATTACTGATAATTTATTTCGGTTTTTGTCGGGTGATTTTACGTGTTACGCGCGTATCGGGTGCGGTACGCGCACTTTATTCGTTACCGGGATATTTGTGCAATAAGCTTTCACGTATGGCTTTGGGTTTCCAAAACTCATAATATTTTGTGAAAATATTATTTATTCTATATTCCGGGTGTCCGGTGTTCGTTTCGCTTATTTAAGTTTTACCGGGTAATCGCCAGTGTCCATACCGGATAGTTTTGCCTGCGCATGATCCTATCATGCTTTGCTATTAAACTTATGCATTCCTATGCATTATTTGGGAATTCCTATCTTTCTAAGGCCTCAATTAAATATTCAGCACATAATTACGGTTAATTACGTTAATCGCGTTTAATTAATTAGTACGGAATTACCTTAATTTTGCCGGTTGTTACATGTTTCTCCCCCGAAAATAAAACAGTAAAAGTGGGGCTGTGACACTCACCTTAGATTGCGTTACTTGAAAATAGTTAATTAAGTATGCTATGATAGCCCCAAATAGCGGCGACCTATCATAAGATGTGTATAAGTATCCGGACTAATAACACGCAGGTTAACTAGTCCCCGAATGTCCAGACCATAACCATAAACGTTTGAATACACTTTTGACTGTTAAACCGACCGTACCAGACAAGACCCGACATCCCATTGGTGACCCGACATCCCACGTGTTAGCCAAATACAAGATATCATGCAACATATGCAGTTAAACAATTAATACGCGCAAGAGTTCACCTAGTCTAGCATAACGCTCAATTAACGCATAAACGAGTCTGAACACGTGTTACTAAGTTATTGGGCGTATCCCGGGGTTCCTATCATGTTCCTAGGTGTCAGATCATGTTTCGGGATGTCAAAATACGCTTACAACAGCAGTACACGCAATTAGGAAACTAACATGCAATTAGGAAAAGTCAAGTAGTGATTAGGGAGAGTAAACAGGCGATTGGCAGCCTAATCGCCTGATGTTCAGGCGATTGGTTTCCTAATCGCCCCTGCATCAGGCGATTAGGCTGCCCAATCGCCTGCTACAGTAACGTGGCGCGTTTTCGCGCGTTTAACCCTCCAAATCAGATCCGAAACATGTAAAATCACCCAATATCAGACCTAAACTATTAACCAACCCATTTAAAGCAAAAACCCCCCAATTTATCTCTGCTCTAACAGCCTCGGTGTGATTATTTCCAAAAATGGCAAAGTACTAGGTTTCATTAACTATGAAATCTTTCCTTAAATGGCAACAACCATATTACACATCCTACAACTTGCAAATCATCATCCCTTTGTTATAATATCATTCTAGTGTGCATCCTAACAACAAACAAGCATTGAATCATATCATAACATCCTAATTCTTTAAGAATCATCCAAATGGGTCAAAATGCATACTTTCATCAAAACACTATAACAATAGCTCAAATCCTTAGATAATCATCCTAACAACTCCTACACATCAGAAGTACATCAATATCATGGAAACATTCATGTTCTAACCACCAAAAATCATCATGTGCATAAAAACTTCACATATAGCAAGTATTATGGTGTAGACTTGTTTTAGAACTCATTTCAAAGGTTTTTAAAGACATATATACTTAGCAAAACAAGGTCTGGACTTTTGGGAACCAAAACAATAATCATTACCAAGGTTTGGGATGAAGAACACACCTTGGATTTTATCAAAGAAAGGTGTGTAAGCTTGGAAATGGCGAGTTTTGAAGCAAAACAAGTTCCAGAGGTGTTTTGAAGTGTGTGGGAGGTTTAGGATCTGTTAGGGTTGCACAAATGGTGTTTAGGGAGTCAAGGGTTGTATTTATAGGTGTTTTGACTCGTGCACAACAGATCAGGCGATTAGGAGGACAGATCTGGCGATTAGGGCTCCAATCGGCCCAATCCCTCTCCAATCGCCTATAAAACTGGCGATTAGGCTACTCACTGGTGCCTAATCGCCTACAGCCTTCCAGATTGGGTTTTTGGCGCGTTAAACACTATTTTAACATATATAAGCACGTATTCACATACCGACAAGTCACATAATGATTACAAACATATAATGCACGATAACTAACACGTTTACGTCCGTTCACCAATTCCCGAGACTCGAGACTTGCGTGTGTGTTTTAAACCCGGTGATTCCACGAATCACCAATCCTTGTACACATGGTTATGGACCGACTCCCGATGATTCCCATGAATCATCATAACGACTCGACTGACCCAGTTAAGTACGTAATATGCATGACTCGCTAAGGTAGACTTACTAGTTTAGTCAATGTTACCAACCTGAGTTTGCCGAGTGTCACATCATCCCCCTATTGAAAGAATTTTCGTCCCGAAAATTGCCCAAGGCCAAAAGGAAGAGACGAAAGAGAAGAAAAATTTTTCAGTTGCCACATCATCCCCCTGTTGAAAGGAATCTCGACCAGAGATTCATTCAGCTTCAGCAGAGACATGTCCTGATTTGAACGCGCGCTTAGGAAATAAATGAGGATACTTAGCTTTCATCTGATCTTCCCGTTCCCACGTGAACTACGGTCCACGATTTGAGTTCCAACGAACTTTAACAATGCGGATTTTACTCCGGCGAAGGCTACGGATCTTATAATCGAGAATCTCAACCGGTTCTTCCACAATACGCAGACGATCATCCACCTTGATCTCTTCGAGAGGAACAACCAAAGATTCATCCGCCAGACACTTCTTGAGGTTAGAGACATGGAAGACATTATGAACATTACTGAGTTCAGCTGGCAGATCAAGCCTGTATGCTACCGGTCCAATCCGTTCCAGAATTACGAACGGTCCCACATACCGAGGATTTAATTTGCCACGCTTCCCAAAACGTATAACGCCCTTCCACGGAGATACTTTCAATAAAACCCTGTCGCCAACCTGAAATTCTAACGGCTTGTGACGACGATCGGCTTAGATGTTTTGACGATCCCGAGCTGCTGCCATGCGGTTACGAATTTGTACGATCTTCTCGGAAGTCTCGTACACAAGTTCCGGGCCGGTGAGTTGACTCTCACCCACCTCAGCCCAACAAAGAGGGGAACGACATTTCCGCCCGTAAAGAGCCTCGAACGGAGCCGCCTTGATACTAGAATGGTAGCTATTATTGTAGGAGAATTCCACCAGTGATAGATGACTCTCCCACCCCTTGCCAAAGTCGATCACACATGCCTGAAGCATGTCTTCTAGTGTTTGAATCGTCCGCTCACTTTGACCGTCAGTTTGCGGATGATAGGCTGTGCTCATATCTAACTGAGTACCCAGAGCCTTATGCAAAGACTTCCAGAAGTTAGAGGTGAACCGGGGATCGCGATCAGAAATAATAGAAACAGGCACCCCGTGCCGGGAAACCACTTCCTTAAGATACAAATGAGCCAAACGCTCAAGGCCATTAGTTTCCTTGATAACGAGGAAGTGCGCAGACTTTGTCAACCTATCGACGATCACCCAGATCATTTCGCAACCACTGGGCGACCTCGGGAGTTTGGTCACAAAGTCTATTGTAATCCGTTCCCACTTCCACTCGGGAATTTCAGGTTGTTGCAGAAGGCCGGACGGCTTTTGGTATTCAACCTTGACCTTGGCACAGGTCAAACATTTGCTTACATACGAAGCTACATCCGCCTTCATGTTCGGCCACCAATAAAGTATCTTTAAATCTTGATACATCTTATCGGAGCCAGGGTGAATGGAGTACCGGTATTTGTGAGCTTCATCAAGAACGAGCTCCCGCAAACCCCCGAATAAAGGGACCCAAACACGTTCAGCAAAATAATGTAGGCCATCGGACCTGAGTTCAAGGTGGCTATCAGCACCATGCATTATTTCAGCTTTAAGGTTTTCTTCCTTCAAAGCTTCTTGCTGCGCCGAACGGATTTGGTCAGGTAAACTAGAATGGATAGTGAGCTGAAGAGCTCGAACACGACGAGGCTTAGCGGATTCCTTCCTGCTCAAGGCGTCTGCGACAACATTCGCCTTGCCAGGATAGTATTTTATAGCATACTCATAATCATTAAGAAGCTCGACCCAGCGACGCTGTCGTATGTTCAACACCTTCTGATCAAAGATATGCTGGAGGCTCTTGTGATCGGTATAAATGGTGCACTTGGTACCGTACAAGTAATGCCTCCAGATCTTCAGAGCAAAGACCACTGCACCCAATTCTAGATCATGGGTGGGGTAGTTTTTCTCATGAACCTTAAGCTGACGAGAAGCATAAGCAATGACCTTCTCGTGCTGCATTAACACACAACCAAGACCCCGGATAGAAGCGTCACAATAAACCACAAAATCGTCCGTGCCTTCACGCAAGGACAAGATAGGAGCATAACAGAGTTTAGCCTTTAGCATCTGAAAGGCTGACTCTTGCGAATCACCCCAGTCGAACTTCTTGTCCTTCTGGGTAAGCGAGGTGAGGGGTTGAGCGATCTTCGAAAATCCCTCGATGAAACGACGATAATAACCTGCAAGACCCATGAATTGCCGCACCTCAGATGGCGTCTTTGGTGCTTCCAGTCTTTGATAGCTTCTATCTTAGCTGGATCAACATGAATTCATTTTTCATTAACCACATGACCAAGGAATTGAACTTCACGCAACCAGAAGCTACATTTAGAAAACTTGGCGTACAACTGTTCCCGCCTCAAGAGTTCCAAGACAAGACGCAAGTGTTCCCGGTGGTCCACTTCGTTCTTGGAATAGACTAGAATGTCATCAATGAATACAATCACGAATTTATCAAGATAGGGCTTACAAACACGGTTCATCAAATCCATGAATATGGCGGGCGCATTGGTGAGACCAAAAGGCATGACCAAGAATTCAAAGTGGCCATAACGAGTTCGAAAAGTGGTCTTCGGAATATCGGCTTCATGGACTCTCAACTGATGGTACCCGATCTCAAGTCAATCTTCGAATAGAAGCTAGAACCCTGAAGTTGATCAAATAAATCATCGATGCGAGGAAGAGGATAACGATTCTTGATGGTAACCTTGTTCAATTCACGGTAGTCGATACACATACGCAGGCTTCCGTATTTCTTCTTGACAAAAAGAATAGGAGCTCCCACGGGGATGAACTAGGTCGGATGAAACCCTTCTCCAATAACTCTTGTAACTGGTTAGACAACTCTTGCATCTCGGGAGGTGCAAGACGATATGGGGCTCGGGAAATAGGGGCCGCACCTGGAGCGAGTTCAATACCGAATTCGACCTAACGATAAGGCGGAAGGCAAGGTAGATCTTCAGGAAATACGTCGGGAAAATCACAAACGACAGGAATATCTTCAATCTTCCTCTCTCCTCTGATGAAACTGAAACAAGAGCCAGAATGGCAGAATACCCCTTTCGAAGATACTTATAGGCTTTCATACACGAAATGATACTCAAAGGGACACCACTCTTCTCACCATGTACCACAAGAATTTCTCCATCAGGGAGAGGAAGTCGAATGACCTTATCGAAACAAACGATCTCAGTGTGATACAAGGATAACCAATCCATACCCACAACAACATCAAAACTACCCAAGGACACCGGCATAAGGTCAATAGGAAAGGAATAACCCGACAATTCAAGGCGACACTCCCTAAGGACGTGCGTCGCTTCAACCTTCTTACCATCGGCCAATTCTATCAAGTACTTAGCCTCTAAAGGTGTAGGTACCCTATCAAGCAATTGACTAAATCCAAGAGATATAAAACTCTTATCAGCACCAGAATCAAACAAAACCGAAGCATAGTGATTATCAAGAAGAAACGTACCGGTAACAGTGTCAGGGTCCTGTCGGGCCCCGCTCAAACCAATCACAAAGGCGCGAGCATTCCTGCCTCCGCCCCCATTGTTTCCATTACCCGATCCATTCTTCCCAGCCTCGCCCTACTTCAACTTGGGGAAGTCACGCTTTTAGTGTCCAAGCTCACCGCAGTTATAACACCCCTGCTTCCCCTGGTTTCCCTGAGGGGCAGAAGCATGAGGAGCTGGGGCAGGTGTAGCAGGCGGGATCTGGTTACCCTGAAGATTGACCCTGCAATCCTTAGCTACGTGCCCGTCCTGTTGCACCGACGACAACGGTACTTGTCACAAGGACTAGTATGATGAAACCAACATCTTTCACACTTCGGCAACTTCCCAAATAACCCCTCGACTTCTACTCAGACGACGATCCCCCAACGTCAGACCTCTTCACCTGCTGAGGCTGAGCTGAGCTCGAGCCTTTACCCACACCTTCCCATTTCCGTTTGTTGTTCTCGGGAGCCTTCATAGTAGCGCCTCGGGGAGGCAAGACTCCTTCAGCTACTTTCATATTGGTCAGCCTGTGAGCCGACCGAACCACCTCAGAATACACAGTAAGATTACCCGCAGCTACCAACCCCGCGACCTCCGGTACCAACCCCGAAATATAGTGCTCAATCCTCCTGTATTCCGGTGTGTACAAATTCGGGCACAATACCGCCAGTTCATTGTGTCTAGCTATGTACGCTTCAATCTCAGACCCCACCATCTTGTGATTCCAGACCTCATGCTCGAGCTTCTGGATCTCATCCCTCGGGCAGTACGCGCGTTTCAAAAGCTGTACGAATTCTACCTAGGGCATAGCATAGGCTTCCCCAATACCCATGGCCTGGGTGGTGGAGTTCCACCAAGTCAAGGCTTGACCCTCAAGGGTTGCAGAAGCATACTTCACGCGGTCGCCTGCCGGGCAACTGCACATAGAGAACACGGATTCAACTTTTTCTAACCATCGGAGCAGTCCCACTGCCCCTTCAGTTCCACTAAAGTTGTGGGGCTTAAAATCCATGAACTTTTTGTAGGAGCACTGGGACAAGACACACAGATAAATAACAAGAAAAGGTACGGTACCCTGAAACAAGGTATAATAGGTGGAAATCGACTTACCACCCATAGCATTGTGAGCAGCTTAGAATGCAGCCAAGGCTACGTTCACGTGCTGCTGCAGTAGATTGTCCAACTCCGCTTGGGTCATATTAACGTTTCCGCGGCCACCGCCGCCAGCATGACCGCCAGCACGGTCGCCTCTGCGACCTCCACGAGCTCCCAACATCTTCTGTTAAAACAAGGAACAAAAGACTTAGGCTTGGTTGTGGTATAACCCGCTAGGAATTTCAAGAAACTTGACCGGGTCCAGTTCGGGTCCATCCGTTCAAACGCAAAGTTCACTAGGGTTCCCATGCATTCCAGTTTATGATCTCGTGTGCGCCTGACATGATAAACTGTTCTACATGGTCCTCCAGGTGTACTTCAAGCTTGAGGTTCAAGTCAACGGACACTAGCACCCAATCATGATATTATCATAAGTATAAGTATAAGATAGTATGTATAAGGACGAGTGTGTCTATTAGGGCATAGAAGGGAGATGTCCGAATCCCTGGACAGATCTCAAGAGTATGCCAAAGCTACCCCAATGTACACCGTCGCCATGAAGGTTCAATAATATGTTGTTCGCCGTCGAATCATGGTAAGGATGGGTTAAGGAGTAGAATGATAAAGAGTAAACAGATGATGTAGCGTAGAAGATGATGACACCGACACCCCGACAAGTTATAATGTTACCCACATGTTAAGACTCGACCATCTGTGACCGTCTAGTGTGTGCGACTCGGCTATAGACTAGACTCTACATGCAGTCCTAGTTTACTATAACCGTTGGCTCTGATACCGTTCTGTCACACCCTCAAATTCCACATGCGGGGTTTTACCGCGAGGCGCGTGACACACCAGGATCCCAGTCAACGATCACAATAAACAAACACTAAACATGCATACATATATATATTGAAACCAAAACGTTATGCTTTGAGCCATAAACCAGTAGCGGAAGCATTTCTTGTTTACAACCAAAAGGCATATTATAGTTTACAAAACATTGTTTAATATGCATCAAAACTCTAGACGCTGTGCAAGAATCCGTGCGCCTAGTCCGTTACTGCTACCTTAGCGGCCTGAGAAAACATGCCAAAAATGTTAACATATAATGCTAGTGAGTTCACAGGTTTTCTTTTATAAAAGTGTTTTCGTAAGTTTGAAAAGATCATTCCCGTTACTACTAGGTTATAAGAACGTTCGTTAGACGTTAAGTGTTTTTACTGCTACGGTTGGGAACCCATTACTAAACATGAACAAGTAGTTGAAGCGTGACCAGATGACTGGGCTATTACCGATGCCTCGATGAGCCCGAACTAGAGACAATATGCACCCGCCCGGCCCTGCCGTCGAGTGGGGTTTGTGAGGCCCAATAGATCTATCCACGTTTCCCTCGCTGTGCAACCCACACATTCATGGTTTCCCCCTGGGACTTTCCATAAAAAGCCGTATAGTAATGTAAAGTAACCATAGTATAACATGACCTTTAATAAATAAGTATGTAGCATGTTTCTCCCCCGAAAGTAAAACAGTAAAAGTAGGGCTGTGACACTCACCTTAGATTGCGTTACTTGAAAATAGTTAATTAAGTATGCTATGATAGCCCCAAATAGCGGCAAACTATCATAAGATGTGTATAAGTATCCGGACTAGTAACCCACAGGTTAACTAGTCCCCGAATGTCCAGACCATAACCATAAATGTTTGAAAACACTTTTGACTGTTAAACCGACCGTACCAGACAAGACCCGACATCCCATTGGTGACCCGACATCCCACGTGTTAGCCAAATACAAGACATCATGCAACATATGCAGTTAAACACTTAATACGCCCAGGAGTTCACCTAGTCTAGCATAACGCTCAATTAACGCATAAACGAGTCCGAACACGTGTTACTAAGTCATTGGGCGTATCCCGGGGTTCCTATCATGTTCCTAGGTGTCAAAGCATGTTTCGGGATGTCAAAATACGCTTACAACAGCAGTACACGCGATTAGGAAACTAACATGCAATTAGGAAAAGTCAACTAGTGATAGGGGAGAGTAAACAGGCGATTGGCAGCCTAATCGCCTGATGTTCAGGAGATTGGTTTCCTAATCGCCCCTGCATCAGGCTATTAGGCTGCCCAATCGCCTGCTGCAGTAGCGTGGTGCGTTTTCGCGCGTTTAAACACTCCAAATCAGATCCGAAACATGTAAAATCACCCACTATCAGACCTAAACTATTAACCAACCCATTTCAAGCAAAAGCCCCCCCAATTTATCTCTGCTCTAACGGCCTCTGTGCGATTATTTCCAAAAATGGCAAAGTACTAGGTTTCATTAACTATGAAATCTTTCCTTAAATGGCAACAACCAGATTACACATCCTACAACTTGCAAATCATCATCCCTTTGTTATAATATCATTTTAATGTGCATCTTAACAACAAACAAGCATTGAATCATATCATAACATCCTAATTCTTCAAGAATCACCCAAATGGGTCAAAATGCATACTTTCATCAAAACACTATAACAATAGCTCAAATCCTTAGATAATCATCCTAACAACTCCTACACATTAGAAGTACATCAATATCATGGAAACATTCATGTTCTAACCACCAAAAATCATCATGTGCATAAATACTTCACATATAGCAAGTATTATGGTGTAGACTTGTTTTAGAACTCATTTCTAAGGTTTTTAAAGACACATACTTAGCAAAACAAGGTCTGGATTTTTGGGAACCAAAACAATAATCATTACCAAGGTTTAGGATGAAGAACACACCTTGGATTTTATCAAAGAAAGGTGTGTAAGCTTGGAAATGGTGAGTTTTGAAGCAAATTAAGTTCCAGAGGTGTTTTGAGGTGTGTGGGAGGTTTAGTATCTGTTAGGGTTGCATAAATGGTGTTTGGGGAGTCAAGGGTTGTATTTATAGGTGTTTTGACTCGTGCACAACAGAACAGGCGATTAGGAGGACAGATCAGGCGATTAGGAGCCTAATCGCCTATACAACTGGCGATTAGTGCTCCAATTGCCCCAATCCCTCTCCAATCGCCTATAAAACTGGCGATTAGGCTACTCACTGGTGCCTAATCGCCTACAGCCTTCCAGATTGGGTTTTTGGCGCGTTAAACACTATTTTAACATATATAAGCACGTATTCACATACCGACAAGTCACATAATGATTACAAAAATATAATGCACGATAACTAACACGTTTACGTCCGTTTACCAATTCCCGAGACTCGAGACTTGCGTGTGTGTGAGTTAAACCCGGTGTTAGGATCTGAGTTTGTTTGTTTTGATTGTTTAACTAAATATGGTAATAATGAAATGAAAATAGAATGAAAGTGCAGCGGAATAATAAACTGTTAATCAAAACAAGAGAGTAAATGTTTTCAGATCGAAAGCTTACATTTATCCAAAAGATTACAATCGTACAATTACTCCCCCTCAGCCTGATCACACAGTGTTTGTCTGAGAGAATGTTTGTGTGTGTGATGCAATAGAACAGTACAAGCACTGTTCTATTTATAGACAGACTCAAAGCACTGATGACCTAGGCTGACGTCACCTAAGACAGTGACCTCTAACAGAATAACAAACATAAACATCTGCCTATTACAAACTACTGTTACATTGAAAGCACTGATATTAAACAGCTGTTGTAGGAAAACTCTGATGGTCTTGTATCCACTGCTGGAGCCTAAGTGCTGTTGGTTCCAGCAGTGCTTTGGTCTTCAGTACTTGTATCAGCAGTTGTTCTTCATCAGACCTTTGGTCAGCAGTTGTTCTTCATCAGTTGTTTATTCAGCAGTTCTTGTATCAGCAGTTGTTGAGCAGTTGTTTGGATAGAACAGTAGTTAGGGTCATCAGTCTTTTGGGAGAAGTAAGTTGTAAAGACTGTTTATTCAAGGATCAAACTGATAGCATGTTTTGGCTTTCTAATCATCTGTTCTTCTCCAGGTCAGCAGACCCAACAATCTCCCCCTAGAACAGATGATGCCAAAACTCAGCTTTATTTATTGATCTTTATTCCTCATCAGACTTTCTCTGATTTGACCTTTGAATTGTAATTCAAAGTTCAGAGCAAATAAGTCTTCTTCATCTCTTTCTAGGTCCAGATTTAGCAATGTTTGGTGATCTTCTGCACATAGGCTGTAAGCATCATCCATGCTGATCTTCTGAACCCTTCCATCTGACCTGAGCAATGTCAATTCGTGGTTGTCTTTGTTGACTTTCCACTTTAGAATTTTTGAGTCAGTGGATTTGCTGAGATGAACTTTTATTCTTGATGAGTTGGGTGAAGGAGGTCTTCCAATGAGTTCTCTGAGCTTCTCTGTTGTAGGATCAGAGAAATAGTGTATTTGATTGAAGAGCCCTTCCTTGATGAATGTATCAGCAAACTTCTTTTGATCTTCCTCTGACATCTCCTTCTGCTTCTTGAACTGTCTTCTTGCAGCAGTTGTTAGATCAGAGGTTTCAAGTAAGCTGTCCAAGTTAAAGGTCTGTTGGGGTCTCTTCATCATTGGTTTCCTTGGCAGGCTGGGATCCTTCTTCCTATTTTCTTCCAGACTTCTGTAAGTTTCAACCAACCTTAACTCAGACCATCTGGAAACTGACCTCATCTCCCATAGTTGGCAGCTACAATCTCTTGCCTCATCCTTTTGAACTTCAAGCCTCTGACTGGGTCTCTGCCTTTGCCAAAGTTAGGAGTAGAGACTTTAGCCTTGGGGTCTTTGGCCATTTCTTCAATTCTGAGTAGTTCTTCTCTCAAAGCATGTGTAGTCCAACCATTGAACTGCTTTTTGTTTGCTTTGTAAGGCTTGGTTGCCATAATCTGTTCAAGAAGAGATTCCCTTACCTCCTTTTCCAAGTCTACACTGGGAGGCATGGAGGACATGGAATTGCTCAGGGTCTTAGCAAAGTCTTCAATCCTTCTGAGTTTGCTAAGCTCTGCTGAATGGATGCCCTGAGCAGTCCTGTTATCCTTCCCTTTGCATTTCTCCCTGATGATGGCATCCACCTGTTCACCCTTGTATTTCAGATAAGTATCAATGTTGAGGGGAACAGGGAAGTTTGAGAGAGATGGGAAGGATCTTTCAGATGGCTGTTCAGTATTATAGAAGGATTGTAATTCCCCCTTGAGTAGATCAAGTTCAAGGGGATACTGAACAACCAATGGTGTAATGGTTGGTGGTGGTCTATGGGATCTGAACTTGGATGTGTGTGGTGAGAATGATGTGATTGGAATAGCTGTGATAGGAGGAGTGGATTGTGCAGTTGAGATGGTGTTTGGTGATGTGTGTATGTTTTCATCATGTACAACAAAGGTTGATTTTCTCTTCCTTGTGTACATGATTTTAGGTGATGGTGATTTGGTAGCAGTGGTTGGATTAACATATGTTGGCCTTTTAGTAGGTCCAGCAGATGTTTGGGATTTAGCTGGTGATGTATGTTTGGTGGTTGTATGTTCAGGTGTGTTTGTTGGTTTGGGTATGTTTGTTGGTTTGGGTGCAGTGGTTTGCGTAGCAGTGTTTTGGGTAGGTTCAGTGTTTTGGGTGGCAGTGGTTTCAGTAGCAGTGGTTTTATCAACAGAGGTGTTCAACTTAGATGGTGGTTTTCTGACATGCTTAGCAGGCCTTTTCATCCTTTTAGAGGATCCCACATCTTCAGTTTCCCTTTGTTGTTTCTTCTTGAGTTCAACTAATGCTTCTGCTTTAACTTCCAAGGTGTCAGCTCTTTTCTGTTTTTCTTGAGCAGCCTTTTCAGCTTCTATATTTGCAGAGTCATCTACTGCTTTATTCTTCTCAGTGTTTTGTTGTGGTGCTGTTGGTGTTGTTTGTTGGTGTTGTTGTTGTGGAGCTGATTTGGTAGACTCTGGTTTCTTGGCAGACTTGGCTTGGCCTTTTTGAGAAGGAGGACAACCAAAAGGATCTAGTTTTGGTAGCCTATCTCTGCCACTCTCCCCCTTTTTGGCATCATCAGCCGTGAAAGCATCATCATTTTCATCCCTGAGGATGGTGGTAGGGGCAGAGCCAGTAGTCTTCAGCAGGTGGTCCTTGATGGCTTTGATATCAGCATGGGTATCTTTGTACCTTGCATCTACCATATTCCTGATCTCAGCCATGTAAGTTTCATGTGTCTGATCAGCCAGTTTTCTGTGAGCTATGATGATGGGGGAAACTGATTTCCATAACTCACTGGCTATATCAGCTGTTGATGGTTGACTCTTGGAAAGGTCTGCAATTGAGCTCAGTATAAGCTTGACATCAGATTTGATGTCAGCAACAGAGGTTTCAATGACAGAAACTCTGTCCGTCAATTCTTGGTATTTTGACCCATCTCCTAAATTAATAGGATCATCTGAGTCCCTACCAGTGGTAGTTCTACCTGATTCAGTCCTAATAGGTGAATCAGATGCCCCTTTTTTTTGGTACTGGGGACTTCCAACTGTTTTTGGAGACACTATAGTGGCTTCAACAGTTGTTTCCTTCAAGGGAGTCTTAGCTATGTAATCACTGTCCTGATGTGAGACAGTGGTCTCTACATCAGTAGTGGCTGCTCCACTTGAAAACTCACCTAGAGTTTCATTGAACTCAGGTGGTGTAACCTCCTCTTCTGTTTGTGGGATAGCAGATTGTATATTCTCAGGACCAGTCACTTGTTGAAGTATACTCTCAGTGACAGGTGGAAGAGAGGAACTGGGATCTTCCTAAGATTTTTCAATTGCTTCAAACAGAGGTTGCATTGTTTGTGGGACATGATGTGATGGTGAGGGTGGAGGAGTAACAAGGGAATTAGCCCTGGGAGAGGGGCTTGTGAACAGTTGGTCAAGTGACTCAAATGTATCATGATGTGTGTCCCCTTGGCTTACAACATGATCCTTTTGAGAGGATTCATGAGGAGTTTGGTCAGGTGGAGGTATTTCCAACTGTTGTGAGGAAGTAACAACAGTGGTTTCAGGTTGCTTTAGTTGTGCAACAGAGGTTTCTTCTGGTACCTCAACATCCAGAAGCCTCATTTGTGGTTGAGTGGTGGTTTTTGTGGATGGATGTTTCTTTTTGGAAGTGGCTGGTGTGGGTTTCACAGCACTGGATGTAATGCCATGATCACCAGGAGCAGTGGGCTCAACAACAGAGGTTTTGACAACAGTTGTTGCCTTTGTCCTCTTTGTTTGTGTTTTAGAAACTTTTGACACTTTAGACACTTTTTCTTGGGTGCTTCCACCCAGCATTCTTGTGAAAGTTTCATCAGTTAAGCTTTTCATTTGCATAGCCTCACCCTTTTTGAAAACTTTTTCTGGTAAGGCTTTTTGTAAGATTACACTAAGAATTCTTGGGTAAATAAGAAAAGCATTGTTTGACCCAGACTTGACTACTTTCACATTTGATACCAAGTCCATGAACAATCCCTGGGAAAGATTGAAGTCAGAGTTTGACAACATAGCATATCCCAGATATTGCATCCTTAATGGGATTTCATTAAAGGATGTGGACTTATCAGAGACACAAAGAAGAAGAGTATGGAAGAAAAATTTCATGACTGGAGGGAAAAACTTTTTGAAAAGAGTTGATCCAGTCATCTGACCATCATACCCTCTTTCTTGGAACTCAGTGTGAAGCTCTGTTTTAGTAAAGGAATCCTTACCTTCCAGGTCATTCAGTGTGAAGGTTGTGGATTTGGTTTCAGGGGTAATGACGACACTGGTTTCTCCAATTTTGGAAATAATGGAAGTAGGCTTTTTGTCTTGTAGTAGAAACTCAGCATTCAACCAAAATTCTTGGAGTGTATCAAGATAAATGGGGGCATTAGCGGTTAGGATGGGTAAGTATTTGGAGTTAAGGAAAATGTCGATGGTGGAATGAAATGGAGCGTTGTCATCTGTTTTAATCAGATAGGGGAGACAATTGTGTGTAGCTTTGGCTTGAAGATCCATTGTAATGGATTTCGAAGGTGAAGATGATTGAATATTGATGGAGGGTTTGAGAATGAAGAGGCGGTTTTCAGTATTTTGAATACAATGAGACAGTGTAACGTCTGTTGTGGTAAAACAGGGTTTTTATAGGCTCAATGAAACCGCTGATGTGGCCAAACCTCTGCTTATATGAGCAGACGTGGCAATCATCTGATGGATGAAACATCTGGTGGATAACAGCTGTTTTTGGCAAACAACTGATACAAACAGCTGATGGATCCAACTGTTTTTTTTTTCAGATATATTATATATATATATTATATATATATATATATATATATATATATATATAAGAGGACAGTTGTTTTATCTGAACAGATGTTCTGAAACAGATTTTTCAACTAACAGTTGTTTTATTTGATCAGATGTTTTGAAACAGACTTTTCAACCAACAGTGGATATGAATGAAACAGTGGTTGTTTTATCTGATCAGATGTTATAAACAGATTTTTCAACCAAACAGCTATTTAAAAATTTGATTTGCTGAAACATTTTATTAGGATTTATTGAAAATTTATTTGTTTAATCCATGTTTAACATACCAATTCTGGAAATCAGGTTTGTAAAGGTAGATGTGTCTAAAGCTTTTGTTAACACATCTGCCAACTGATCCTCTGTTGGAACATGGTGTAAGGAAATCAAACCTTTTTCATAGCTGTCTCTGACAAAATGATGTCTTATGTCAATGTGTTTGATAGTGGAATGAGAGACTGGATTTTTGATGATATTTTCAGCAGCTTAGCTGTCCAACATGAGTGGAGTCCTAAGTGCAGTTATCCCAAAATCCAGTAGTTGATTTTGAAGCCACATGAGTTGGGCTGTACAGCTTGCAGCAGCAATGTATTCAGCTTCAGCTGTTGAAGTTGAAACAGCTGCCTGCTTTTTGCTTTGCCATGAAACTAAGGCATTTCCTAGAAATTGGCACCCTCCTGAAGTGGATTTTCTTGTGGTGTGACAGCCAGCAAAGTCACTATCTGAATAACCTGAAAGCTCAATGTTTCCATTAGCAGGATACCAGATACCAAGTGTGGGAGCACCTTTGAGGTATCTGAATATCCTTTTCACAGCAATAAGGTTTGACTTTCTGGGTGAAGCCTGGGATCTGGCACAGACACAGGTAGCAAACATAATGTCTGGCCTAGATGCAGTTAGGTACAATAAAGACCCAATCATACATCTATAATGTGTTTGATCAACCAGTTCATCCTTGTCATCAATAGTGAGCAGCTTGGCTGTACACATGGGTGTGCTACATGGCTTACAATCATTCATTTCAAATCTGGTTAATAAGTTCTTTACATATTTGTTTTGGTGAATGAATGTGCCATTTTGCAGTTGTTTCACTTGAAGACCAAGGAAACACTGAAGCTCACCCATGGCACTCATCTCAAACTCTGCTGTCATGAGTTTTCTGAACTCTTCACACATTTGGTTACATGTGGATCCAAAAATGATGTCATCCACATATATTTGAACAATCATTAAGTGTTTCCCTTTCCATTTAAGAAATAAAGTTTTGTCAATTTTACCTCTTGTGAAGCCAATGGATAAGAGAAATGTGGAAAGAGTTTCATACCAGGCCCTTGGTGCTTGTTTGAGTCCATACAAAGCTTTGTTGAGCTTGTAGACATAGTCAGGATGGAATGTGTCTTCAAAACCAGGTGGCTGACGTACATAGACCTCCTCCTGAATTTTGCCATAAAGGAAAGCACATTTGATATCCATCTGATACACCTTTATGTTGTGGTTGACAGCAAAGGCTAAAAAGAGTCTGATGGCTTCTAGTCTTGCTACAGGAGCAAAAGTCTCATCATAATCTATTCCTTCTTCTTGTCTGAAGCCTTCAACCACAAGCCTGGCTTTATTCTTGACAACAATACCCCTTTCATCAGTCTTGTTTTTGAAGACCCACTTTGTTCCTATAGGACAAACATCCTTAGGAAGTGGTACAAGCTCCCATACTTGTTGTCTTTTGAATTGAAGGAGTTCTTCCTGCATGGCCTCTACCCAACTGTTGTCTTTCAGTGCCTCTTGGTACTTGACAGGTTGTGTGAGGGATAAGAAACCTGCAAAAAGACAGATATTTGAGGATTGGCTTCTTGTGAGCACACCCTCTCTGATGTTGCCAATGATCTGGTCTGGTGGATGAGCTCTTAAGTAAATAAGATCTCCTTGATATGGAACAATGGCATTTTGAGGTGATGGACAGAGGTTTGGTGACTCTGTTGGTGTAACATCTGTTGGTACTTCTTTAGTGCCATCAGATGTTTGGAATGGTAATGGAGGAATAGGTCCAAGTGGTGTGAAACTTGACTGACTTTTGTCAACAGATGATTGACTTTTGTCAACAGATGATAGGTCAGTGGTTGTGAGGGGTGAGGCAGTGGTTTGAGGATAATACTGGCCAACAGTGGTTGACACAGCTGTGGCAGAGTTTTGACAATTGTTTTGAACAGCTGCTTCCTCTGAGGCAGAATAGACTTTGTAGTGACTGGGGATCACAACATCTGTTCTGTAATCTTGCTGTGGAGACTGTGGAATACCTGCATTGTTAGCTTTAACAGTGATATCTTCAAATTTGAATTTATCTAAATCAAATAGTTCAGCAGGGTTTGCAGGGATTTTTAGGGATGAAAGTTCATTGAACTTTACATTCAGAGTTTCTTCTATTGTCTTAGTCCTTGTGTTAAACACTTTGTAGGCCTTAGCAGTAGAAGAATATCCCAGAAAATAACCACAGTCTACTTTGGCTGCAAATTTTGAAATGGAATCTTTGAGATTTAAAATGAAACATGGGCAGCCAAAGATTTTGAAAAATGAGATTAATGGTTTGATTTTGAACAAAATTTCATAAGCAGTTTTTTGATGTCTGGGGTTGATCAAAACTCTGTTTTGAACATAGCAAGCAGTGTTTACAGCTTCTGCCCAAAAGGACAGTGGCAAGCCAGAATCTGCTAGCATGGTTCTTGCAGCTTCTATAAGAGTTCTATTTTTCCTTTCAACCACCCCATTTTGTTCTGGTGTTCTTGGGATGCTGAACTGCCTCACAATCCCTTTTGACACACAGAAGTCATCCAACTCCTTATTTTTAAACTCTGTTCCATTGTCACTCCTGAAGACTTTTACTGCCAAGTCATATTGCTTTTCAACTTTGGTGACAAAGTCCTTCAATATACCTGCAGTCTCATCCTTAGAATGTAAAAAGTAAGTCCATGTAAACCTAGAAAAATCATCAACTATGACAAGACAAAATCTCTTTCTTCTTAGACTCATGATTTTAACAGGGCAAAACAAGTCCATGTGCAACAGTTGTAGACACTGACTAGTTTTGGACTCATCAATGGATTTGTAAGAGCTTTTATGTTGTTTCCCTTTTAAGCAAGAAACACAATGCTCATCACATTTAAATTCTTTTGATGGTAAACCTCTGACAAGGCTTTGTTTGTAGAGTGTGTTGATAGTATTAAGGTTGGTGTGACCCAATCTCCTATGCCACAATTTTGTCTCCTTAGTGGAGGCAGCAGAAAACAGACAGACATTTGCCATAGGATTGTCCTTTAACATATCAACAACATACACATTGCCACTTCTATGAGCAACAAGTTGTGCTTTGCTCTCAGCAATAATGGTATCAATCTTTTTCACCACTTCTGGCCCAATAATCTTACAAGTTTTCTTTGTGAAACATGAGCCATAACCTTTGTCACTCATTTGTGAAACACTCAGAAGATTAAACTTGAGATTATCAATAAGATTGACATTTTCAAACTTGAGTTTTCCAGCCTGTACAGTCCCTGAACCCAACACCTTACCTTTAGAATCATTACCAAAGGATATATCACCCCCTCCATGAGCCAAGAAGTCCAGAAGAAGGGCTCTACATCCTGTCATGTGCCTGGAGCCTCCACTATCTACATACCAAAGACTATCTAAACAAGCAGAAGCTCCCTGCACATCAGTAAATGATTAGTTTTGGTGAGTGTCCAAATCCAAGTTGGCTTTGGATGGGTCCTCAGACCTTTCAGACTCAAGCTTTGGAAGGTGATCAGTGGTTTGGACCAATTTGCCAGTGCTTGGATGTCAACACTTGGGGCAGCAGTTGTTTGATCACTTCTTGACAGATGATAATACCCATATGGATTTCTGTTCACTCTTGGTTTAGAGGGTCTTTTTGGCTCCTCATAAACATGTGGCAGACTGTGACATGGAGGTTGACCATAACCTCTTGGGTATTTGCTTGTGGGTGGAGCATCTGTTACTTGGACAACTCTAGAAGCAGATGTTTCAAGCCTTTTTGTAACAGATGTTTGGACAGGGGTGAAGGTCTGTTTGGGCTTTCCTTTTGAAGTACTAACCACAGGGTTTGCAAGAGTTTTAGCTTTGTATTCTTGTATTTTAACATCAAAATTTTTGAGATACAAGCACTCTTTGGTCTTGTGATTCTTTTTCCCACATATTGAGCATGTGGCTTTGGAATCACATTCACTTGTTCCTTTGTTAATGTCATATGCTTTTAGAAGAAAACAGTTTTTGGTGACATGATTCTTCTTTTCACAAAAATCACAGAACAAGTTGACAGTCTTTTCTTTCTTCTTCCCCTTTTCAGCCTTCTTTTCAGCAGATGTTTGAGCATCTGCTGGAAGATTTTTCAGGGGAATGACTTTAGCCAATGGAATGACCTTTTCCTGAGGAGCTGTCTTTCCCTCAGGTGTTTTAAAATCAACAGGTTTGAAATTCTCAAGAGTATCACACTCATCAGACCAAGTAGGTTTAAATTCATACTTTTCAAGTTCAGCAAAAGATGAGGAACCTTCTGGTTTTTCAAGAACAATTTTCTTACCATTTGGTTCAGTGATTTTAATCTCTTGACCCTGCAGGTTTGTTGGTATTACCTCAACAGACTTTTGACTCTTTTTGTCAGTGTTTTCAAAAGCTGGAGCAGTGGTTTCAAAACCAAAGCCAAACTTCACATGACTTTTAGTTTGTTTGTTGAGTAACATTTCAAAACCTCTACATGATTCCACCCATTTCTCACATTCAACTTGGGTGGACTCTAGCTCACTTTTGCAACTTTGATATTTTGCTATCATAGTTTGGAGCTGGTCTTTGGTTATGGTTGCTTCATGTTTTAAGCTGCTAATTTCAGACTCTTTTGCAGTTAAACTTGTTCTCAAATCTTTTGTGAGTTTTTCAAATTTAACTTCATCATCCAAAATTTTCTTTCTAAGGTTTTCATTCACCTCTTTGATGTTAGCAAATGCTATTACACATTTGTTAGAACACAACTCTTTAAGAATTTGAGGAGATACCTTAGCAGCAGCCATCAATGCACAATCACACTTGCACTCACAGTCATCAGATGCACCCCAGGGATCTGTGAGATTCACAACCTCTTCTTCAGGTTTTTCACTTGTAACAACTTCACTAACAACATCATCAGTCACAACATCAGATTCAGTTACCACCTCCTCAGATTCAATCTCATCCACCATGGCCATGAAACAAAAATTTTCTGGTTCATTTTCAGCTTTGGCAACTAGTGCAAAATTCTCATCTGTTAGCTCATCAGGTAGACTGCTCCAATCAACAAAGCCTTGTGTAAAGAAGCTCTGTTGACTAGTCTCTGCAGGAGCAGAGGATGGAGCAACAGTCGTTTGCACAGGTGCTTGAGCAATAGGTGTTTGCACATAGTGGATCTGAGGAACAGTGGTTTGGACATACTGGAGAGGAACAGTGTTTGAGGACTGTGCAAAATGAGCAGTGTTTTGCACATTTGGTCCAGGGGCATTATAGGAATTCTGATAAGTGTTGGTCTGTGGTCTTTGATTTGGATAGGTTATTATAGGTGCACCATGTTGACCCCTACATTCCCTAGCAAAATGACCAAACCTATGACATTTGTAACACTTGATCTTTGATTTATCCAACCCAACCTTAGATCTGCCAGTCAACCCTGGAAACCTTCTCCCAGTTTTCTTGTAAAAATTATTAGTTCTTACACTGAGAAGGGCCAATTGGTGCATAATGTCCATTTCTTCCAAATCATCAGGGTCAAAGTATTTCAGGTCATCATACTCAAAGGATATATTGTCAGATGCCTGGATATCACCACCACTTGCTGTGAAAGCATAGTTTGGTGAATAAGAATCAGAGTTAAAACCTGAGTTAAAACCTGAAGTTATGTCAATGAAATGATCATAACTCTGATCCTTTGTGTTTCCAGGCACCTCATCATGACCCAAAAGTGCTGTATTCCCAAACACATAGTCATCAGACACTTTTCCAGAGTCCTGGAGCTTCTTTTTCTGGTTAAGCTCTCTCTCATAGGTCAAGAGCTTACCATGAAGCTGGGTCAGTGATAGGTCTTTGAATCCAATTGAGTTTCTCATCACAATAGCAATAGTGTCCCATTTGTCTGGTAATGATCTTAAAAACCTATGGTTCAAGGTTGAATGAGGGTAAGTAAGACCAACCAATTTTAGTTCACTAATTAAGCAATTAAATCTCTCAAACTGTTGAGTTAATGACTCTCCTTTGACATGACTGAATGTTTCATATTGTTGGTTAAGTATTTCACGATTGTTTTCAATAACCTCCTCAGTCCCACCAAACTGTTCTTTCAGTGCATCCCACAACTCCTTTGCACTGTTACAGTGTAACAACCCAGCATATATATCATTGGGTAGAGCCATGGCCACAATACTGAAGGCCTTAGCATCTAGCTCAATTTTCTGAAAATCCTGGTCGGAGTAGTTTTCAAGTTTCTTTGGCTCAAACACTTTGGGATCTTCAGTACTCGGCACAGTCGGAAACATGTGGTCCGAAGATAACCGACTTCCAACACCCAGTGTTTTGTTGAGCTAGAACATGGCTCATCCGACGTTGCCAGATATTGTATTCAGATCTGACAAGCATCGGTGGCTTGTTGTTCGTGCCAGTGTTATGTGGATCGTGATTGATAGAAGCCATTCTCTGATTTTTCAAAAAAACAAAGTCTGTTTAAAAACGGTTGAAACGAAATTAAACTATTACTCTGTTTTCAATCTAACAGACAAACGATATCAATAATTGTGAGCTGATTATTAAATTGATTTGTTAGATCGAATTTAATTGACCAAGCTCTGATACCAATTGTTAGGATCTGAGTTTGTTTGTTTTGATTGTTTAACTAAATATGGTAATAATGAAATGAAAATAGAATGAAAGTGCAGCGGAATAATAAACTGTTAATCAAAACAAGAGAGTAAATGTTTTCAGATCGAAAGCTTTCATTTATCCAAAAGATTACAATCGTACAATTACTCCCCCTCAGCCTGATCACACAGTGTTTGTCTGAGAGAATGTTTGTGTGTGTGATGCAATAGAACAGTACAAGCACTGTTCTATTTATAGACAGACTCAAAGCACTGATGACCTAGGCTGACGTCACCTAAGACAGTGACCTCTAACAGAATAACAAACATAAACATCTGCCTATTACAAACTACTGTTACATTGAAAGCACTGATATTAAACAGCTGTTGTAGGAAAACTCTGATGGTCTTGTATCCACTGCTGGAGCCTAAGTGCTGTTGGTTCCAGCAGTGCTTTGGTCTTCAGTACTTGTATCAGCAGTTGTTCTTCATCAGACCTTTGGTCAGCAGTTGTTCTTCATCAGTTGTTTATTCAGCAGTTCTTGTATCAGCAGTTGTTGAGCAGTTGTTTGGATAGAACAGTAGTTAGGGTCAGCAGTCTTTTGGGAGAAGTAAGTTGTAAAGACTGTTTATTCAAGGATCAAACTGATAGCATGTTTTGGCTTTCTAATCATCTGTTCTTCTCCAGGTCAGCAGACCCAACACCCAGTGATTCCACGAATCACCAATCCTTGTACACATGGTTATGGACCGACTCCCGATGATCCTACGGATCATTGTAACGACTCCCGATGATTGACTCGACTGACCCAGTTAAGTATGTAATATGCATGACTCGCTAAGGTAGACTTATTAGTTTAGTCAACGTTACCAACCTGAGTTTGCCGGGTGTCACAAATCGGCCATATGATTCAGCAGCATGATATTTACAAGAGCGCTGCACTGCTGCCGCTGGTACATCTTCGAGTTCAAACCTAGAATCCGCCTCATTCCCAGCTTTGAAACCTACACTTGACTGACACATTTTTTGTTTTTCAAGACAAAACAAATCTGGGAATCGGTACATCAAAGGACCATCTCCAATCCCCCAATCAATCCTGAATCGCTCATCCTCCCCATTGCCTATATTCGCTAATTTTATTAGACATTGTATATTGACCCGTTTAAGTATACCAGCTAATTTAAGTAACACACAACCCAAATTGACCCATTTAAAATAAAATCCGACCAAAAGCATAAACTCTCACGCCACCTTTGCATACACTAAAAAATCACAGTATCAAACTAGACAATAGATCCCAATAAGCACAAACAATCCTTATAAAATCAATCCTTAATCCAACAATTGCATTCAAGATCCATGAACAAAATGTCAAATACTCAACAATTGCTAAGCCCAACTTCTCAAATTGTAAAGTGTAAAACTGTGCAACTAAACATATATATCCCAACCCGATTGAATCAGTCAATTTAATTCAGTTTGGGAGGTCCAGTAAATTTCAATAATTTAGGAACACCCTATAAGCCAGCCAATGAACTCATAACTCATAGCTAAGTAACCATGTCAGTAGAATTCTTTCTATCAATGGTTTTCCTCAAGGTTCACTAATGAAGAGATATATCACTAATGTGTTTTGTTATGCTATGGAACACAAATTATTTGCAAGTAGGGGTGCAAACGCGCTGAGTCGAGCACGAGCTCGACCAGGCTCGAGCTCGAGCTCGTTTAAGTTATTGAAGCTTGAGCTCGAGCTCGGCTCGATTCAAGCATTATTACCAATTTGGTTATTTATTCATAATTTTTTAGATATTAATTATTATATTTAAATACATATTTAATATATTAATCAAAATTTATATAAATAGTGGGCTCGTTAAGGCTCGCGAGCCGGCTTGAGCTCAATAAAAAAAAGCTCAACCTCAGGTTCGTTTACTAAACGAGCTTGTTTGTAGGCTCGGGCTTGAGCTCGAGTAGCTCACGAGTAGCTCGGATCATTTACACCCTATATTTGCAAGCTACTCTCATTATTAGATAAAAAGAACATTGTCCTTGATTTTGATGGGAAAATTTTCAATTATATCACTTCGTTGTTTACTTAAGCTTTTGAAAGCATTATACCAAATCCATATCAACGAAGGCCTCTTATAGACTCATTCCATTGAACCATAGTGTTATAAAATGTAACACCCCAACCGATGGCGGAATCATCGAGGTGTCACGTAGTGATGATTGTTCAAAAGCACAAGGTACTAAAATGTAAATGTATTATTGAATAATTTAAATTGTCTTACATAGATGAAATGGGAAAAATACAAAAATCTGAACGAAACATGAAAACTGAAATAACTTATTAAAAGCAAGCACTAAAATCCAATGCTATGGAACTAAGATCAAAATGCACCTGAAACATGTACAAAATAGGTTTTGTCAACATAAGAAATGTTGGTGAGCATTCCTAGTTTTAATACATATAGTAAGTTGGAAAATGGTATACAATTCAAGTGCAAAGCTACAGTGCAATTATGTAAACTATGTATCATACAAATGAGCGAAATCAATCCTGTGACTGTATAATGTACTAAATGAACGGCGGTGTACTTATCCAAATAATTGGATAATAACTTAACAATGACCATGGATTCTCCGATGAAAAAGGGGGAGAATCAACATAGGCGGGTTGTCAATCCAATAGCGCTATCCAATGTTAAGGTCGGCTTGTACAATGTTAATGATTTCACTAAGTACAAATGTATTCTACATGTAATGTCTAAGCATAAAGCACGTTTGTAAGAAAATGCACATAGTACTAGAATTGTATTGTAAAAATGTGAACTTGTATTTATAATTTCTATAAGTGTACATGTAACACCCCAAAAATGAATAAAAGCAAAAAGGGGATAGGAAATACTCACAGTTCGCGTAATAACTTGAAACTCTACCGAACAACGTGATGTGAATTAGGATTATCCCAAAGGATTAACCTAAAGTAATAGATAATTTGTAAGGGAGTGAACTTAGAGTCTAAGCTATCAAGGATACAAGTAGTTCTAGGGTTCCTAATTTGGGGATAAGTAATTGTTTTATTAATTAGGTAAATTGTTAATAAATAAATAAATTTGGTAAATAATTAAATAAATGACTATTATAGGTTTTTGATTAAAGATGGTCATGTTATAAGGTTTTAAGTATGAAAATAATTTTTATAAAATTATTTCCTCAAAAATTAATTATTTAGTGTATTTATTTCTATTTTCAAAGATATAATTTTAATATCTAAAAATATTAAAATTAAAGAAATTTCAATTTAAAATTTATATTTCTGTTCTAAATGAACAAAAATAATTTATCTAAAATTTTGGGATAAAAATATTGAAAAATGAGTTTATTATGATTTATTTATGATTTAAAATAACAAAAATCAATTAAAAAGATATGAAAGCAACGATTTTTCTGAAATAAAATTTATTTCTGAAATTCTTATAGATCTACAAGTTTAAAATAATTTTTGTGGATATTTATAAGAACGTCTAGATATTTTTATAGAATTTTAAAATTATAAATGAATAAACTTGTAGTATTTATAATATATATTAAATAAATTATTTTTAAGACACTTTTAGTATTTTAGAAACTATTTTTAAAAGAATATTAAAAATATAACTAAAAAATGTTTGAATGTGCCGGGACTCGAACCCGAGTCCTTGGCGAGTCAGAGGCTTTAAATCACAAGCCCAGACCAACTGGTCTGGACCCTGAGAACAAGCATTCTTGATTCCAAATAATTATAAAGGTTATTTGTTTAAATTCTGATTTATTTTAGAAAAATAAAAACGGGGAACGGGGATCGAACTCGAGTTCAGTCCGGTTCAAACGTCTTATAACTGAGAGGCTATACCAACTGATCTACGGACCAGTTAATGACAGAATTTAATTCGTTAAAAACTTAAGCAATGTCAGGCTTGGATCTGTTTCCCCCATTCGAAGGGTTAAGAACCCTAGCTAACTAAGAACGTCCAATAACAAAGAATAGCCTCTGAATTGTTAGGGATATTGTTTGTTTATGGCCGACTAACAAAAACAACAAAAGGATTGTTACTTACAATGTGTGAAAGGCTTCAAACGAATTGGTCAATGGAAAAGTCAACTGAGGCAAAAAATACGTCGATTTGCAAGTTTTAGGGTATTTCGAGTATAGGGTTTGTTTTATCGGTGCATTTAGGCTGAGAAGTAGGGTTCGATTTATACTAATACCATCGAATTGTAAGAATGGAAGGTTTGACCTATGGTTTTTAATAAAACGCGTAAACACCTTAAAATTGGTATGTTTTGATGGGATTTTTGGCGTGGGGAATAAGCTAGAGGCCGATTACAATATTTCCATACATAATCACGAACAAAAACACGGTTTTGAGGTTTGATTTGGAAAGATTTGATTGCAGTTGACTTTTGATAGTCAACTGTATGTTTGTGGAAGATGCTAAGTGTAATCTGGTTGGATAATAATCACAAAAACACTATAGCTCAGCTGGTTGTTGGAACGTTGTGCTTGGCTGTGGACGCGTGTTCGAGTCCCGGTCCACGAAATTCATTTTTTTGAAATTATATCCCTTATATTTTATTATTATTACTTTATATAATCAATACATAAGTCCGAAAATAGTACGAAATATTTTTAAAGTTTACTAGAAAGATAAATGTGACGTACAAGATAGGAGAAACGAAACAGTTCAGTAACAAATGAAAACGAAAGGTGAGAGATGTCACAGCATCCCCTACTTTTAGAAATTTCGTCCCGAAATTCCTTCAAGTAGACGTATAAACAGGGTTTTGGGTACTCGAGTAAATGTTATAGTGAGTATGGTCAAGTTTAATGAGAAAGAGAGCTTTGGGTAGCGTGATAACCTGACTTGAATGGACTCGAATGTTAGATATAATTGGATTAAATATATCTAATGATTATTACCAGTGGTCAAGACCCAAAGTATTAGGCCTTGAGAATAAAGGTTAGGGTGGTAGGAAGGAATAAGTTAGACTATGAATCGACGTTTTGAACTACCAAGAGAATTTGGGGTTAGTTCCTGGTCTAACTTCCCGTCTCACTTTTAATGCATCATTAGTGTTTATATATAGGGTGTACCGCAGCTAACCCACCACACCTTTGATACCTGGAAAACGTACTGGACGCCTACCAAAAAAAAACCCAATAGAATTCCACACTACCTTAACGTACCTGTAAATTCATGATAACGTTCCGGACCGGAATCATCAATTTACCTTACATTAGGGTGTTATGTCCTTCTATAACTCTAATTCAAAACAATATAACTAATTCGGAGTATGCGAGCTATGAAAATGAGGTGTCATGAGTTTGAACATAAGACATTAGACATGCACTACGACAGAGTAGAGAAATTTGCATAATTCTCCCCAAGTCAAAATGAATACTTAAGGACTATCTTCTTTTGTAAGTGCCGAATATAAAAAAAAAATACTTTAACACGAAAACTTTGATATGAGCAATTTCTTGGTTCACATGCCTTAGTATCTTTTTAGTGTATCACGTGTCTATAGTCAAGGTAATGCAATTGATAAATGACTATTGTTCAAGCTAAGATTGTGTTGTGTGTAAATCAGCTTGTGATCGTAATACAAATAGAGAATGTAATTTGAAATTTTGTGTGAATATGGTTTAAACTGCTATATAATTTTTACATAAGTAAAAACATAAAAATAGTATACATATAGTGCAATATGATAATATAGAACTACATAGCATAGATCATGAAATCTGCACACAATAAAATATATTAACTAATTTAACTTTTAGTTTGTATCTTGTAGTATTTGTGTTATGCGACATAGATTTGTCAGTTTGATAATGGTCATGTCTAACAAGTTCTCCTGATATATCATGTTTCTTAGATCATCAATTTCCAACCTTAGGTGTAATCATCTTTTACAAATAAAGCAATTAATACAAACATTGCATACCAAAGTTGAGGGAAAAAATTTAATTTCAAAATATATTATATATATATATATATATATATATATATATCCAAACAAGACCCAAAATGACTCAAAATGCAAGGAAAAAACTGAAGCAAAAGGGGTGAAAGACGTGGATATTGAATCCGTTAGTTAAGAAAGTTTTTAATCCAAGGCTTGATCAATGAGATTTACATCCTCAGGACCAGCATCTTCTTGGGTGTTGATATTGAACGCCCTAACACGTGCCACTTGATTTGTTGCATGGTTTGCTGGGACAAGGTCTGGACATTGATTTCTGAGATGGTTTGGATCGCCACAATTGAAGCAGGCTCGAGCATATGCTATGGGTTGTGGGTATTGGCGAGCTGGTTGAGGATTCACTGGCTGAGGGTTGCCTGGTTGAGGGTTAACCGGTTGAGGTCTAAACACCGAACGACACGTGGTAGTTACATGACCAAACCTACCACAGGTTGTACAATGGCGACAAGGATAGTTTGAAGGGTTATGGTATTGACAAGTAGCACATTTGGGCAAGTTTCCCCCATAAACCTTCTTGGCAGGAGGGGTTTGGACCATTGGAACCTGGTTCACTGGGGCCACCATAGCATAGTTTTTACTTTTGAATTTCCGCTTATTGGAGTTAGAACTAGGATTTGCTGAAGCGGCTTTTGATGATTCAACAGTAGGGGTGGTGGTCTTCTCAGCTGGTTTCTTAGTACCTTTCCTAACCAGATTTCCCTTTTTCACGTGCTTTTCAGTCAAAGAGGCTGCAAGTTGGATGGCTTCTTCCACCGTAGTGGGTTTTCTTCTAGTGACTACGTCTTGAATCAGGTCAGGTAATCCCTCGATATATTTTTCGATTGCTTGAGAGACCGGGGTAACCATGTGTGGAACCAATATGCTGAGTTCGTGATACAGAGTGTTATACGCAAGATTCTCACCACTGTCTTGTTTCAACCCATGAAACTCATCCTCCAGTTTCCTAATTTCGTTCCTAGGGCAGAATTTGGCGATCATGAGTTCCTTAACCTCAGCCCAAGACAAAGATAAAGCAACATCAGCGCCCCGATTGCGCTTTTCGCCATTCCACCAAGTTAGCGCCCCCTTTTGAAGGACACTGGTAGCATAGCAAACGCGGAGTTCATCAGGACACTCGCTGTTCACAAAGGTGCTCTCCATGCTTTCAAACCATTGGAGGAGGCCAGTAGCACCCTCCTCGCCAGTGAATTTTGTGGGGTTACAGGAGTTAAAGTGTTTGAAAGTGCACCGAAATTGAGTCGCACCCGCTGTGTTGGCACTGTTACTATTCTGGGTTAACTCACTGACAAGATTTGGGATCACTGCAGCAATTTTCTCAGCGACTAAAGATGCGAGGCGACGATCAGAACGTTGTCCAGAAGCACGAACAGTGCGTTGCCTGGCATCACAGAGCATGCGGTGAGCAGACATCTATAAGGCAGCCAATGAATAATCATGAGATTAGAAAATGTAAGTGTATAACTGTACAGATGATTATGAAAGAATGAAATTGTAAGCATAATATGAAGATCATGAAATATAAAATATTGTATATGAAATGAGAGTGTATTATTGAACATCTTGAATAAAATGTTTGGATTGCCCTTGTCTAGCTGTAAAGCCCAACAAGAACGTTGACTTTTCAAAGGAATTGAACCCATTGGTGATCAAAGAAGACATGCTTTAGCCTATAAGTGGACACTCACTCCAAGAATCCCCAGGTAAGCATAACAAGTCCATTATTGGATTTATGCGCTATGCTTGCCTATGCCAGAAAACCCAGTGTATAGGCATCCACCCTTCCAGATTGCACGTGTTCCATCACACTAATTAAAGCTCAACAACTTTGAAGGAGCAAAATAAGAGTAGGAATCATGCCTAAGAGTGTCTTCATGAAAGGTATTGCTCCTGTCCCATGATGATGTAGACTTTCCACTCCTTGTAGGACACCATCATTATGCACCATGATGAAAGATGAGAAGAAATGGAGAAGAAGGAAAAGATAGAGGGAGGAAAGTAGAGGGAAATGAGGGGAATGGAAATTTAGGGAATATTATACATGAAAGTTGAAGTTCGGTTATAGTCTAGGCCATTTCATCTAATAACCTAGTTCCCTATAACCATGGCTCTGATACCAATCTGTAACACCCCAACCGATGGCGGAATCATCGAGGTGTCACGTAGTGACGATTGTTCAAAAGCACATGGTACTAAAATGTAAATTTATTATTGAATAATTTAAATTGTCTTACATAGATGAAATGGGAAAAATACAAAAATCTGAACGAAACATGAAAATTGAAATAACTTATTAAAAGCAAGCACTAAAATCCAATGCTATGGAACTAAGATCAAAATGCACCTGAAACATGTACAAAATAGGTTTTGTCAACATAAGAAATGTTGGTGAGCATTCCTAGTTTTAATATATATAGTAAGTTGGAAAATGGTATACAATTCAAGTGCAAAGCTACAGTGCAATTATGTAAACTATGTATCATACAAATGAGCGAAATCAATCCTGTGACTGTATAAATGTATTAAAATGAACGGCGGTGTACTTATCCAATAAATGGATAATAACTTAACAATGACCATGGATTCTCCGATGAAAAAGGGGGAGAATCAACATAGGCGGGTTGTCAATCCAATAGCGCTATCCAATGTTAAGGTCGGCTTGTACAATGTTAATGATTTCACTAAGTACAAATGTATTCTACATGTAATGTCTAAGCATAAAGCATGTTTGTAAGAAAATGCACATAGTACTAGAATTGTATTGTAAAAATGTGAACTTGTATTTGTAATTTGTATAGTGTACATGTAACACCCCAAAAATGAATAAAGCAAAAAGTAAAACTCAAAGTCTGAAATGTTTAACAAAATATGCATATGATCCCTAGACGCCGTGAGACTCCGTGCGCCTATACTCAATGCTGCTACCTTAGCGACCTGAGAAAACATGCCAAAAAGACGTCAACATATAATGTTGGTGAGTTCACAGGTTTTAAGTTCGTAAACGTTTTCATGTGTAAAGCGATTCCTCATAAAGTGCCAAGTGTGCAAAAGTTCCAAGTAAATAACAAACGTTCCCTTACTACTACGACTGTGTTGCTAAAACCATTACTGACAAACGTTGCTCGAGTTGCTGCCCATGTGCCAAGTGTCAAGTGTCAAGTAGAGACAATATGCACCCGCCCGGCTCCCAGCCGTCAGGTGGGGTTCGTCACGCCCGATAGATCTATCCACATTTCCCCCGTTGTGCCCCGCACATTCATGGTTTCAATAGGGACTTAGGTTTCGTCGTATAGTAAATAAGTGCCAAGCGCCAAGTGCCAAATGCCATGTGTCAATGTTTAAAAATGTCAAGTGCCAGTGTTTAAATATGCCAAATGCCAATGTTTAAAAGTGTCAAGTGCCAATGTTAAATATGCCAAGTGCCAAACGTGTCACGTTTCTTAAAAGAGTTACATTCCCAAAAGGCGTCATGTTTCTAAAAGCGTTGCGTTTCAAAACATAAATGTTGTATTTGTTAAAACGTGTGGCATGCTTCTCCCCCGAGAGAAAAGTGTATAAAAGAGGGGCCGTGAAACTCACCTTAGAGTGCGTCTTCTGATAACTAGAGTTCCAACACGTGTATGATAATCCCAACTAATGACAACCTATCAATGAGTTTACATAAGTGTGATGACTACTATCCCGAGGGCTAACTAGTCCCCGATTGTCCAGATCTTGACCACGTGTGTTAAAAAGTGTGTTTAAACATTAACTGGACATCCCAGACCGACCCGACATCCCGTTGGTGAACCATTACACCAATTAGTCATGCACATAAGTTTAACACATAAGTTTCAAGCATAAAACACTTAGTTTGCATCAAAAATCCCATTTTAGTAATCGTACGGTCGAATGTAGCTCTAAGTGGTCGAATGAGGCTTTAAACGGTCGAATGTGGCTACCTTCGCCCCTTTTCTCCCTCCTTCGCCCATTTGAAATACGTTCGACAATTTAGTAACCAGGTTCGACCCTGGAGATCCTCCTTCGACCGTTCGTCTGGTCGAAGGTACTCCAGGTTCGACCCTGTTATTCGGTTTCCTCAAAAACGCATCAAAAACGTCCGAAAACATCACGAAACATCATGAGTAACAGCAGTCAACTATCATTAACATATCCCTACGAAACCCTACCGATTTAACACCAAAATCTAGTTGTTTTACAAGTTTCCCAAAATAGTAAATTATGGAGATGTCACATCATCTTGCATGCAATCTTTACCCAATTAGGAAACTTTATGAAATCAATCAATAATCAACTTAATATATTCAGATTATCATGAACAATAAATCCCCCAATCATATCCTTATCACTATCATAAAAAACAAGCCCTAGATCTAACCCAAAATCCCTAAAATGAGCATAACATCATCAATAATCAATTGTAACCTATCTCAATCATAAATCATCATCAATAACAGTCCTAGATCATTGTTATAACATCTATACAACAATCAATCATCAAACAATACATAACATCACATAAAACACCATTAACACATGTTAATTTGTATGAAAACTCATTGTTTATGAATAGGTTTTGTTTAGAAAGACATTAGGAAGGTTTTTATCCATGAAAACATGTTTGAATCAGATCTGGACTCTTGGGGTTTAATGAAAACGAATTGAAATGCTTTAAAAATGATTTAGAATGAAGAATACACCTTAGATCTTTGTGTAGAAGATGTTTGTAGGTTAGATTATAGAAAACAAGGGCAAAAACTCCTTCCCCAATGTTTAAAGATGCTAGAGAGTGTTTAGAGACGTTTAGGGTTTGTGAAATGGTGAAAAATGACAAAGTGTGGTATTTATACCCATGTCCACATTCGCCCCTTTTACCTGGGCGAATGTACTCTCATTCGACCCTTTCACAGGGTCGAACGTACCCTGACTTGGTCGAATGAAATTCTTTCAATTCCACATCCCAGGTTCGCCCATTTACAAAGGGTCGAACCAAAACAAATTTCCTCCTTCGACCACTCGAAGTGGTCGAACCAGAATCCATGTTTGTCTAGTTTTCCAGTTTGTCGTGTTTAACGCATTATAACGCACCTTAACATATGAGCATGCAACCTTAGTCTATGTTTAACATATTTAAGCATGGATAATCATCTACACATCATTTAAACACATCTATGTATATAATCCACCACACGACCAATAATCCACACATACATTTAATTTGTTTATGTAATTCACCAACAACGGGACCCGGTACTAGTGTATTCCCAAAACGACTCCCAATGATCCTACAGATCATTGAACCCTGGACAATACGGACTGTGTTCCGACTCTACTGACCCCGTCAGGTATGTTTAATAATCGTTTTTCGCTAAGGTAGACTTATGTGTTTATAAAATGTTGACCCAAGCATGCCGGGTGTCACAATATTGGAAACATCTAATATTAATAATTATGATTACCATTTCAATATTAACCTTAAAACATATAATTAAATAAATACATTTATAATTTTATTTTAAAAAATTCAAAATCAAAATTTAAAAAAAAATCCAATTTTTAAAATTAAAGGCTTTTAAACACAAAATAAATGCTTAATTCTTTGATTTGTCACATTACTATTTTTAGCGTATAATTAGCATTTATCATGATTTACACAATATTGGAAACATTTACTGTTAATAATTATGATTACCATTTCATTAATAACCTTTAAAAACAAAATTATTAATCATATATAAATACATTTATAAACAAATTAAATTTGAATTTTTTCATCACAATGAATATGCCTATTTTCATTTGAATTACTTTATTTTTAAACATTAAAAATAAAATTTTTTAAAAAATCTGGTTATTAAAATTAAAGACATTTAAACAAAAAATAAATGCAAATTCTTTGATTTGTCACATTACTATTTTTAGCGTATAATTAGCAATTATCATGGTTTACACAATATTGGAAACATCTAATATTAATAATTATGATTACCATTTCATTAATAACCTGTAAACAGAAAATTATTAATCATATTTAAATATAAATACATTTATAAACGAAGTTAAAATTGAATTTTTTCATCACAATTAATACGCCTATTTTCATTTGAATTATTTTATTTTTAAATATTCAAAATATTTTTTTTTAAAAAAATCCGGTTTTTAAAATTAAAGACATTTTAACACAAAATAAAGGCTTAAATCTTTGATTTTTCTTTTTTTATTTTTAGCATATAATTAGCATTTATCATGATTTACACAATATTGGAAACATCTCATGTTAATAATTATGATTACCATTTCATTAATAACCTTTAAACACAAAATTATTAATCATATATAAATATAAATACACTTATAAACAAAGTTAAATTCGAAGTTTTTCATCACAATTAATACGCCTATTTTCATTTGAATTATTTTATTTTCAAACATTCAAAATCAAAATTTAAAAATAAATCCGGTTTATAAAATTAAAGACATTTTAACACAAAATAAAGGCTTAAATCTTTGATTTGTCATATTACTATTTTTAGCATATAATTAGCATTTATCATGATTTACACAATATTGGAAACATCTCATGTTAATAATTATGATTACCATTTCATTAATAACCTTTAAACACAAAATTATTAGTAATATATAAATATAAATACATTTATAAACAAAGTTAAATTTGAATTTTTTCATCAGAATTAATACGCCTATTTTCATTTGAATTACTTTATTTTTAAACATTCAAAATAAAATTTTTTAAAAAATCATGTTATTAAAATTAAAGACATTTAAACATAAAATAAATGCTAATTCTTTGATTTGTCACATTACTATTTTTAGCGTATAATTAGCAATTATCATGGTTTACACAATATTGGAAACATCTAATATTAATATTTATGATTACCATTTCATTAATAACCTTTAAATAGAAAATTGTTAATCATATTTAAATATAGATGCATTTATAAACAAAGTTAAATTTGAATTTTATTCATCACAATTAATACGCCTATTTTCATTTGAATTACTTTATTTTCAAACATTCAAAATCAAAATTTTAAAAAATCCGGTTTTTAAAATTAAATACATTTAAACACAAAATAAATGCTTTATTCTTTGATTTTTCACATTACTATTTTTAGCATATAATTAACATTTATCATGATTTACACAATATTGGAAACATCTAATATTAATAATTATGATTACCGTTTCAATATTAACCTTAAAGCATATAATTATATAAATACATTTATAATTTTATTTTAAAAAATTCAAAATCAAAATTTAAAAAAAAAAATCCAATTTGTAAAATTAAAGGCATTTAAACACAAAATAAATGCTTAATTCTTTGATTTGTCACATTACTATTTTTAGCGTATAATTAGCATTTATCACGATTTACACAATATTGGAAACATCTACTGTTAATAATTATGATTACCATTTCATTAATAACCTTTAAAAACAAAATTATTAATCATATATAAATACATTTATAAACAAATTAAATTTGAATTTTTTCATCATAATTAATATGCTTATTTTTATTTGAATAATTTAGTTTTAAATATTCAAAATCAAAATTTAAAAAAAATCTGGTTTTTAAAATTAAAGACATTTAAATACAAAATAAATGCTTAATTTCTTTGATTTGTCACATTACTATTTTTAGTGTATATGTAGAATTTATCATGATTTACACAATATTGGAAATATCTAATGTTAATAATTATGATTACCATTTCATTAACAACCTTTAAACACGAAATTATTAATCATATATAAATACATTTATAAACAAAGTTAAATTTGAATTTTTTTCATCACAGTTAATACGCCTGTTTTACCTTTTATATAATCAATTATGCATACTTATTTTCGGTAATAAAGTGTGCTTACCTATTCATTTGTTCATTTCTTTTTTACACAACTTATTGTTACATCATATCTGACTTAATTTCATTGGTTACTTTTAATTTTTAAACATGGCTCCTATAATTTATAAGGTCTTAAAAGTCAAACGAGACTGTTTTCATTTTAACTTCTCATTTTTTTTATTAAAAAAATCAGCTATTATTTTGAAAATTTGTGCATTTGATCTTGAAGTCTAATTTCGCAATGACTATCAATAAAAGTCAAGGACAGTCTCTATCGAAAGTTGGATTGTATTTAAGAAACCCTGTATTCTCACATGGTCAGCTTTATGTCGCACTGTCAAGAGTTAAAAGCAGGGCAGGTGTGAAGTTACTTATACTTGATGCTGATGGGAAAGTGAAAACTAAAACAAAAAATGTGGTGTATAAAGAAATATTTAATGATATTTGAATAAAATGTCTGTTGGTTTCTTTTAAATTTTAAGAAAATATTTCTACTATATTTTTTTTTACGTTTTACCGCTCAAAATAATTGTACGTTGGTGAACCGCGTGTAAACGCGGACAAAAGTCTAGTGACTAACAAACAAACTTAAAACTAAATGATAAATCAAATAATAACTAAAAATCTTACCTGAAAGATGAATTGGCAGGTTTATTTCGGTTAACAGGTGAATATCTGTGTGGAAGGTGGGAGATGATGAATATATTGTGGGATGAAGGGTTAAGAACCGAGAGATATGGAAGGTAGGTTCAATATGGCGGGGTGGGGAGAGATATACCCGCCAATCTTGTTGTTGATGAGGGTAAACATGTAATTGAAATCAAAATTTGATTTTTATCTCTACCTTTCCCTCCCAATCCTTCCAATTTGGAAGGAAACATATAAAGGTTAAAAACCCCAAACTTTCCCTCCTCTTCTCTTTCATTCTTTCCTCTAATAAAACTCTGGAACACCAATTTTTCCAACTTCCTTCTAATTACACAATCAATATAACAAAAAACATTTGATTACAATGAACAAAAACGTAAGATCAGTATTTGAATATAAAATTAGAAAAACAGAGAATTATACTGGGACTATTAATCATACGAAAAACATACGATTATGAATAAATGCTCGTAATAGTTGTCAAATACTTTCGATTTTGTCTCAATAAGTATGATTAAAACATAAAAATTAGGTTACAAAAATAAGTTGCAGACGAACAAGACGAATGTAACACCCCGCCTCTCTCACCACCAATATTGTCCGCTTTGCCCATCCATAGCTCACGGATTTGTTTTTGGTTGCCCAAGTGGAGACTTCCCAGGAGGTCACCCATCCTGAAATTTCTCCCACCTGAGCACGCTTAACTGTGGAGTTCTTCTCTCATCCACTAACATTAAGCCCCAAAACGCGTTGGTGATTTAAGAGGCAAGACATTACTTATGAACCAAGGATCTCTCCTGGCCACGGCCGATGTGGGATTTTTCCTGGGGTGTCACATTCACCCCCTGTTAGAGTCTCATCGTCCCTGATGAGGTGTGTTTCTGGGGTGTCACATTCACCCCCTGTTAGAGTCTCATCGTCCCTGATGAGGTGTGCACCCACCATCCCGAAAGGCACAGGAGTGGCTCTGATACCATCTGTAACACCCGGCCCCTCTCACCACCAATATTGTCCGCTTTGCCCATCCATAGCTCACGGATTTGTTTTTGGTTGCCCAAGTGGAGACTTCCCAGGAGGTCACCCATCCTGAAATTTCTCCCACCTGAGCACGCTTAACTGTGGAGTTCTCCTCTCATCCACTAACATTAAGCCCCAAAACGCGTTGGTGATTTAAGAGGCAAGACATTACTTATGAACCAAGGATCTCTCCTGGCCACGGCCGATGTGGGATTTTTCCTGGGGTGTCACATTCACCCCCTGTTAGAGTCTCATCGTCCCTGATGAGGTGTGTTTCTGGGGTGTCACAACGAAGTTGGTGAAAACAGAGGTTTTTAACCGCGCGTTACATCTGTGTTCGATATGTAACGTGCGTTTAAACTTCATTTGGTGAGACAAAAAAAAAACGCATGTTCATATGTTCAAAACGCACGTAAATTTTAGACGCGCATTGAAAAATAACGTGCGTTTGTTTCTTTGCTTTATGGTCAAAGATGGAGGTCTAAAGCTTATTTGTTTCGGAATCCTTGTTGTGGTCCACGATCTTTAGGCATATTCTACTTTTGGCTAATTAATATATTTTAGCCACAAATTGTGCTCCTTGTTTTCTTCTCCAGCTGTCCCTCTTCAATACCGTTGGAAGTTGCCTTCAAATAGAGCTCCTTCTTTGCTTCTACACACAACAACAAAAGTCTTTATATTGTTCAGTTTGTCTTCCAATTTATAGCCCTCTGTTGGGCTTCTTTCATTCTCTTTTCTTTAGTCATTCACCTGTAATCTGTGCCGACTTGTGTTGGAAATAATAAAATTAATACCATTTTTTTTACAGTGTCAATGTTCTAAAACAGAGCATGGTTTGGTTTTTTATCACAATAAAAAACACAGAAAAACACACATTTCTTGGTTGTTGATTAACAACATATAATCAAAAGATGTAAAACTAAATCAATCATATGATCATCACTTGTAATCAATCGTTAAAAAAAATTGATGATCGACTGAAAAACAGAGCATCATTATAATCGTATAAAAGAATTGTTAATTGAAGCGTGAATTGAATAGATCGTAAATCGAAAATAGTTAATTGATCATGAATTGAATCCTGCATTGAAACTGAATTATTGTCGATTATAATTGACACGTGAATTGAAACATGAATAGAACTATGATTGATTGGATCAGGGATTAACGAAATCATAAAACGACTAAATTACCCTTTTAATCAAATAGGTTTAGGTTAGGTAAACTTAACTATGGTTTTTCAGGTGTCATTCCCTGGTGGCTTCCTACACTTCTCACGTTAAGGTAGATATATATCGTATACTTTCTCTTAAGTGATAAATACCAAAGTTTTAGTTAAAATAACAAATATATTTATATTTCTATATAAAAGTTTGAGATTAGTATTAATATAAGTATCGTATTTGGGTTGCTGAAGAAGTAGGAGACTGGGAACCGGATTTTCTGGTTAAAGTTAAAAGAGTTGATCTGAATGTTGTGGTGAATGACGGTCCAGAGGAAGGAGAAATCCTGCCGGATTCAGTTCCGGTCACCGGCAAAGTTGACTGCCCGGAAATTTTGAATCATAAACCTGTTTTGGAAACTAATAATGGGGTCGACGTTACTATCGAAGGGAGTAATGGCATTGATGATGGGTTTAATTCTGATGGAACCAAAGATGCGAATTTTCGGGGAGTTAATAAGGAGGCCGATATTATTAATAAGGTTTTCAATATTTGTGTTGACTTTATGAAAGTGAATGAAACTAAAGATCTATTATGCAAAGATAAAATGGGAAATAAAAAGTGGAACAATAAAAGGTTCACCAAACAAGTTGAATCAAGACATAATAGGCCCAAAATGCTATCAATAGACTCCAGGCCTAGTTCGCTAAAAAGACCAAGGCTGGACTTTGACCCCATCGGGTTGCATCCGTTTGGCCTCGATGCTCTTCATGGGCTCAATCATCCAATGAGAAATTCAGAGAATATTATCACAGAGGAGGTTTAAGCTCAAGGGGTAAGCTAGGAGCTAAAGTTGGAGCTGATTTACGCGATTTTGAATCTCTTGTTAAGGATACGGTGGAGAATGAAGGGCTAAAATCAGGTTTTAAATGAATTTCCTTTCGGTAAATGTTAGGGGTATCCGGGGTTTTGGTAAAACGGATTGGGTTAATTGATCCGGTTTTGGTCTGATATATGGTATGGCTCCAGTAGATTAATGGATAGGTGGACATGTTTGTTTCAGATGGAAGCACAAGAGAACTGTTAAGTCAAAGATCGATTTAGACAAATTAGGGAAGGGTTGGTTTTATCTCAAAATTGGAAAAGATGGCCGCTTTCGGTTGAAGAAATCTCAGAAATGCAGGAATTTTTAGAAGTGTTCAGTAGTTTTTCTTACTTTGGCACTAATGATAGATGGGAGTGGATAGACGACGACAAAGATGGCTTCTCAGTTGCGCAGGTTAAGAAGATGCTTAGACAGGATAGAAACGAGTATTGGCCGCATATTATGAGTTGGGAGTCGTGGGTTCCTTTAAAGGTGAATTTGGTAATGTGAAGGGTGAAAATGGATCGGCTCCCGACTAAATGTGCACTCCAAAAACGAGGCGTTAACGTTCAAGATTCTTCCAGTCCATTCTGTTCCTCGGCTGATGAGAGCTTGCTGCACCTTTTCACCGGGTGCAGCTTCACTTATGGGGTTTGGTCCTTGATTGGAAGCTGGTGTAATCTGGGTCCTCTGGTTCTTTTTGATTTTTCTGATGTGCTGCAGGTTCATGACTTGTCTGGTGGATCGAAGGGGGATAAAAGAATTATAAAGTCGTTATAATGACTACATGTTGGGCTATTTGGAAATCAAGAAATTCTAAGGTTTTCGAAAGTGGAACGATGAAGGTTTGCGATGTTGTTGCTTGTGTTAAATCAATGTCGTATTTGTGGTTAAAAAGTCATTCTAAGTATAGGTCCCTTTTTTGGAAGGATTGGGCGAAATATCCTTTGTACAATTTGTAATGGTTGTGTTTGGCGGTCCTTGATTTAAGGAAGCGCTTTTGTTAATGAAATTTACTGTTAAAAAAATTATTTTCAAGATTATTAATTAATAATTAAATTTAATTAATTTGGTCCAAAACCGTTAAAAATGGTATCGGTGTTACACATGTAACATTTTGATAGTTTTTCAACTAGGCTTCCCAATTAAGGAAAGTTTTGATATTTTTGGCTTTAATTTACTATAACTAGTAAATTTGGATGTATATGAAGTTTAGTTTGATTGACTGGAGTTACGGTTGTCAGTTATGTTACACATGTAACAATTGTTTTTAGTTTTGAAACCGAAGCTTCCATCTAAGGAAACTTTTGTCGGTTTTAGATGTAACTAGATTATATCCCGGGGTTGAAAAATCTAATATGACACATCAATTTCACATATGAAATAGACTGATGCGTTTTATAGTTACATGCAGCAAAGCTTCGGGTAGCACCTAACCTAAAACAATTCACAATGTATCTCCAATGTTAACGCCTAACCTTAAACAATGTATAATTCTAATGTTAACATCTAATCTAAAACAATGTATAACTCTAATAGTAATACCTAACCTAAAACAATGTACAACTCCAATGCTAACACCTAACCTAAAACAATGTATAACTCTAATGTAACTCTAATATTAACACCTATCCTAAAGGCTAAAAAAATATACAATGCTAACATACTAATATTGGTACTTAACCTAAAACAATGTATAACTCTAGTATTAACACCTGTCATAAAGGCTTAAAAATGCATAACTCTAATATCAATATTCAATACCTAACCTAAAACAATCCATAAATCCAATGCTAACACCTAATAATTCAAACAAAAAAATAGTCATTTTTTTTGTGACACCCGACAAACTTAGGTTAGTAATCTTTACCAACTAGTAAGTCTACCTTAGCGAGTCATGCATACGTTACACCTTTTTTTTGATTGACAAATATTTCTACTCCTTATAGGACTTGAACCCATGACCTCCCCTTAGGTGTTCCTAGAAACTTTGCTTCTACCATTGGGCCACTAACCCCAATTGCATACGTTACACTTAACTGGGTCAGTTGAGTCGAGTCGATGATTCAGGGAATCATCGGGAGTTGATTTACACTTACGTATTGTCGAGGGTGAAATGATTCGGAGGATCATTGGGGGTAACATACACACACACGAGTCTCGAGTCCCGTTGTTGGTGAATTACATAGTGGGATTAAGTAACGAGCGTGCATTGTTCTACATGGTATGCAACGTGTAGATACCTGACTATATGTGGTTTAATATAATTAACGTAAGTTAGGAATGCATGTTTATGTGTTAGGATGTGTTAACATGTGTTAGAACGCGTTTAAACAGAAAAATCATAGAAATTGGAGAACCAAGAAACTAGTTCGACCTTAAGGGGGTTCGAACCAATATCATTGAGGTCGAATGAGCTCTGGTTCGACCCTGCAAGGGTGCGAACCAGTGCTAACTATAAATACCATACTTTGCAACTTTTTCATCATTTCACAACCCTAACTCGCCTCCAAGTGCTCTCTCTCAACCCCAAACCTGTAAGGAGGAGTTTTTGATCTCGTTTTTCAGATCCTAACCTAAAAACACGTTCTATTACATAAACAAGGGAAGAATCAAGGTGTGTTCATCATCTAAACACTTTTTAATCAATTTTCGTTCGTTTTTATCAAACCCTAAGTGTCCAGATCTGATTTAAACAAGTTTCCATGGATAAAAACCTTTCTAAACAAAACCTTTTCATTAATAATTAGTTTTCATACAAAAATCCTTGTGTTAATGATGTTAAATGAGGTGTTATGTGTTATATGATGTTTGAATGCTGAATAGATGATATGTGAATGATTTAGGACTGTTCTAGATGATGATATATGATTATTATAGGGTGTAATTGTGATTGATGAAGTTTCACCCATTTTGGGGGTTTTATGTTAGATCTAGGGTTTGTTCATGTTGAGGTTAGTGATGAAATGATTAGGGGTTTGTTATACATGCTTAATCTGTGCATAATAATCTGTTCATAAGGTTAAAATTGAAAAGTTTCCATTTTGGGTAAAGATTACATGCATTAATGTGACATTTCCATAATTTGCCATTTTGGGTATGTTACGATTTCTGCTTGAAACGGACGGATTTCGGGGCAAAAATGGTAGGGTTTTATGAGATTTGGTACGTTTTATGAGTTTTTGTAGTAGTTAGGTCGAACAAATTTTTGTTTCGCCCTTACGGGAGGTCGAACCAGACCTCAGGAGGTCGAGCCAACCACAAACAGCCTCATTCGACCCACCTGAAGGTCGAACCAGTTGAGCATTTTCTTGATTCGACCCCACGACTTTAGAAATGCGATTTTTGATGCAAACTAAGTGTTTCATGTGTGATTCTTATGTGTAAACTATATGTACTTGATCAACTAGTGTAATGGGTCACCAACGGGATGTCGGGTCTATCTTGTGTGTCGGGTCAACGTTCAAACGCATTTTCAAACAAGTAATCATGATCTGGACAATCAGGGACTAGTTAACCTATGGGTTATTAGTCAAAACACTTATACAAACTTTATGATAGGTCGCCAATAGTTGGGACTATCAGCTGAGTCGTTTATTCTATTATTAGAAGACGCAATCTAAGGTGAGTGTCACAACCCCACTTTTACTAATTTTACTTTCGGTGGAGAAACATGCCACGTACTTGGATTTATAAAGATCATTTATACTATGGTTATCTTTTGTTTACTATACGGTGTTTCATCTTAAGTCCCAAGGGGATGTGGGTTAGCACAATGAGGGAAATGTGGATAGATCTATTAGGCCTCACAAACCCCACTCGACGGCTGGGAGCTGGGCGGTTGCATATTGTCTCTAATTTTGGGCCTACCGTGGATTCGGTAGCCCAACAGTCTGGGCGGTTTACACGATGGTACATGTTCAGTACTGGGTTTCCAATCGTAGTAGTATTCGTACTTGACGTCTAGCTAATGTTGTTATAACATAGTAATAACGGGGATGGTCTTTGGAACATGTGAAAACGTTTTATAAAACCTGTGAACTCACCAGCATTATATGTTAACATTTTTGGCATGTTTTCTCAGGTCGCTAAGGTAGCAGCACATGGATTAGGCGCATGGAGTCTCACATGGTGTCTAGGGCCTTAGTCTCATGTTTTCAAACAGTTTCAGTCTTTATTTACTTTATGATGGGTTGTAAACAGATTTAAGCTTCCGTTGTCGGTTTGGTATATTGAAACTTGTGGTTTTGGTTTACGTATCTTTTACATATAGTTGTCGTTTGTTGTGACCGTTGATTTGGATCCAGGTGTGTCATGCACCTCACGGTAAAACCCCGCACGTGGAATTTAAGGGTGTGACATTTTTTTCCTCCGTTTTTTATATAACAATATGGTACTCGTTGAAAATATAATAAAACACTCGTTAATTTGGTGTTATTTTTTCTTTAAAAAAACTCGTATATAAAAGATATTAACGTTTAAAAATTAGAGAAAAATACAAGAGAGAAAAATCTTTTTTTTTTTTTAAATTTGTTTTTCTAAAATCACTTAATGCCACATGGACATGGCACATGACACACTCAATGAGAAGGTTGGCCTCTTTGAGTGCCATATATAGATTAGCTATTAACAACATAATCGATATGTTTTCAATGATGTTGGTCCTGATTTCTATGCTTATTGAGTTCGGGAACTTTCTATAAGTAGCATGTGTTTCAATGGTTTCAAATTGAACTAAAAAAATATAGTAAGTTCACCAATTATCAAGGGCTATCTATATTTTACATTTTTCAGAACCTACCTTAACTTTGTTATTGGTGAGATTAACTGAGTATGATAATGATGGCGAAGATGACCTATTATCAAGGCTACATTAACAAAAATAAAGTTTCAGATAATGCATCAAAATAGTAACATGGTCATGTTTTTAGTCGGAGTTAACCTATTTGGTGACAAATGTTACAAAAGCCGACTAATTCAAAGATAGCTTCCTCAAAGATAGCTTCCTAATGTAATTAGTAAGATGCTATCAAACAGTTCCTAAGATCAATTCTTAATGACTTAATTCAACTAAAAGAAAAAAAAATATCATATGCTCTTTAAGTGGTGGATGGCAATCCATCTTGAAGAGCAAAGTATTCGAAGCTTTCTGAACCCACCGAATAGAAGAATAAATCATCGCTAAATAACTTTAACTTGTATCTTTCTTACACCTTGATTTAGCGATCTTTAAGTTGAAAACAGGCCCGACTCAAAGCAAGGGCGGAGTGGGCGATTGCCGAGGGCCAGAATTGTTTAAGGGCCTGTAGCAGTGAGCGACCGTCATTACAAGTGGCGGATTCAGTGAATAATCATCGGCGGCCACGGTGTTGCTGCGAGCTGCGGAAGCAATGAGTTAGGTGAGAAAAGAAAATAGAAAAATGTTTAAAAAAGTTATGAAATTGCAAGTGTCTATGGTCAAGAAGCAACAAATGTGATTAATCTTATTATTTTATTATTTTATGTTAGAAAGGATTTTGTAAGGGCCCCGGCTATTCACACCCCCCCAAAGTACCTCGCTTAGGCCAAAGCGAGGCACTTTGGGTCAAATCGTACGAGGTGGCAGAGGGGGCAGAAAAAGCTAATTTTTTTTATCCAAAGCGCCTAGCTTAGGCCAAAGCGAGGCGCTTTGGATTAAAGTTTTAATTTGGGGTATTTTTTGGTGTTTTGAATTGGTTTTTTATTTTTTTTAATATAATTATTTTAAAAAGTTAAAAAAAATTAAAAACAAAGGTCTTAACTCTAATCAAACGTCTATATAGGCGTTTTCGATTTCCAAATGAATCAACAACTTAAACTTGACATCATCACCCACGTATAGTCAGATTTAAACAATAGATTCAGTTAAGTACTAACGGAGACCTTGATCTGCAATATTTGAAAATTATCATTGACATGCTTGGTAACAGAGAGGAACACTTTCGTCTTTTGTTCTACAATATTTTTCTTAGTTGTTAATGTTTTTATAGTTTTTTCTACTTTTAGAAAAAATAAAAAACCACGTATAGTCGAATGCAGTATGCGCGTTAAATTTCATTAAATAAGTGAATGATCAAGGGATCCGCTTGGAGTCTAAAGCTTTGCGTGTCATCTCAAAGTATTCAATTTCGGTAATCCACACCTTTCTCATGAAGCAAAACCACTCTAGGTATACCATCACCAAACGAATTCACCTTAGGCCTTGATTAGACCACAGGCGCCTAGCTTTGGCCAAAGCGAGGCGCTTTGGCCTATTTTTTTTTTTAAAAAAAAACTTGTTTTAATTCATTTTAAATACTTGTTATTGATTAAAAATTAATTTTAATTCATTTTAATTCATTTTAAAATGTTTTTAGTTGTTCCCAATACAACAAAATTCGTTTGAGGCTTTACGGGTCGTTTATTGCTCGTTTGTGTGTTTTGGTTGAAACATCCGAGTTTGTTCAACTTTCATGAATCATCCTACGTGGTGCTCCGACTATACGGTCGATACCCATATTTTTTAAACCATGATTTTTGCATGTTTAATCGACATGCTGGACTTCCGGTCTCTGTTTGATGCGTTTCGTAATGTTTACTAATTTCCGAATGTTGATACTTTTCAAAAATCGTTTGTCAAATCATAACCATCATCATCATTACACCCTCAAAACAGAAATAAAATAACAATAAATAAAATAATAATAATAAATCATTGCTCAGACGTTAGGGTTTGATAAACACAAAACTTATTATTAAAAAGCAACAAAAACACATATCATACGGTGAAATAAAGAGAGGCCCATTAGGAGTGCCGTGGCGGAAGATCGTCGGTTTGCTGTAGTCGATGATGGCGCAAAGGTTAGCCGTAACTTTAAATCTTTAAATGATCGTCGGTTTGCTCTCTATATACCAATTAACAGTCGATCTGACTGTTGATTTCTTTCTACATCCGGTACAACTTTTCAGGCAAGCAAGTAAAATCCAGTTGTTATCGGAGAGATATCTGTCAACGATGATGGCAACCTGATAAAGGCTGAAAACGAGTATAATCAAACTGCGATGTCAAGAGTTTTAAGACAAGGACGATGAATTGTTGGACAATGAGATTGATAACTTCTATATGGAAGTTGCTAAAATAGTTAAACAGAAGCTGAAATTATACAGTTATTTAGAATGTTCCTGATCATTACAGTGAGATTGATAACTTCTCTATGGTAGCAACAAATTCAAAACAAAGGTAGGTTTGCCAAAGGGTCACTATTCATATATAAAGAGTATAATCAAACAAGGGTTGTTATCGGAGAGATATCGGTCGACGAAGAAGGCAACCTGATAAAGGATGAACACGATTATAATCATACAAGGGTTGTTATCGAAGAGATATCGGTCAACGATGAAGGCACCTGATAAAGGCTGAACACAAGTATAATCAAACAAGGGTTGCCCTGAGTTTGATTAGCTTGAATCTCTCTGATCCATGGTTTCCACTAACCGTAGCGATCATTACAGTTATTTGGAATGTTTCTAATCATTATAGTAACAATCGCTTTACGACGCCGAAAAGGACTATCATCACGCGATTTCTTTTGACAGCCAGTACAACGAATTAGGTTGCCTTTTTTGATCAGAAAATATATTCCCAAACAATTAAAGGCTGAACACGAGTATAATCATACAAGGGTTGTTATCGGAGAGATATCGGTCAATGATGAAGGCAACCTGATAAAGGCTGAACACGAGTATAATCAAACAAGGGTTGCCCTGAGTTTGATTAGTTTGAATCTCTCTGATCCATGGTATCCACTAATAGCCCACTCTTAGTTTTTCCCTAAAACACGGATCAACATCCAAACCATCAAAGCCCTTTTTTTTTTTCTTTTTTTCTTTTTTTGTAGAAATGATGATACATAGGAAGAACAAACCACGGAATTTGGACCGCTTTTGACTTAACGAGGAAGACAAAAAGTTGGACGATTTTGTTTACCTTCCTATCCATTTCAAGTATGTTCTTTGGACCGCTTTTGACTTAAATGTTTGAGCATACCACATTGTGCATACACACACGCACTCATGGCAGATCCACTACGGGCATGGCCAGCTCCCATTTCCACCAGTAATGAGTAACCTACTAACCTCTATTAATAGACTTCATTTATTCTTCTTCTTCATCTTCTTCTACTTAAAGTGAGAGTAGTAACCCTTCATCTTCTGTTATCGGAGAGATATCTGTCAACGATGAAAGCAACCTGAAAGTTGAACATTTATAACCTTTATGTACCTGCGGCCAAAAGAACTAGGTAGCTCTGATCCATGGTATCCACTTTCAAAGGACGAAGGCAACCTAATAAAGGTTGTACACGAGTATAATCAAACAAGGGTTGTTATCGGAGAGATATCGGTCAACGATGAAGGCAACCTGATAAAGGCTGTGCACGAGTATAATCAAACAAGGGTTGCCCTGAGTTTGATTAGCTTGAATCTCTCTGATCCATGGTATCCACTAACCGTAGCGATCATTACAGTTATTTGGAATGTTTCTGATCATTACAGTAACGATCGCTTTACAACGCCGAAAACGACTATCATCACGCGATTTCTTTCGACAGCCAGTACAACGAACTCTGTATGGTTGCTTGTTAGCATCGATCCTACTGTCGATTTCTTTCGACAACCAGTACAGCTGACTTTAAACAGAGAAGATGAAGGGTTATTTAGTAGGTTACTGATGGGTGGTTCAAGGAACAACCCTTTATATTGATAAAACCTTTAAATTATCCTCATGTTATAGCTTGGGATTGGATAACTGCGAGTGCTTTAGTTGCAGGTATGATAAGGAGCTTAAAATGAAGAAATACGGGCTTTGGAATGGACCGGAACGGGATGGAGAAAAGAAGAATTGAAAGAAGAAAAATTAAGAATTTGGAGAGCTCCACCGTACCTTACGGTAGCCACCGTAAGGTACGGTGGCTTCTGGGCATAAAAAAACCACTGTTAATCAGTCCCTTGCTACCGTTGCTTTTGTAAACCCCACCGTACCTTACGGTGGGCACCGTAAGGTACGGTGGCCCCTGCATCATTTTGTAACTCCCTTTATTAAAGAAGACTTGATGGTGTCTTTTCATTATCTTTTCACTTGGGGCCGTTTCTAGAGACTTGTGGGGCGATTTTTGGCTGAAGAATTGGATTGAAGACTTATCACAAACATTGGTTTATGTTATTGCTTCTTATGAACAACTTGATGGATGTTTTGATGAATCACCAAGTCATGCTAGGCTAAACTTTTGGTGAAGGTTTTTCTTAAACTCTTGTGTGTGATTTCTTGCATTTCTAGAATAATAACTTGGTACTTTGCTTTGTTATTATGATGTATGAACAATTGCTTGTAGTGTGTTGATTAATTTACCAATTCTTATTCTCTATCGTACGTTCTTGGTTTTGCTAACAACTAAGATATCACGGGAAGGATTAGGGGTTGGTTATTGATTAATTGGTCATCGGGAAACAACCTCACGTTAATTTAATCCGAGTACTTTGTTCCCTTTTATCACAACAATTGCTTTTACATGAGTTATGGCTATGTAACTCTTTCTAGTGGAAATTCACACAATTGTTTAGGGAAACCGGATCCTTGAATGGTCATTGTTCCATAATTTGAAGAAACAATCCTAAGTTTAAATCGATATTTAGTTGTTACTTTAGTTAAAACTAAAACAATCAAAATCTTAATCATTTACTTTTTGTTAAGTAGTTTAATTTAGTTAATCGACAAAACTAGAATTCATCACATTTCTACAAACTCCCTATGTTCGATACCTTCTTGCCACTATTTGTTAGTTGTAATTGGGAAATTTTACGTGTACCACGACAAGCACGCCAAATTTTGGCGCCATTGCCGGGGAGTAGTGCGCAACGTGTGTTAATCTTTTAGTTTTGTTTTGCTATTTTCGGGTTTACACTGATTGTGTTTAGTGTGCAGGTACTACAAGTGTAAGCATACTAGAGGCTCTCACGAGTCATCACCGCTATTGTTTGATCCGGCAATTGAAAGGACATTGAGACAGAACCGAGTGTTGATAAGAAAGAACAGAATCATTGATTCACCCACTTCATCGTTTACACCAAGAAACATCATGGAAGAATCTCAAATACCAACAACGGTCAAACTACCTCATCATTCATTCCTACCTCTACACAACTTTCACCCAACACCACAATGCCTAACCTTTCCAACAATCCTGCTACACCAATCCATACCAACCAACCGAGTTCCACTCAAGCTAAATCAAACCTTACTTATAGTCCATCAAATACCATTCCACCATTTTCCCAATTACGGGTCAATCATCTTCTACTATCCCACAACCACAAGGACAAGGATCAACCATTGTTCACACCAGATCTACTTACCAACCACCAAACCAATCGGGTTTTCAATACTCATCATTTCCAGGTGGGCAAAATTTGAGATTTCAAAGGGATGTGTATGATGATGTGTAAGAAGAAGAAGAGTTTAGTGGGTATAATGCAGAAGGGTACTACTATGGAGGTGATGGTGCATTTGTGGGATCTCAAGCTCAAACGGGTCAAGTAAGTCAACCAATTTTACAATTTCAAGACTCTGGAAGACTACCGGTTGGGGTGCAATATGTTAGACCTCAAGGATTGCAATTGCAACGTCCTACACCACTTAACCAAATGCGTCCTCCAAACATGCAAGCTCAAAATCAGAGGCCGATTCAACAACAACCACCACCTATGCATCAAAACCCATATCAACAACAATTTGCACCGCAAGGGCCAATGCAGGGTCAAATGGGTCAACCAAGAGCGCCATTGGGAGCACCTCGAAGACTTCACCGTGATGTTGTACGGGGAATTGAAGCGCATTTTGGGCCGATTATCACTAATAATCCAAAATTCAAGGGGCTAGCAACGGAAGAGCCTTATTTTCATTTGGAGAGATATGATTCTATTTGCAACACTATTGGAGGACAAGGTTTTTCTTTGGATGATGTCAAGTTGGTTCTTTTCCAATTTTCATTGGAAGACAAGGCAAAGAGATGGTTTCACACTCTACCATCTGCATCTATCTTTACATGGGCCGACATGCAACAAATATTCTTAGATGAATTTTATAGCTCTCAAAAGACTAATGATGCAAGGAGAGGGTTGAGAAGTTTTCAACAACAATTAGGGGAAATGTTTCATGAAGCATTTGAAAGATTTAATATGATGTTAAGAAATTGTCCTCACCATGGTATCCAACTTTGGGAATTGTTGAATGCTTTTCATGAAAGGTTGAGTTAGGAGGATGCTCGTGATTTAATGTCCATCACAAATGGTACTTTTGGTAAAAACTATGAACAAGATGATTGGGCTTTTTTAGAGCAAATGGCGATAACTTCCAAACGAAAGGCTCAATCATCGAGACGGGCGAGGCATGTGATTCAAAGACCTCAAGTGCATGGGGTAGAAAGTGGTAATGCGCAAACCTCAAATCAATTGTACAATGTTTGCAATAATTGTCAAGAAATAGGCCACACGGCGGAGGTTTGTCAAGTGGTGGTGAATGAAGGACAAACGGAAGAAGTGAATGCTATTCAAGGGGGTGGTAGAAATTATGATATGAATTCCAATGTATACCACCCCGGGTTACGAAATCATCCAAACTTTCGTTATGGAAATGCATCAAATCAATCCAACCCGAATTTTCAAGCTGCTCAAGGTAATTATGTACCTCGTCAACAATACAATCAAGGAAACTATAGAGGTGGATACAACCGTGGATACCAAGGGCAAGCTCAAACGGGTCAAAGGATTTCGGGTCAAGATTCATCAAGTGGGAATGAAGTCATGGAGATGCTTCGGGCTATGCAACAAGATATGCAAAAGAGAAATCAACTTGATGAAGCCCAGATACAAAAGGATGAGGTTCGTGACAAAAGCATCCAAGCATTAACAACCCAAATGGGCCAATTAGCAACTGATGTGGCAGAGTTGAAAAAAGGCAAAGGAAAACTTCCTAGTGATAATCAGGTAAATCTGTCTCATGGCTCATCACGAGGTAATAATGTTAATGTTAATCAAGTGAGTGTGTTAAGAAGTGGTAAAGAGTTTAAGGCTAATTTGTCATCTGGTTTTGTTGAGGGGGTAGTTGAGGATGTTACGGGTGATGAGAGTGAAGATGATGAAACTCCACCGGTTTTACAAAAAAGAATCAAATATTAAAAAACTGGAAGTGAGTGAAAATGATAAAAGTGAAAAAGTTGAAAATGATCCGAATCAAGTTCCATTTCCATCGGCTCTACTAGACCCGGGTAAGAAAAATTTTATTGCATCAAGAGGTCCCCAAAAAGAAGAAATGTGGGACATGTTTAAACAAGTAAAAATTAATCTTCCTTTACTTGATGCAATAAAACAAGTACCCGCCTATGCTACATTTTTAAAAGAATTGTGTACACAAAAGAGGCAACAAAAGAAGAAAATGTCTAAGCGGGTAAATGTTACTGGTCAAGTAAGTGCGGTCTTAAATGGGGAGCTTCCTCCTAAGCTCCAAGATCCGGGCACGCCATTAATAAATATTCAAGTTGGTAATTTTCAAATGGCAAAGGCATTGCTAGATCTTGGAGCCGGGTTGAGCATTCTACCGGGGGGTTTGTATGATCAATATGACTTTGGTCCATTAGCTAGGGTGGAGACTGTATGCGCGTAAAAGGATCGGTAAGCTACAAAGACAATCAAACAATTTAGTTTTGGGTGCGGAATCCCCAAAACTAGCACAAAATGATAACTAATCAGATAAACACACACAAATCATCATTTTCAAACGTTTTCATTAATAATCAAACTTGAATACACGTAGAAAAGTAATTACAATCAAGGACTCGACGCAAAACAAGTTTATAAAAGTTACAGAGAGAATTCAGAAAGTGGCGGGAAATAAATGACTCAAAGTTAGCTGCAAAAACTGAGTTTGCCTATTTATAGACTGCACATTCGCCCACTTTGTTCGTGCGAATGTGCAGGTTCGTCCACTTTGATTGGTCGAACCAAACTCCATAATAAACATTCTTCATTCGCCCAAAAAGCTTCCTTCGCACCCTTGAAAAATCTCCTTCGCACCATCAAAATCTTTCCTTCGCACCAACGACAGGAAACAAAACATATGATTTATCCAATCCAAAGCATTAGTCGCACATATGCACCTACAAACTCCCCTCGACTATTGCTTGGATTGTTGTCTTCTCTGTTCATCCATGTGCTTGTTCATTATTCTGATGTGTCGTATAATCTTTTGTTCTCTAGTCAGTTCCGGTTCCTGAAATGTCTTCTTCTTTGTTTTCTTCACAGGCACAGTCTTCTCAACAGTTTTACCCAAATTCTGTTCATAATCACATCCAGCGTTGATGTCATATGCAAAGCACAGAAATACCACACGTTGGTATTTTCCTGCTTGCTCAGCATCTTTTGCGTCTGAGTAGATCGGATTATAAAATAGCATGATGATATCCTCATGTGAGCAATTGATTAGCCACATAGGATCAAAAATAAGCACCTTCTTATAATCCTTCTCACCGTCTTTTAACACAATCACGGCCTCTGTTGTCTTCCAATCATAGTACCACCATATAAAGTCTTTAGCAAAATGCTGAGGAATATGCAACAACGGAATTTTCTTCAGCACCCGCGGTGGTTTATACTTCAAAGTAACCTTGGGCAACCCAGTTATCTCGTTAATTTCCTTCTTGTGTTCAATCCTCTTTGGATACTGGGGTCTAAACAGATTCCACTCAGTTCGACTCTCACGGGTCATCTTCTCAGCAAAATAATCAATCTGGCTATTTGGCGCTCCCGTTAGACGGTGACGACAAATATCCCTGATTGCCCAGTAAGGAAGAGTCTTTAAGTGATGAAACTTCTCAAAGTATAGAATACCTTTCTCCCATTTCACCGCAAAACACCTAAGCTCTTTGACAAACTTCCAGGCCAAGGCACGGCCTTTGAACATACTGCTATGAAGTTTGTAGAAGCTTCACTGAATATCAGCTTTAGGGCGGTTATTCTCCTTCTCCTTTAGCTTCCTCAACAACTCCTTCAAACTGTCTGTTTGTTCAAACCGAGGCTTTTCATGCCCTTCAAAGATGTGTTCTTCAAATATCTTACTCTTCTCTTTGGCTATTTTCTCAGCATGGTTTAGCAATTCGTCTGAGAAAGAAAATCCACATTCTTGATTTGTTCTGAAATATTGTGGATATTCATCGCTCGTAATATCTTCCATCTCGACTTCCTCGAATGCAGGAACATCACGATCATCCGAGTGATTTCCAGCTTCTTTCTCAGGAATCTTAGGAATAAAATTATCAGCAAGTAATTCTTCTAACGTCTTACCCACTTGCTTTGCTAAACCTTCCAAGATTTCTTTTGAAATAGCTGCAGACACTTCCCCATCCTCAAGATCAGGGTCATCATATTCCAATTCGAAGAGTTTATTATCAGATTCAAATATTTCAGGAAACCTGCTAGTCATGTCTATCGTCCAGACTCGATCGGTTAACATCTGACGATACTTAGTCTTATCTTCTTCAGACATTGACTTTAATTTTCGTTCCCGAAAATATCTTCATCATCAACATTCTCACCCGGAGCTTTCGAACTTGATTCTCCACCCTTATCTGTTTCACGCTTTTCATATGAAAACTGTTCAGCGTCATCATTATCATCATCACTATCATCAGAAGCAGAGCCGCTTTCACCTGAACCATCACTCGAACCATCATTACCATCATTATCGTCTTTCTTATTTTTCTTAGTATCGTTACCAGCATCCTCATCTAACTCATCATCTTCATCCTCATCTGATAGTTCAAAATCAACCTGTTCTTCATCTAACTCTTTGTCTTCCTCACCGGCTTGAAGTTGAGGAGCTCGATTGTACAAGTCATGAATCAGATTATCCATTTTCTTGTTATTCTTCTTCAGTTCTTTGTTCTCCTCCTTCAAAGCCATTATCCTTCTAGTATTTCGTTGCTCATGCTTTAGCAACTTTCTGTTTTCCCTCTTCAACCTCTTGATGGTTTTCTTCATCAATGCACTATCATCCGCTGATGTGACTACAACCTCTAACATCTTTTTGTCATTCGATTTTAACTGTTCAATCTCACTCTGCTGTTTGTTAATGATATTCATCATTTTAGTCAGTCTTTGATTAACAGCATCCATAACATCACTATCAACAGAAACCTTTTTCTTAGCAGGTTGTTCAACAACTTCTTGCATTTTGCCTTTTCTCATTTTCTTCAGCACATTATCCAATGCTTCATTCACATCATCCATTGGAATTTCTTCTGTTTGTGGTGTGCTTGAAGTTGTTGTGGTTTTCTGTTTCTTCTGTACCTGCTCAGCAACCGGTGACTTTGAACTAGTAGCTGGTGGTAAATTCTTGCCAGCCATTAACATTTCTAGCTCTTTCTTTCTCTTCAAACTTGGTTTCTCCTGTTTCTTCTTTTTCTTTGCTTGAACAGGAGAACCAGCTTCAATATCATCCATATTCAGAATAACTTCAATTACCTCGTCCTGAATTGGACTCTTATCTCCTTGAACTTCAGCATCAGCAGACGCACCAGCCTCAGTGGCCTTGGGCAAGGTGGTCTCAACAGTTTCAGCTTCAGAATTCCATCTCTCATCTTCTTGTGTCTCTTCGGAATCAATAGACACCTCATCAACCAAATGTATACCTTTCTGAGCTTTACTCTTCTGCCTCCTCGGTGCAGACTTCGGTTTCTCTTTTTCAGGTTCAACGACCTTCAATACCACCTCTTTCTTCTTCATTTTACCACCTTTTGCACCCACATTCACTATCCGTCTCTTTCGCTTTGCATCAGGATCAATATGATGTAAAGGATCATCAGATTCAGAATTGTTATCATCATGTCTCACTAACCCTTTTCCTGGATCTTCATAATCAAGTCTTGCTAAGTGTCCAAATAAACGCCTAACAGGAGGACGTTCATCAGCTGATAAGCCTTTGTAAGCTTTCATTCTGGCAAGTGTGTTCAATGTCATGTGTTCTTGAACAACAATATGTGTGGGATCCTTTTTCAAGTCTTTATATTTATTGTCGAACACCATTTGTAGAAAACGAGGATATAGCAAAAACTTCAGTGTTCTCGTGCCATTAACCGGTTCAAGTAAATGATCCATAAGCATGCCAGAAACATTGAACGGTTTGTTCAATATTAATGCAACCATCATAGAGCTTATGCTTTTCCTCATCAAGTCATATCCACCCGCAGCCGATCCAAATACATGAATCAAAACATGTGCCAAATATTTAAACTGAGGGCACAGTTTTCCTTTATGTAGAGAACCATCGGTGATAGGTCCATTATATTTCATCCTCAAGAAACACTTACGCTGTTCCATGAATCCCAACTCTTTAGGGTCCGTCTTCTCATCATTCAAGTTCAACGCCTCTCGTAAATCTTGTTCAAAAACAATTATTCTCTGTCCTTGAACCTTGCTTGTCAAACATGACACACAATTCCAAAAATCCAGCTTTGCGTTTGACCAAAACTCCTGCATAATGTCACGGTAAATGACGGTTGGTGTAGCAATCGCGTCAATTACTCTACATCTCTTCAAAAACTCTATAATATCAGCAAATTCGGTGTGCTTCTTGACATCTCCCAAATAAGCACAACAGTTGTGTGCGTTCTCGAAATCTAGCTGCTTTGGTGGTATCGTCTTAGCAGGTTGTGAAGATGATCCTGCTTGTTCGGTAGTTTTCTCTGGCTCGGACATGTTTAAAATCTGCAAAACAAATCAAAAACACATGTTAGAAATCATAAAATTTCAAAAATTGAAAATTTTGATATTACATTCTCATTCGCCCAGTCGTGGGTGCGAATAAGATTTTTATAAGGTTCGAATGTAAAATTTTGATTCGAATGTGGAATTTTTGGGGTTCGAATGTAAAATTTTGACAAACAGTTTTCATTCGACCATTTTCATACATTCGACCAGTTCTAAATGTTCATTCGACCAGTTTTTCTTCCTTCGCCCAAACGACAAGGGGCGAAAGTGACTGTTCAAATTCAAAATTTCAATACTGAAATTAACAAATTCTAAACATGATCATTTGATTGCACAATGTCCTAACAATGCCGATTAAGCTTTTACACTAACAATTTTCAACCCATGATCATTATATGTGTGTTTTTCTAATAAAAAATAGGGTTCGACAAGGGTTTTAATCAAAATCATCATTCTGATGTTAATGAACCCGATTTTGTTGGATTTTCTCCCCCTAAAACACACATCAAATGATCCTAAACTATCAATTGCAATTAAAAACAAACATAGAACAATTTTTAGATCCTAGGGTTTGAGACAGAAAAAACGCCGATTAATCCTTCAAATGATGATGTTAACCTGTGAAATTAAGGGCAAAAGAATCAGTAGATCAATGCGAACACAATGAGATAAAATAAAACGATCGAGCAACAAGGTGACTTTAGGTGAAAAATCTGAAAGAAAATAAGTGAGGGTCGAATGAGCTGGAAAGCCTTATATAGACAGTCTCCTTCGCCCGTTTTGTTCATGCGAAGGAGAAGCTTTTGGCTCCTTCGACCCTACTGAAAGGGTTCGAATGAGGCAAAAGAGTTCGAATGAACATCAGTTCAAGAACTCTCTCCTTCGCCCATCCAATACATTCGAAAGAGCTGGAAAAAGTTCTCATTCGACCAAACGAATGGGCGAATGTAAAATGGAATTTTTTGAAAATTTTCAAATCTCAAAAACGAATCCCAGTTCAATTATTTCTCAACTTTAAGCATCCAATCATCATATTTTCACATTTTAAAGATCACAAAACTCAATTGGTGTACCAGGTTTTAGAAAATCGACATCAACCACCATCAGTTATCAAAAATGAGATGAAAAAGAAAAATCTTTTTGGATTTTCTAAAGTTTATGCTAAAACACTAAAATGCAGAAATGTAAATGAAAACTGTAAATCGACACACCTAAAATCTTTTTGAGTTTTGTAATTTTTTTTTAACGAGAAAATAAAATGCAGAAATGTAAATGAAAAACTGTAAATGTTTTTGTGATTCCGGTAAAGGGATCATATCAGTTTATGAGAAATCTGATCACACCGTTGATCTTTTTGAAATTATTATCATTAAAGACAATGTGTGATCTGGCAATTGCATGATATTGTGATCCACATAAACTCACATGCAGACTTTTGTGCAGTGCTTTATACTGATACTAATATTTATAGTATAAACTCAATTGTCTGTGGTTCCCACGCACACGACATACTCCCGTATCAAGAAGTAAATGCACAAAGACTCATTGTAAAGCGTGATTATGCTTTCGTTGTCTGTAATTGTACAAGATATAATGCATAGAGGTATACAGGTCAGCAAATTAATGCAGCAAAGTAACATATGCACTATACCAGGTTGAGGACTGATATTAATCACGATTTGCATCAATGATCAATACGATGTAATAGATAATCTTTGATCATCATATAACATGGAAAGTTCCTCAATTCGGTAACTTTAGGATTTGGCATATAGCTCTTTTATAAAGACACCCTGTCTGATCTAGGTCCGTAATGACTTACAGCAGAAGATCAGAGAGGCTATCCCCAGACAACTAATAACATAACGACCCTAAACCTCCGAGTTTTGTACAAATACCCTATCAAACGAAATTACGGTACTAAGACCATATGCCCATGAGGAGTTCATCCACACTACAAATCGTTTGATATGTATGTATCAGGCACGCAGTAATAGGTCTACGAAGCCTATCAGCACATCGCACAGACTCAGACACACGCCCTATATAGCATTACATTATTTAGAATGTGTCAGATCCCCACTGATGTACTATCATTTCCCTTTATACTCCAGGAAATCATTTTAGAATTTTCTAGATTTTTTTTTTATAGATTTTCGAATTTACTGTTCCCAAGGATAAGCTGGAGCATTTCAAATATGTGACTGCCCAGATATCGTTTGTTCACAGAAATCTGACGGCATTAATCTAAGGGAAGAAGATATAGCAGTCAGCAAAGAAATTTTCTAATTTTTATGGATTTTAAATTTTTCAATGTTTTTGGATTTTTGAAATTTTTCTGAAAAGCAGTAAAAATTTAAACTAAAAAGTGATAGACTGAGGTGGTGATCAGTCCTGTTTTTCTTTAATACCATTAGCTTTTAAAAGATAATCAAATCTGGATTTGTCAAAAGCTTTGGTAAAAAGATCTGCGCGTTGGTAATCAGTGTGAATTTTGACCATATCGATCAACTCTTTAGCATAACAATCACGGATAAAATGATATTTAATCCGGATATGTTTAGCCTTTGAGTGATTTACTAAGTCTTTTGTTAATGCGATTGCGGCCTCATTATCACAGTAAATAGGGGTTTTAAGAAATTGCAAACCATAATCCACCATCTGTTGTTGGATCCAAAGAACCTGTGAGCAGCAGCTCGATGCTGAAACGTATTCTGCTTCACATGTGGATAGTGCAACTGCAGTTTGTTTCTTGCATTGCCAGGTCACGAGCCTGCTCCCCATAAACTGACATCCAGCCGTTGTGGATTTGCTGTCTTTGTCACAGCCGCCCCAATCTGCATCACTAAAAGCGATTAGGTCAAAATTATCATCATGAGGGTACCATAGTCCTTTTGATGGACAACCCTTCAGATATCTAAGGATACGCTTCACGGCTGCTAAATGACTTTGTTTCGGCTTCGATTAATAACGAGCACAAAGACATGTCGCGAACATTATATCAGGCCTAGACGCTGTTAGGTACATCAGAGATCCGATGATTGCTCTGAATGTAAATGGATCTGTCAGCTCCCCCTTAAGGTCAACTCCAATCCCGTGATTAGGTTGTATCGGGGTATCCATCGGCTTGGAATCGTCCATCTGGAACCGGCTCAAGACTTCAGATACGTATTTGGTTTGGAGAATAAAGATCCCCGTTGGTCTTTGCTCCACCTGCAAGCCGAGGAAAAACTGCATTTCCCCCATAGCGCTCATCTCGAACTTCTCCTGCATAACTTGTTCAAATTCCCTGCACAGAAGTTCGTTAGTAGACCCGAAAATAATGTCATCAACATAAATTTGTACTAGAAGCAAGTCATCTCCTGATCTTTTCGTAAACAGGGTGCAGTCAACCAATCCACGTTTGAATCCTTTCGAGAGAAGATACGTGCTTAGCTCCTCATACCATTGCCTCGGAGCTTGGTGCAAACCATACAGTGCTTTGTTTAAAACGTAAACCTTATCCCGGTGGATTGGGTCTTCAAAGCCCGGTGGTTGACCAACGTAAACTTCCTCTTTGACCACACCATAAAGAAAGCGCTCTTTACATCCATCTGATACACCTTAAACTTTTTCCATGATGCAAACGCTAGAAACATGCGAATAGCCTCTAAGCGTGCAACCGGTGCATAGATTTCATTATAGTCGATTCCTTCAACCTGATGGAAACCTTGAACCACCAAACGAGCTTTGTTTCGCACAATGACTCCTCTATCATCTTTCTTGCACTTAAACACCCATTTAGTGCCTATCTTCTTCCTTCCAGGAGGTAAATCAGTCAGGGTCCATACACCAAGTTTCTGGAATTGTAATAACTCTTCCTGCATTGCTTCCACCCAGGCGTCATCCAAAAGAGCATCCTTGTATGTCCGCGGCTCGACCTGCGAAACATAACAAGCAAATGACCAGTCATTCTGAAAACCAGATTTCTGAATTTTGGCATATAAAGCAAGATTGCCAATGTTTTCTGGTGCTTGAGCATTCTTCAGCTGTCCTCTTGTCATCACACTGCTACCAGGATCACCAATAACTTGTTCAAGCGGGTGTATCCGATGTATCCGAGATTCCGGATAATCAGGTACTTGTACTCCCGTCTGAGTTGTCAAATTTTCTGTAAAATCCAGATCATTTCCCACATTTGATGTTGAAGCATCAGTAGTAGATGGGTTCACTGGTGGTGTCACTGTAGCATTGTCCAGAATAGCTTCACTTGTTGCATCATCGTCTTCGTATTCTGATTCGGATGAATAAGCGATGTAGAAGCTTCTTAGAACACCTCTTCTTCCAATACAGGAGCAGTAGTATCATTAGAAGCTGCTTGGGGGTTTACCGTGATCGGACGCACTAACGGTGAAGTTACGGCGTTTTCGACCTCGTAGTATAATCGAAGTACAACTTCTTCAACCATGCTATCTAGATTGAATGATTCAAAGAAATCTTTGTAATCAAACATCCAATCTGGTCCTCCACCCTGTACATTTTGGTGTATATCTTTGAACTTCGACATTAGCCCACTCCTCGACTTTTCTAGTTCTTTTGTTGAATACCCATTTTAATGGGGTTGCATACCCAACAAAATAACCTTCTTCAGCCTTTGGTGCAAACTTTTTCGAAGGATTCAGCATTGTACATGGGGCACCAAATGGTTCTAGATACTCAAGATTCGGCTTGCGACGGTTCAACAGCTCATAAGAAGTCTTGCCAAACTTCTTCACTGTCAAAACACGATTAAGAGTATAGCATGCCGCGTAAATAGCCTCGTTCTAGAACATGACTGGAAGATTTGAATCCGCAAGCATAGTTCTCGCCGTCTCTATAAGAGTCCTGTTCTTTCTCTCTGCGACACCGTTCTGCTGGGGTGTGTACGGAGCACTATATTCATGATGAATTCCTTTGTTTGCACGAAGATCCTCCATCTGAGCATTTTTAAACTCTGTCCCATTGTCACTCCGGATTCTTTTGATCTTCAGACCATATAAATTCTCCAGACGTGTAAACAGAACCTTCAAGTTGTCAAAAGTGTCGCTTTTCTGATGCAAACACATTACCCATGAAAATCTAGAATAATCATCAGTTACCACAAGACAGTATAACTCTCCGGCATGACTTTTACGTCTGACTGGACCGAATAAATCCATATGCAAACGTTCAAGTGGCAGCTCAACAGAATTAACTTTCTTTGGTCTATGGGATTGTTTGTGCTGCTTGCCCTTCTTGCAACTGATACACTTGTCATTTAGATGGAAGTGTTTGACATTAACTCCCGTGACAAGTTCATTCTTCACGAGCTGATTCATCTTTCTCAAATGAATGTGTCCCATTCTCCTATGCCACATAATGGATTCTTTTTCTGTAGCCTTGGAGAGGAAACACGTGACTTGGCCATGGGTGGTCATTGCTTTAGACATGTCGAGAATATACAAGTTGTTAACTCTCGGTGCCTTCAGCATCACCCACTCTTTTGGTAACTCAAACCCAAGTTTCAAGATATAACAGGATTTGTCATCAAAATACACTGAAAATTGTTTATCACAAATCTGACTAACACTGAGCAAATTATAGTCTATTTGTTTCACATAAGAAATCCGCTCAAATGTTACGACCCCATTACTTACACTACCCTCCATAGTAATGTAGCCTCCCTTATTTCCAGCAAATGCCACATAACCTTCGTTAATGTTTTTGATGTCAAAGAGTAGCGCGAGGTCCCCTGTCATGTGACCAGAAGCTCCACTGTCAACAATCCATAGACTGCTAACAGGGCCAGCTGGAGCTCCCTGCACATTTAAAGTAGATCAATTAGTTATTTCGGGGGACCCAAGCCTGTTTGGTCTTGGGTCTTTGAACAGGTTGTTTCAAAGAGTCTTTTGAATCACAAACAACTTGGGTTACTTCAACCCCTTTCTCCTTACTAACAACTTTCTCTTTCTCATTCTTCTTGCTCTGTGAAGTAGAGGCTCCTTCAGATTCCTTAGATGACCAAGATTGCTCAGATCTTTCAAGATCCGAATCTGATATTTTGAAGTCTCAGTCGGTTTCTTTACTTCTTCCTTAAAAGCAACCTTCTTGGTTACCTTCTCTGATTTAACAGAGACAGGACCAACTGATTGTTTACCATTAGGTTTAGAAGTGACCTTTTTGGTATCAGCAGTTGAATTCATCTGAGGTTTCTTACCAGATTTATCAGTGATCATCCGGTTGTGCTTATCATACGTCATCGGACGATTTTCCCCCTTGTTGTAAAAATTGTTTTGATTATAAAAATGTTGTTGGGGAAAATGCCGTCTCTGTTGATAGCCATAATTGTCAAACGGATACTCATGATATTGCCTCATTTCTACCTCGTGCCTTTTGTGTCGTACGTACGGGCAGGCGGCAAGTAAATGTCCCCGTTCCCCGCACTTATAACACGCACGGTATTCCTCGTAGTTTTCCTTGATCGGCGACTTGGAAAAACTAGCAATGGGATATCGATCGACCATGCATTGTTTCCTTAAACTCTCAGGAGCTGGGTCCTTTGAGTAAGTCGGTTCAATAAAACTATTTTCTTTATGCACAGGCAAAACAAACTGTGTGACATTGACCTTTGTTTCTTTTTCCGAATAAATTTTGTCTAAAATCTCTTGAGGAATGTCGTTGGTCCTTTCAAATTTTGGGAACCAAATCGTACTTTCCTGCCAGATCTTTTCGATTTTTGTGGAATTGACAAACTTAATCGGAAACTCATCATCAGATAAAATCTTATCGGAGCCTTGCATCCGATAGAAGATTTTGACAGGTTTATCACACACTTTATTGCTCACATCATTGTTTTTCTCAGATTTTAATTCATTTTTCTTCTCAACCGGTTTTACCACATTTTTCTCAGTTTTAATTTCAACTTTCTTTTCAACCGGTTTTCTCACGTTTTTCTCAACCTTTTTAACCTTTTCCTTTTCAAAACTTTTTCCAACAAACTTATCATTTTTCTTACTCTCATGTTTGCGATGAGCATTTGCCATTGGATGAATTATCTGATACGGTGAGACTGGCTCAGTAGTGATTATATAGTTTTCATCAGGGATATCACTATCACTTTCAACCGTCTCAGATGATTCATCTTCTTCATCTGAATCATCAGTAGCGACCACACCCTCACTATTTCCCAATACTGGTCTCACATCAGAATATGGATCCCCGACACTGGAAGTGTTAGGCTCATTTTCTGGTGTGGGATCAGGATGAATTAAAGTCTCCGGTGGTATTGCATGTAAAGTGTGATTCTCAAACAATACCGGAGATGGGACTGACTTATAGTTTGCACTATTCGTCTGGGAGGGTTCTTCAATAATATGATCAACTACGTATGCAATGTGCTTGTAACTTTCTAGTTTCTTGTTAACTTTTTCCGCAAAGCACTTGATGGTTGCCATTTCTAATTTAGTGTTTTCCATTTCATTGATGTAATTATTAATGGCAAGTTGTTTAATAGATAATGTCTTTTTCAATTCTGACACATCCTTTTTATAACCATCAAGAACTTTGTTGAAATCTTTTAAGTCCTTTTGATAAATCTGACAGTTGAGTTTTGCACTCTCAAGTTGAACCTTGAGAAGCTTATTTTCATCAATCAGTTTTTCAAAATCAGCACACTTTTCACATTTAACACAAGATTGAGTTTCAGAACTTACCGGCTTAGGAGGTTCTGTCATGGCCATTAGAGCAAAGTGAGCTTCCTTTCCTGCAAAAAATTTGGAGTAGTCAATCTTGGTGCATGCATCATCCACCATACATGACTTGCGAGTCATCAGGAAGTCAGCTTCAGCTAGCAGTTGGTCAATATCATCATCTAGTGAATTCACACTAGTCTCTGAATCAGATTCGCTCTCCATATCCGAGTAAGCTGAGTCATATTGATCTCCAACATCGGTGACAGAATCAAGAATCATCCCCGATCTCTTGTCTTCACCTTCAGCAATCACATCATCATTCACTTCTTCAATCTTCAACTCTGACACCTTTTCAATCACAACCTCTTCTTCAACTTCCTCATTCTCATCCAACTTCATCTGCTGTGCCACACACGCAACATTCCCAGCAGTGATTTCCTCTACCCCCAATTGCATACCAGTCCAGTCAAAACCTTCATCCTTTTGGATGACAAGTGCTTGGTTTTGAGTATCAGTTTGGTTTTGGTTTTGTGTGTTAGGTGTAGAAATAGGAACAATAGTTCGGTTTGGGTTTTGTTGAGGTTGGTTTTGTGTTGTGGATTGTCTGGTGTTGTTGTTTTGTTGACGGTTCTGGTAAGTGTTTTGATTTTGTGGTTGAAAGCTTGATATGTTTGGACTGTTGTAAGACACTTGATTCTGGTTTTGGTTTTGTCGGTTTTGGTATGAAGAATTGAAAGGATTTCGGTTACCTTGTTGTGCTGGTTGTGTGCACTCCCTTTTAAAATGTCCCTTTTCACCACAGTTAAAGCAAGTAACCTTTGCTTTGTTGAATCCGTATGTGGTATTGGGAGAGGTTGAGAGATCAGTCCTGCCTGTCTTCTGAATGAAATCAGTGGCTCTCCTCATAATGCTTGCAAAAGCCCACTGAATGTCCATCAACTCCATTTCCTCTTTATCGATTTGAGCATAGTCCTCATTGGTAAGATTATTGTTTCCAATTTGACTTGCTACCAAACCATTGTAAGAAGCGACCATGGCAGATACTAGTGCAACATGCTGTTGAGCAATTTCAACAGTCACATTGTTAAGGTTTGATGTCTCTAACACAATCGGGTTTTGACTTGATTGTGCTTGAGTAATCTGCATCTGGTTCACTTGAGGATATTGTTGTTGTTGTTGTTGCTATTGACTTGAAGTATAGCATGCAGCTTGTTGTAATGGTGAAAATGGTGGAATAAAGTTTTGTGTTTGATATGGTTGTTGTGTGTATGATGGTGTGTAAGATGAAGTTTGAGCAAGGTAGTTAATGGGTGCTTTTGTTGGTTCAACAATGTTAGACACACATGCTATGTGAGGTGCAACAGTAGATGTGGTGCTTGAAGCAGAAAGAGAGTTAGATGTTCCACTCACATATAAATCAGGATTCTGTGGAATCTGAGCTCTCTTAGCTTTTCTCTTTTCCTCCATCTCTTTGTTTTCCAGCTTTTGGATGAACTCATTAATGGTCCAATACTGGTAAGCATCCTTCTCCTTTAACACTTCAATGTGTTGATTCCAATAGGGTGGTAATGCATCAGCAAATTTATCAACTAATTCCGTCATTGGAATGCTGATTTCATAGCTCGACAATTCAGTGAGCAAATGGCAGTACCTTGGAACCAACTCTTTTAAGGTCTCATTACCCATATAACTAAAGTTTTCAAACTCCTTTCGAAGCTCCTCCATCCTAAGCTTCCTGGTCTTCTCATTTCCATCATGACGATTTCTCAGCACATCCCAAAGTTGTTTGGATGTAGTGCACGATCCAAACTGATGTAATAAATCAGTGTTGATCGCCTGAGATAGCTGAGAAAATGCTTTCTTCTCTATAGCAAACTTTTTCTTCTCGTCATCCGCCAAATTCTCCAAAGGGATTGGTTCTCCAGTATTCTCTAGAATAGGAGCAACGTAACCCTTCACAATCATTTGCCATGCTTCTGCTCCTTCAAGTCCTTGTCCCTCAACGTGAATCTTAAGCTTCGTCTTCCAAGTGTTATACTCCTTCATGTCCATTAACTTCGGTGGACGATTGCCGCTTCCAGAAGATAGATCATGAATAAGAGTAGAAATAGCGTTTGTCGTCTGGGAATGGACTGCTGCTGCTGCGACTCCCCAATAGTTATCAATCGGTTGTGGTACTGATTGAACAACTTGTTGTGGTGCCGAACTAGTCATAGCCATATAATTGATCGGCTGTGATGGTTGACTAGTCTTTTGTGCCGCTACTGTCCACGGATCTTGAATCTGTTGTTGTTGTGGTGCTTGAGTTGGTCTAGGGGTTGTTGGAAAGTTCCACATTGTATCCTGCAAACAATCAAACAAACAAACACGAAACGATTAAAAATTTTTCAAAAACAGAATACTCCTTCGTATGAACGGAGGTGCGAATGAGAAAAAATCTTCTCTTTCGACCGAATAATCTGATACGAATGTGGAAAACAAATATCAAATCTCCTTCGACCGCTTTAGTCTTCCTTCGACCGTTCTACTTTTCTCCTTCGACCGAACGATTATACGAATGAGACACAGTAGTACGAATGAAAAATATAAGCAATCAAAGTTCACTTTCGACCACTAAAATCACTCTTTCGACCACAAAAACACTCTTTCAACCTAATAGACTCCCACTTTGACCGAATTCTCTCGTTCGACCCCTGTGATTTCAAAAACGGTTATTCTTTGAAAATCAGTTAGATTTGATCATGTTTATCAAAAGTTGATGGATTTTGATGATCTTTATCAGGTTTTGAATCGGATAAGATTTGGAACAACTTTAATAAGGTGAATTATCCAATTCAAACTCGGAATCAAGGTGAAATCAATCAAAAACACATCATTTCAGTTTGTTCACTTAAAACAGAAAATTTTTGATCAAATTTGGGTCAAAATCAACTGAGAAACTATCAATTTGTGGTTGTTTGATTCAGAATGGCTCTGATACCACTTTGTATGCGCGTAAAAGGATCGGTAAGCTACAAAGACAATCAAACAATTTAGTTTTGGGTGCGGAATCCCCAAAACTAGCACAAAATGATAACTAATCAGATAAACACACACAAATCATCATTTTCAAACGTTTTCATTAATAATCAAACTTGAATACACGTAGAAAAGTAATTACAATCAAGGACTCGACGCAAAACAAGTTTATAAAAGTTACAGAGAGAATTCAGAAAGTGGCGGGAAATAAATGACTCAAAGTTAGCTGCAAAAACTGAGTTTGCCTATTTATAGACTGCACATTCGCCCACTTTGTTCGTGCGAATGTGCAGGTTCGTCCACTTTGATTGGTCGAACCAAACTCCATAATAAACATTCTTCATTCGCCCAAAAAGCTTCCTTCGCACCCTTGAAAACTCTCCTTCGCACCATCAAAATCTTTCCTTCGCACCAACGACAGGAAACAAAACATATGATTTATCCAATCCAAAGCATTAGTCGCACATATGCACCTACAGAGACAACAGTTGTTTTAGCCGATTTGTCTCATAAGTTACCTCGGGGGATGGCTCAAAATGTCATTGTTAAAATTGATGAATTTTATTACCCGGTCGACTTTTTGGTATTGGATTACTCATCCGCGGATTCAAAGCAACAACAAAATGTTATATTGGGTCGTCCATTTTTTAATACCGCGCATGCAGTGATTGATTGTAGATTTGGCACGGTCGATATGACATTTGGAAACTGAAAAATGCGTTTAAATGTTTTTACTAACAATTCTAATGATTCCGGTGTTGAAGAGTGTTTTATGGCAGATATCATCGATGGGTGCAATCCACATGAATATGAGAAGGATGGAATGGATTTGTGTGCTTTTGATTTTTCTGAACAGGTACATGCCTGTGTTTTGGAGATTGAAGAGGAGAAGCAAGATGTCTTGGCGTTGAAGGAGGGTCGACCACCATGGTCCCACCAATTTGATAGCTTACTGGTGGAAATTGATTCGGGTACCAAACCGTCGCTAGAAGAAGCCCCAAAGTTGGAGCTCAAGGATTTGCCAAGCCACTTGAAGTATGTTTTCTTAGGGGATAATGACACATTACCGGTCATTATTGCCTCTAATTTGGAGATGGCACAAGAGCAAGCTTTGATGGAAGTCTTGAGAGAAAATAAAGAAGCTATTGGGTGGACGATTGCTGACCTTAAAGGAATTAGTCCATCAATTGTCATGCACAAGATCATCACCACCGAGGATGCAAAGCCCACAAGAGAGGCTCAAAGAAGGTTGAATCCGAACCTTAGAGAAGTGGTAAAGAAAGAGGTAATTAAGTGGTTGGATGCGGGAATTATCTATCCCATTTCGGATAGTGCTAGGGTAAGTCCTACTCAAGTGGTTCCAAAGAAGTCCGGTATTCAAGTAATTAAAGACGAAAGTGGTGAACAAATTGTTACCCGACCCGTTACCGGGTGGCGGGTGTGCATTGATTACCGAAAATTGAATGCCGCCACTTCTAAGGACCATTTCCCACTTCCTTTTATTGACCAAATCATTGAAAAACTGTCGGGTCAAAAGTATTATTGCTTTTTAGATGGGTATTCGGGGTACAACCAAATAGCAATGCACCCGGATGACCAACACAAGACTACCTTCACTTGTCCATATGGTACTTTTGCCTTTAGGCGGATGCCATTTGGATTGTGTAACGCGCCGGCAACTTTTCAACGATGTATGATGAGTATTTTCTCGGACATGGTTGGAGAGTCGTTGGAAGTGTTTATGGATGATTTCTCAATTTTTGGCACTAGTTTTGAATCTTGTCTCAACGAGTTACAAAAAGTTTTAAGAAGATGTGTTGAGAAAAATTTAGTGCTTAGTTGGGAGAAAAGCCATTTCATGGTGCAAGAGGGAATTGTGTTAGGCCATGTAATTTCTGAACGGGTTATGGAGGTGGACAAGGCAAAAATTCGGGTCATATCATCATTGCCACCACCGAAAAATGTGAAAGGGGTAAGATCATTTTTGGGACATGCGGGATTTTATAGACGCTTTATTAAGGGCTTTAGTGTTATCACTAAGCCTTTATGTAATTTGCTTTTGAAAGATGTTTCCTTTGATTTTACTAATGAATGTTTGCAAGCTTTCAATGTTTTGAAGGAACATTTAGTCAAGGCTCCTATTTTGCAACCGCCGGATTGGTCAAAGCCATTTGAGATAATGTGTGATGCAAGCGACACTACCATTGGTGCTGTTTTGGGTCAACGTGTGGATAAGAAGCCGGTGGTAATTTATTATGCAAGCAAGACTTTGTCCGAAGCGCAACTGAATTACACCACAACCGAAAAAGAATTATTAGCGGTGGTGTATGCTTTGGACAAGTTTCGCTCATATATTTGGGGGAGCAAGGTGGTGGTATATTCGGACCATAGTGCGGTTCGATATTTGATGGAGAAAAAAGATGCCAAACCACGATTGATTCGGTGGGTTTTGCTACTTCAAGAGTTTGACTTGGAAATTCGGGACAAAAAGGGGAGTTAAAATGTAGTAGCGGATCACTTGTCTAGAATTCCGGTGGAAGGGATTGATGATGTAAGTGAGATAAATGAAAGATTTCCGGATGAGCAACTTCTAGCTGTGTCTACTCGAGTTGCACCGTGGTATGCTCATTATGTTAATTATTTAGCCACGGGTGCTATTCCGGATCATTGGACCAAGAAACGGAGACAACAATTTATGGTCCAAGTGAAACAATGTATTTGGGATGAACCGGATCTTTTCAAGATTGGGCCCGATCAAGTGATCCGAAGGTGTGTTCCGAATCGGTAGTTAAAGAAATATTGACACATGCTCATTCTTCCGCTTGTGGAGGGCATTTTAGTGGGCATAAAACCGGCTACCGAGTACTTTCATGTGGGTTTTATTGGCCTACAATTTTCAAAGATGCGTGTGAATTCGCCCGGAATTGTTTGAATTGCCAAAAGATGGGAAGTATATCCAAAAGAGATGAGATGCCAATGTAACCAATATTGGTTGTAGAGATATTTGATGTTTGGGGCATCGATTTTATGGGTCCGTTTCCTAATTCAAACGGGTTTTTTATATATTTTGGTGGCGGTGGATTATGTTTCGAAGTGGATAGAAGCTATTGCAACAAGGACAATTGACCATTCGGTTGTTTATAAATTCATACAATCCAACATCTTTGCCCGGTTTGGCATTCCACGAGTAATTATAAGTGATGGTGGGTCACACTTTAAAAACTTTAATTTTGGGAAATTGTTGAAGAGATATAGTGTGAATCACCGGATTTCTACACCATACCATCCACAAACAAGTGGACAAGTTGAAGTGTCCAACCGTCAAATCAAAGAAATTCTAATGAAGACGGTTTGAGTTGATAGAAAGGATTGGTCGGGTAAGTTGGATGATGCTTTGTGGGCGTATCGAACGGCCTACAAAACTCCAATTGGCACAACACCTTATCAAATGGTGTATGTAAAGGGGTGCCACTTGCCAATCGAGTTAGCACATCGGGCGCATTGGGCAATCACAACTGTGAATGCCGATTATGATGAAGCGGGCAAAGCAAGAAAATTGCAATTAAGTGAGATCGAGGAAATTCGGGATGAAGCGTATGAATGTGCTTCGGCATATAAAGATAAACTCAAGAAAGTTCATGATGCCAAGTTTCGAAAGAAAACTTTTGAAGTGGGTTAAAAGGTTTGGTTGTATAATTCGAGGTTGAAGATGTTCGCGGGCAAGCTAAAGAACAAGTGGATGGGTCCTTATGTAATTTGCCGGGTTGGGAAGTTTGGTGATATTGATATCTTGGATGAACACACCAACAAGCAACAAACGGTAAACGGACATCGCTTGAAGCCGTACTTGGAGGGCAACGGCATCAACAACTTGGAGGTTGATAAAGCGGGCTACATCTTACGCCGGTGGAGGATGTACAATCATAAGAGTCCCAGGTTTGGTAGTGTAAATAGTTAGTTGTTTGTTTTGTTTTGTTTTATTCCCAATTTTGTTTTGCTCGAAATCTGTGTTTGAAACAAGTGTGGGGATGTTCGGGTTACGAACATGTCCTAGCATTGTGTTGAGGACAACACAGGTTTTTCGAGGGGGTAGGGTAATTTTTGGTGTTTTAAAATTACAGGTTTTCTTTAAAAAAAATACCCAGAAGCCACCGTAAGAAACGGTACCCACCGTAACTTACGGTGGGAAATAAGAAACCAACGGTAGAAACACACTGACCAACGGTGGAAATTTGGACACAAGGGCCACCGTAAGATACGCCCTGTACCGTATCTTACGGTGGGGGGGTCTGGGTAAAAAAGGGGCCGCCAGTTTTAATAAAAAAAATATAGTTTTTCTTAATTTCACGTGATGTTTCTCTGCCCCAAATCATATTCTTCTTTCACCTCTTCTCTTCCACACAAAGAACTGTTCCAAAAACCCATCTTTTTTATCCTTAATTCTCCCATAAATCCTTCAATACCTAACCAAATCTAGTGATTTTTTGGTCAATCTTGGCTAAAATTTCACAAGGATTCTGATTTTGGGAAGAAAATTACAAGAAAAACACTTTTTGGGGCCGAAATCCAAACCCTAGGAGCCGAAAATTTTGGGGCTTTTTCAAGATTTTGTTGTTTTTGTGTTTAAATCTCTTCAAGACAAAGGTATGTAACCTATTTTGTTAATTTTGATAACACAACATAAAAAAATAGAGGTTATTGTTCTTACTTAGTAATACCCACTTGCTTGTTATTAGATGTTAGAATGTGAATATTGTTGATTGATAATAATATGGTGATAGATGGAATTTTGAGATGTATATGTGAAACTTTTTGGTAATGCTAATAATGTAGAGGCGTCATGCCCAAATTTCGTTAAAACCAATTGTAAAGTTTTCGGTTCACTATCATCTAGTGCCATAATAACAAGCAAGTGTGGGGAGATTTGAAGAGATATGGACTGATTTGGTTCTTTTTGTGTTGTGTTTGGTTGTTTGTGATTCGTGTAGGAACATGGCTAAAATTGGAGAGGTAGCGGGAGCGAGCTCATCAACCGTGAAAGCTAAAGGAAAACAGCTTGCGCAAAAGTATAAGAAAAGGAAATATCTTGCACGCGATGATGACTCAGACGAGGAAATGGAGCAAGCACCCGAGCAGCCTCGGTTGGACCCGGCTAATAAGTCGAAATGGGAGTCGGGACCTTTGAATGAACAACCGGAGATATGGCAGCCGACATTATACTATGACCAAATGAGGGGGTTACAAGATCGGCCGGGTGCGTTTATTTGTGAACGAGATGTGCGGGAGAGAGAGTTTGAGCCGTTTAAAGTGTTTGACAGGTTCAAGGCCCTAGGATGGGAAGCAGTGCTTCACTGCTATGATCAAGAGGATAAATATCTGTTCTTGGATGATATAGAAGAGTGGATGGCGACATTGAAATGCAACAGATATGACTAGCCATCTCAAATGAAGTTAACGGGTGAGGTGAACGGGGTGGAAGTAGAGATGTCGTATGATTCATTGCGCAGGTTGGCTAAATAGGATAGCTTGCCGATGCGAGAGTATAATAACCCGAGTATTGATGATTTGTTAGTTAGTCCTGAAAAGCACTCAAGGTGGATGGAGATGTTAGAAACGGTGTTTCTTCCGGGCACATATTATGGGACGTTATACAGAAAACACATGAAAATTGAGGCTAAACTTTTGTTGGCGATTTGTATCTTAAATGTCCTACCGAGGCGGGCTGATAAGAACGAGTGAGGTACCCAGAAATTCCTATTTTGTATGCATTGATTCATGGGGGCCCAAAATTTTCTATTCGGTACTTAATTTTGAATCATGTGTGGATGTGCCGAAATTCGGCCTGGAGGACGATTATTCCCTACTGCAGAATTATTACCGCTCTGTTAAAGCAACAGGGAGCAATCACAACGATGATGTGGGAAAGAAAAAAAGATACAAGCCACTGGAGTTAAAGAAAATGGGGACTGGGTGGATTTACTCTGAATCAGAAAGGTATCACAAGTTAAAAACCGGGGGGCAAAGATGGAGAGTTTTGAAGGTAGATGCGAGGTCGCTTTTGCCCGGAGAAGAAGATGGGGCCGAAAGTGGAAATGAGAACCGGTACATGGATGATCAGAACCGGTGGGGCATTCACAGGAAATATGCAATCAGTGATTGAAAATCAACGACCTCCCGCTTCAGTGTTTGATACATGGTCGGGCCAGAGCGTACTTTATATGATCATCAGACGATGCTGAGTGCTAGTATGGAAAGGACGATGAAGCAGAATTTTGATAGGCAGGAGTTATGGAATAGGGCACACGCCTATTCCCATGAGGTGGAGATCAATAACAGGTACATGGATGATCAGAACCGGCGTATGAACGCAGACTGGCACGCGGGAAGACCTGAAGTCGTTGATCCACAACCGGTGGATTATGGATCATTACTGCCATATGATGGCAGCCATTCGTATCCGACTCCACCAGTACATCATTCTCAGTGGATCGACCCCAGGCAAGCACAACAGCAGGCCCCAGAGCAAGGCGGAAGTAATGACGGTGCCCTTGGATTTGGAGAGTGGAATGAGTTGATGACATCCGTTTTTGGACCACCGCAGCCACGCTACTATTGATCAGGTGGTGTCCTTTTGTACATACTTATATATTTATGTCTTTTTTTTCATTGTGTTTTGGGTTGGGTGGTTGGGTGGTGTATTCATTGTGTTCGTATTGGGTTGTGCCTTGGTGGTGTGGTAACTAAGTAATTTAAAAAAAAGAAAAAAAAAGTAAAAAATGAAAAAGAAAAAAAAAAGTTTTTGTGGTTTTGAAGCGATCTATTCTTCCCAAAACCGTACATTGGGGACAATGTACCCCAAGTGTGGGGATGGGGGAAAATTTTGAAGTTTTAAATTTTTTTGGAAATCAAGCTTAGCGTTGTGAGAATTCGAACACCGTGAATTGACCCCGAGAGGCACACCGGCAACCCTTGACACCTTTTTATTCTTGGTGAGATTTGAGCCACAATTGTAGAAATATATATAAATATATATATATATAATATATATATATATATATATTTTGTGAGAGTGGCAATGGATGGGGTGCACTAGAACTTGTGCCTGAATGCGACTTAAATCTTTAGGTGAGCATAAGTGTAGAAATGATAAGGGCATTAGGTAGCCTCGTCATGTTGAGCGTGAGTGTGGGAATTGGGGGGGTTGGACCTCATGCATTATATATATGAGCTTGGTAGCGAGAGGGGCGGGGGTTTGGACATTTAGTTGCCCACTGTTGTGCCTAAAAGCCTATTGATTGTTAACCCTTTAGCTAGCTCCCTAAATTAATACCCAACTTGGCTCGGTCTTCTGTGTCCAGTAGTGTGTGAGTTGTGTCTATCGAGTGTTGCTAGATTATGAAGAGTTGAGTGTGTTTTATGTTTGTTAGATTGGAAAGAAAAGGAAGAAAAAATAAGGAAAAAAGCGAAAAAAAAAAGTTTGGGAAGATGATGTATAGTTGATTGTGTGAATGTTTGTGTGATGATGTATTGTTGTTTCTATCGAAAAGAAAAAAAATGAAAAAAAAATGAGAAAAAAAAGTTCATGTGTGATATATATCGTAGTTTGTAGTTCGTGTTTGTGTTGCGTGTGTTAGTGTGTGTGTGTGTCGTTGTGTAATAAAAGACCGGGTAAAGTTTTGCGCTACTATAAATATATCCCATTTCCTACCTTTACACTTGGCCACATTACAACCCGACAAGACCCTTTGATTTGCACTCATGTTTAGCATTTATAAGAGGAAGATTGATTTAGGTACAAGCCTATGGTTGTACACCCATCTATTTGCCTTTTGTATGTCTAGCTCCTATTTGCTAGTGCTTATTTGTCGCCGAGAGGAGAGATATTGTGAGGGATGTGTTGATTCGGGTGTTAAGGATGGGTTAGTATATGGATTGCATGCTAACGCTTGATTTAAAAATGATCGCTTTTGTTTAAAAAATGATTTTGATGTTTTGATTGGGACAAGCAATGGTCAAGTGTGGGGATGTGACGGGTGGTTCAAGGAACAACCCTTTATATTGATAAAACGCTTAAATTATCCTCATTTGATCATGTTATAGCTTAGGATTGGATAACTACGAGTGCTTTGGTTGCAGGTATGATAAGGAGCTTAAAATGAAGAAATACGGGCTTTGGAACGGACCGGAACGGGATGGAGAAAAGAAGAATTGAAAGAAGAAAAAAATATGAATTTGGAGAGCTCCACCGTACCTTACTTCTGGGCATAAAAAACCACCGTTAATCAATCCCCTGCTACCGTTGCTTTTGTAAACCCCACCGTACCTTACGGTGGGCACTGTAAGGTTCGGTGGCCCCTGCATCATTTTGTAACTCCCTTTATTAAATAAGACTTGATGGAGTCTTTTCATTATCTTTTCACTTAGGGCCGTTTCTAGAGACTTGTGGAGCGATTTTTGGCTGAAGAATTGGATTGAAGACTTATCACAAACATTGGTTTATGTTATTGCTTCTTATGAACAATTTGATGGATGTTTTTGATGAATCACCAAGTCATGCTAGGCTAAACTTTTGGTGATCATTCTTGGTGAAGGTTTTTCTTAAACTCTTGTGTGTGATTTCTTGCATTCTAGAATAATAACTTGGTACTTTGCTTTGTTATTATGATGTATGAACAATTGCTTGTAGTGTGTTGATTAATTTATCAATTCTTATTCTCTATCGTACGTTCTTGGTGTTGCTAATAACTAAGATATCACGGGAAGGATTAGGGGTTGGTTATTGATTAATTGGTCATCGGGAAACAACCTAGCGTTAATTTAATCCGAGTACTTTGTTCCCTTTTATCACAACAATTGCTTTTACATGAGTTATGTCTATGTAACTCTTTCTATTGGAAGTTCACACAAGTGTTTAGGGAAACCGGATCCTTGAATGGTCATTGTTCCATAATTTGAAGAAACAATCCTAAGTTTAAATCGATATTTAGTTGTTACTTTAGTTAAAACTAAAACAATCAAAATCTTAATCATTTACTTTTTGTTAAGTAGTTTAATTTAGTTAATCGACAAAACTAGAATTCATCACATTTTCCACAAACTCCCTGTGTTCGATACCTTCTTGCCACTATTTGTTAGTTGTAATTGGGAAATTTTACGTGTACCACGACAAGCACGTCAGTTACTCATTATTGTCGGGATACAAATCGTGATGTGATGGATTTTTATATTTGCAACCTAGTTCCTTTCTACCTGGTTGCAAAGGAACTTCAGGTCAGCCAGACATTTGTCAAAAGCAAGTGTGAAGATCAAGATCAAGAAGAACAGTGCTCCAAGACAGTCAACGATGAAGGTGTGTTGTGTGTATAAAATAGTGAATTATTGTAGTGTGTTAGGTATACGATGGAAGGATTTGAAAAGAAATAGCACAAGTCCTTCTTTAATGTTGTACTATGCATTCTCACATGAACATCCAACAACAATGGTATATGAATAGTGACCCTCTGTAAGGGTCTTGATGAATATCTTCATCAATCTCCTTGATCTACGCATAAGTGTGAGAGTCGATTTTCCTATGAGGGTGACTGATAAAGAGATGGTCTTTTTGATGAATGTATTATTCAAAAATACATTTGTTCAACTATTATGGGAACTTGCATAAGATGGAATGGTTTGAAAAGAAATAGCACAAGTCCTTCTTTAATGTTGTTTATAATTAAAAGGAACTAGGTTGCAAAGGAACTTCAGGTCAACCAGACGTTTGTCAAAAGAATTTTGTACTATGCATTCTCACATGAACATCCAACAACAATGGTATATGAATAGTGACCCTCTGTAAGGGTCTTGCACCGGCTTGAGATATGAGGTTGATTAACACGGTTAATGGATACCATGGATTAAAGAGATTCAAGCTAATGAAACTCATATCTCAAGCCGGTGCAAGTTATGTTGGAGCAATGGTTGTGGAAAGAAATCGAAAGTAGGATCGGCGCTAACAAGCAATCCATACAGAGTGATGATAGTCGTTTTCGGCATTGTAAAGCAATCGTTTTACTCATATAAAGTGTTCGATGTCACTGTGAGTACACATTGTGCATGACATTACATTTTGCATGTGTCATTTCAATTGGGCCATACAGCGTGCCAGTCCTACAGCAAACCGAAGGTAAACATACTTGAAATCAAACCGAAGGTAAACATACTTGAAATCAATGGGAAAGTAAACATACTTGAAATCAATGGGAAGGTAAACATACTTGAAATCAATTGGAAGGTAAACATACTAGAAAATCAATGGGAAGGTAAACAATTACAGCAGCTGGATATCAGCCAGACGTTTGTCAAAAGAATTTTGTACTATGCATTCTCACATGAATATCCTTTGATGAATGTATTAGGGGTTGGAAACTCTGAAGACCAATGACCCTCTGGCAAACCTCCGTAAAGGTCCTCAGAGTTTCCATAGGAAGGTAAACATACTTGAAATCAATGGGAAGGTAAACAATTTCAGCAGCTGGATATCAGCCAGACGTTTGTCAAAAGAATTTTATACTATGCATTCTCACATGAATATCATTTGATGAATGTATTAGGGGTTGGAAACTCTGAAGACCAATGAACCTCTGGCAAACCTCCGTAAAGGTCTTCAGAGTTTCCATGGGAAGGTAAACATACTTGAAATCAATGGGAAGGTAAACATATATAACATTCTCTTCTTCCCTTACAAATCACTTTGCCATTAATACCAATGGACTACCCTCACGTCGGTATGGCCATCACCTAGTTCCAGGTTGCCTTCAGTTGTTGTCAGAGAGATACCTGCTAACGATGAAGGCAACATACTTGAAATCAATGAGAAGGTAAACAATCCTCATCCACAATGTTCTTACCTATAGCTACCAACCATCCGGTTGTTTTCAGGTTGCCTTCATCGTTGACAGATAATGAGATTTGGTGTTAGATCATAAGCAAAAAGGAAGACCACACCACTGTTAGTGAACCCTGTGTTGGATGGAAAGTGTCTTCGGCTTAAATGTCTTTGTTGAGTTGAGTTGGAGCAATCCCTGTGTTGGATGGAAAGTGTCTTCGGCTTAAATGTCTTGTTGAGTTGACTTGGAGCAATCCCTGTGTTGGATGGAAAGTGTCTTCGGCTTAAATGTCTTGTTGAGTTGAGTTGGAGCAATGTCGATAAAAGTTGGTGGTTATTATTTTTTTTTAATTTTTGTAATTTTTTTTACAATAATTATATTAAAAAATAAAAAAAATAAAAAACCAATTCAAAACACAAAAAATACCACAAAAATAAAAGCTGGATTCCAAGCGCCTCGCTTAGGCAAAAGCGAGGCGCCTAGGGTCAAATCAAAATATTAACTTACCTCGGACCGAGATAGTTAAAAAAGTAAACAAAGCGCCTCGCTTTGGCCAAAGCGAGGCGCTTTGGAGGGGGTGGGAATAGAAGTGGGGGGTTTTAATATCACCTCCCTTTTGTAAGGGGGAAAGGGGCGCTCAACTGGTTTGCTTTTCACTTCACTGATTTCTACCAATCCTGTACTGCCACATCACTTCACTGATTTCCTTCACTGAAATACTTTTTTGTAGGCAGCACTCCACTGATTCTTTACCCCACTATCAATTATTTTCACATATAATAATAATAATAATAAACTCTAAAATTTAAAAATTAAAAATAAAGCACAAGGGTTCGGCCCAAGTGACCTTTGAAAATAAAGCACAAGGGTTCGGCTCACATATTATTTATCTATTTATATATCCCCGCCCACACACACAATACACCTATAATTATAAATAACTAGGTTAGAGTCCCGTGGGGACCCACGGTTCACCCCAAAGCAAAATGAAAAAAAAAAGGAAAATAAGAATTGTATTATGTAATTTGTTTTGGTTACTAAATGTTTGATATTGCAATATGTATGAATTTTGATGTTAAATGCAAAATGTCATCTAACAGTTTAATGTAACGAAATGATGGATATATTGAGTAAGTAAAGTTTAATTTGACGACTGCAAACTACATAGCATACTATCACAATATCACACATTACATTATTTGGTTAATATCTATATTCTAATCATAACTAAGCTTAAGCATAGAACACTTATCATTCAGTTGGGGCTTAACGAACTTCAACCAATATCACAGATTACATCATTTGGGTAATATCTATATTCTAATCATAACTAAGCTTAAGCATAGAACACTTATCATTTAGTTGGGGCTTAACGAACTTCAACCAATGGTCTATTTTCATTACTTCAATCAAAATCTTTCAAGTCTTGCTCATTGATAGCTGATTTTTCACCTTCGAAGTTGTTATCATTGTCATCACGATCCTCGGAGTGCAACCCATTTACAATAATTTATGAAAACCTCCACCATTGTATTCCATATTTGTGTTCTACATAAAATATAGTTGTTGTAAAGATATGGATACGGTGATAAGTAAATCAAGAAACAATCCTTAACCCACTTACTTGAATGGGTAGCTTAAATTTTACATGTTATCTCTCCAATAGTTCAAACCGATTATATAGCTAAAAAACAACTACTAAGAAAATGGGTCTAATGTCACATGTTGTAACATAAATTTCCTATATTTTATTAAAAAATAGACACCAAAAGGATCAACCCCAGACCTATTTGAACATGTAGCCAAAAGGACTCATTGTACACACTTTAGGAAACTTTTGACATGTTACAAAATGCCGCCAAAAAAGCGTCATTATTTAAACTGTGTAAATATAGTACTTAACAATTAAAAATGTTAATAAATAACATCAAAATCATAATCAATCATTTAAATCAATGACATTAAAATAATCCGCGTCTGAAATTGCCTTACCCATTATATACAAATTATTATTGACATCTTAAAATTAGCACACTTATTGAAATCAAGATGATGATTATCGTTTAGTGACAATTGATTAACAGAAAGTAGTAATATCAAAATGAAAGTCGGTCAACAATGTTAAAATGAAATTCGTAATATTAGTAACATCAATAAATAAGATTAAAAATTTTAATAAATAACATCAAAATCATAATCAATCATTCAAATATATGACATTAAAATCATCCGCGTCTCAATTTGCATTACCCATTATATACAAATTATTATTGACATCTTTAATAATCATTATTAGTTGTGATTGAAATAATATAATTCTTTAACAGAAAGTAAAAATTTTGAAAATTTATATTATCATTTAATTTCGTTATTAAAATTGGTATGACGATTAAATGATTTTATTATTTGTTAAGGTTTGTATAGTATTGTTGTGTCTCAAACAATTCTGCAAAATCAGAAATAGTGTGCCTCGATTGACGTGATTGAGTAGGAATATTTGTTTATATATTTGAATTATAAAAAATGGAAAGATTGGTAACTGACGTGAATTGGTCAACAACGCTTAAAATTAGTACAATCAAACTCAAAGACATAAAGTCAAAGAATTGACCTCCATCAAATTAACAAAAACGTAAAAAATTTTTACTCAGATTGGGTCAACAATATTAAAATTAAAGTCGTAATATTAGTAATAGCATTGAAAATTATCTTCAATACATTATATATTTTAGGAAATTGTTAAATAGATTTAAATTATATTTATTATTAAAAGAATAATAAAAGTGTATGAAAATAAATGTACACTCCTATCTTCGGATTATATTTAAATTATAAACTTTTAAATAGATTTAAATAAATATTTAAAGGAAAGTCGTATATGTTTAAAAGAATATCGTTTCATGACAATTGATTAAAAGAAAGTCTTTGAATTATAAAAATTGGAAGGATTGGTAATTGACGTGAATTGGTCAACAATACTTAAAATTAGCACAATTAAACTCAAAGACATATAGTCAAAGAATTGACGTCCATCAATTTAACAAAAACGTAAAAAGTTTTTACTCGGATTCGGTCAACAATATTAAAATAAAGGTCGTAATATTAGTAATAGCATTGAAAATTATTTTGAATACATTATATATTTTAGGAAACTATTAGATATATTAAAATTATATTTATTATTAACAGAATAATAAAAGTGTAGAAAAATAAATGTACATTGTTATCTTTGGATTATATTTAAATTATAAACTGTTAAATAAATTTGACATTGTTAAATAGATTTAAATAAATGTTTGAAAGAAAGCCGTATATGTTTAAAAGAATATCGTTTCATGACAATTGATTAAAGGAAATTGTAATATCAAAATTAAAGTCGGTCAACAATATAAAATGAATTTCGAAATATTAGTAATATCAATAAATAAGATTAAAAATTTTAATAAATAACAACCAAATCATAATCAATCATTCAAATTAATGAAATTAAAGTCATCATAAATAACATTAAAACTCTCTATAAATAACATCAAAATCATAATTTAAATTTCAAATTCAATGACATCTTATGGTGCAGCCTTAGTAACAAACATTTTGTCCTGGATTGAACACTATTTGAAGACACAATATTTGTTGAATTATAAACTATACTTTTATAGTTATTAACAAGAAAGATTATCGATATACTCGGCTGCTGTGACACCCGGCATGTTCGGCTTAAACATAATAGTAACATCTAAGTCTACCTTAGCGAGAAACGTTTATAAACAAACTTAACTGGGTTAGTTGAGTCGGGTCAGATTAGGATTGTCCAGGGTTCAATGATCTGGAGGATCATTGGGAGTCGTTTTGGGAATACATTAGTACCGGGTTCCGTCGTTGGTGACATTACATAAATTAATTAAGTATATGTGTAGATTATGGGTCGTGTAGTGGATTGTATACTTATACTTGCCTAAACGATGTACAAATGATTATACGTGCCTAAACATGCTAAGTATAGACTATGGATGCATGCTTATGTGTTAAGATGTGTTAGAATGCGTTAAACACGACAAACTGGAAAAAGGTTAACATGTGTTAAAAAGTGCTGTTAACATGTGTTAAAAAGTGCTGATGACCTGAATGTGGAAATAGTGGGCGAACGTGGAAATGGAACTTGGAAAATGGGCGAACGTAGAAATAAAGTGGGCGAATGTGGAAAAGTTCCACATTCGACCATTTCAAATGGGCGAATGTGGAAAAGTTCCACATTCGACCACATAAAAGGGGCGAACCTGGACTGGGTATAAATACCATCCTTAGCCATTTTTCACCATTTCACAAACCCTAAACGCCTCCAAACACTCTCTATCAGCTATTATCATTGGGGAAGGAGTTTTTGAGCTTGTTTTTCATAACCTAACTCTCTAAATCAATACAAGTGAAAATCTAAGGTGTGTTCTTCATTCCAAATCCTTTTTAAACAATTTTGACTTGTTTTAATCTAAACCCCAAGGGTCCAGATCTGATATCAACCTATTTTATGAATAAAAACCTTTCCTAACCAAAACCTATTCATAAACAATGAGTTTTTATGCAAATTAACATGTGTTAATGTGATATTATGCATTGTTTGATGATTACTTGTTATATAGATGATATGGCAACAACCTAGGGCTGTTATTAATGATGGGTTCTGATTGAAACATGTTACAATTGATTGTTGATGGTGTTTTGTAGATTAAAGGAATCTTTGTTAGATTTAGGGCTTGTTTTTGGATGATAATGATAGAGTTAGGATAAGGGTTTCTTGTTCATGATGATTTGATAATGATGAGCTGATTATTGATTGATTTCAGAAGTTTCCTAATTGGGTAATATTTTCATGCATGATGATGTGACATCTCCATAATTTACTATTTTAGGAAACTTGTAAAAACGGATAGATTTTGGGGTAAAATTGGTAGGGTTTCGTAGGAATATATTAATGATGCTTGACTGCTGTAACTCATGATGTTTCGTGATGTTTTCGGATGTTTTTGGACGCGTTTTTGAGTAAACAACACAGCAGGGTCGAACCTGGAACACCTTCGGCCAGTCGAATGGGCGAAGGTGGGTTCCAGGGGTCGAACCTGGAAACTTGAGGGGCGAATGAACCACAAGTGGGCGAAGGTGGAAGAAAAAGGGGCGAAGGTGGAAGGTTGAACCCACATTCGACCAACCCAAGTCACCTTCGACCACTTACCACTACATTCGACCCTATGTTAACAGAAATGAGATTTTTGATACAAACTAAGTGTTTTATGCTTGAACCTTGCATGTAATCTATGTGTACTTGATTAGTTTAGGGTAATGGGTCACCAACGAGATGTCGGGTCGGTCTAGTGTGTCGGTTGAACATTTAAACACGTTTTAAAACATACTTGGTTATGATCTGGACAATCGGGGACTAGATAACCTTATGGTTATTAGTCGGAACACTTATGTGAACATTTTGATAGATCTCCGGTAGAGGGATTGTCAAGGGCTAAACATCTTTACACATATTTGAGGAACGCTATCTAAGGTGAGTTCACGGCCCCACATTTTACAGTTTTTGCTTTCGGGGTGAGAAACATGCTTACAAACTCTTTTATGACTTATGACTTGTTAAACTCTTATGGCTCATGACTCTTTATCACGTTATACTATGGCTTACTTATCTTACTATACGGTTCATCGAAAATCCCTTGAAACCACTAACATGGGTATATGGCGGGGAAATATGGATAGCGCTATTGGGGACTGACAAACCCCACTCGACGGCTGGAGGCCGGGCGGGTGCATATTGTCTCTAACAAAACAAGGTCTACCGGCGATGACGGTAGCCCATAGGAAACAAAGGGTAACACACGGCTCAGTCAGTAATGGTTTCACCCGTATGAGTATCTCATTCTGCGCCTAGCTAGCGTTCTCATAAAGCATAGTAGTAACTGTGATGGTAACGGTTTTGGAAGGATCACTTTAAACGTTTAATTAAAACCTGTGAACTCACCAGCATTATATGTTGACTCTTTTAGCATGTTGTCTCAGGTCGCTAAGGTAGCAGCTGTCGGATAGGCGCACGAGGTCGCACTGGGGTCGTCTTGCGTCTAGGGTCTCATCTGCATGTTGAACTCTTAAACTTATGTTTTATTTCTGCATGACGTTTGTAAACTTTAAATGCTTTCGCACTGTTTGAATGTTGGTTTTTAAACTTAAGAATGGTTTTTGTTTAAGTATGTTTTTACATTTAGACGTCGTTTATTGTGACCGTTGACTTTGGATCCTGGTGTGTCACACGCCTCGCGGTAGAACTCCGCAGGTGGAAATTTGAGGGTGTGACAGCTGCAAATGGGTCAAACAAAAGAATCAATAGAGGCTGCAGCAAACTCGAATAACAGGAGGCGCGACTCAAGAACTTCATATGCGAAAAGACTATATTACCCTTAACAGTTAATTCAGTTTATTTGGCGCCAAGTTCCAACCGGTGGCAGTTAACAATGATACAAACAGACACGACGATTGCTTCAATAACTGTCAACAGACATGTCCATTCGTTTAGTATAAATAGAACCTTTATATTCATTTGTAATTACTTTTGGTCATATCCATTAGTCACTTTTGGTTGTACCATTATGTCCGATTATTAATAAAACAGTTTCTCAATTTCTTTTTCTTGCATATGATCGTATACATGATCTTATAGATTCTTGATTCTTGTTCTTGATGTCCAACAAATGGTATCAGAGCATGGTCACGATTCTTGGACAATGATTAAATATCGCTGCGCGAATCGAAAAGAATCAAGAATTCATGAAAACGATCCAGTATTACAACATCGGGGTTGAAGAAGTAAGATTGAAACCGAGGAAATCATCACAGAAACGAAGAATCAATCAAAATCAATTGTTAATCCCGCTTGTTACGTTTCGGACAGAAAACAGAGCATCACACGAATCGTCAAATAAAACCGTCTCAAGGATCAATCAAGAAGGCAGAAGGAATCATCGCTATATTCTACAAAGAATCATAAATTCGAATCGAAAATTGTTTGTAAAGTTTCTTGTTTTCTCTATGTTTCTTCGGTATTATTCGAAACTAACAAAAACAGAGTATATAAGTATTACTTCATATTCTCTTCGATTGTATAGAAAGTTATCGATTCATATAGGAACGACGTAAGATCGTTTCTTATTATCTATTCTATCTAATCATTGAAGAGATCAAGTTTTAAAAGAAAATATATAATTTTTTTTAAGAACACTCTGTTCATGAAGAAAAGGAAAAACGAAACGAAGAAGAAGAAGAAGAGAAACGAGGAAAGATTTTCAATATATTATTATTATTATTATAATATTTCTCTTTTGGATGACGTACTGAACAAAACAAAAAGAAGTCAACGTTTTTTAAATGTCTTTGTCTAAACTCTTTTTGTTTTTTTTAATAATTACATACTAATTATTGAAAAGCGATTATCATATTTATTATAAAGAACATCAAATTTGTATTTATATTCAACAAAAGGAAAGGGAAATTATTATATAAAGATTGATCCAAGAAGAAACAAAAGAAAAAAATCCAACATATGGTAGAAGAAGAAAACGAAGGCGGGAGATAAACGAAGATCACTATGAAACAGAGGAAGGCGAAAAGAAAAGGAATTACGAAACGAAGAACATGGATTAATTTGATCTATATATTGAAACCGAGTTCATACTCTCATATATGGAAAAAGTAATTAATCGGATTCATATATGAAACCGAGTTCATACACTCTCGTATATGAATAAGGATAATACAAACGAAAAGAAATATGATATACATATGATATCATATTCTGTTTTAGTGATCAAAGAAGAAGAAAAACATTACGCTCTGTTTTATAGAAAGAAAGGAAGGAGAAAAATGATATATGCAGGAATTGATTTACATGGAATCCTTCTATGAAGAAGATGTATATAATATGAAGGATCGGATTCCAAACGGACCAAAGAATGAATAACAAGAAGTCGGATCGATTGAACGAGAATACAACCAAAAGTCAGTCATCAGCCTATGGATCGGAAAGAAATAAAAGAATGAAGGCTTCAACTCTATCCAAAAACTAGTTACATAAAAGTCTAGTTTAAGGGAGGGTGTTGAATTATAAACTATACTTTTATAGTTACTAACAAGAAAGATGATCGATATACTCGGCTGCAAATGGGTCAAACAAAAGAATCAATAGAGGCTGCAGCAAACTCGAATAACAGGAGGCGCGACTCAAGAACTTCATATGCGAAAAGACTATATTACCCTTAACAGTTAATTCAGTTTATTTGGCGCCAAGTTCCAACCGGTGGCAGTTAACAATGATACAAACAGACACGACGATTGCTTCAATAACTGTCAACAGACATGTCCATTCGTTTAGTATAAATAGAACCTTTATATTCATTTGTAATTACTTTTGGTCATATCCATTAGTCACTTTTGGTTGTACCATTATGTCCGATTATTAATAAAACAGTTTCTCAATTTCTTTTTCTTGCATATGATCGTATACATGATCTTATAGATTCTTGATTCTTGTTCTTGATGTCCAACAATATTCGCCAATGGAAGTATCTTCTGATTAAAGCAAAACAGGCCATCCAATCACAATAAACCTTTATAAAAGCATTATATATAGAAAATTTAGAATGTGTAACTAATTATAAAATAAGAATATTGTAAACAAAAATGTTGAATATGCGAATAACAAACCTAGTGACTTGAGAAATAATTTCTGCACGTAATATTAGTATTAGTATTAGTTAGTATTAGTAATTATTAGTAATTAGTAATATATTCGTAAAAATAATAATAGAAAAATTTAATTCGGTCAATAAGATATAAATGGGATTAAAATTAAAAACAGTAATATTAGTTTTAGTATTAGTAATATATTCGTAATTTAATTCGGTCAATAATAAATAAATGAGCTTAAAAATCGTAATATATAACATTAAATTAGTCAATTATTATTAATGTCATTAAAACTAATAAAAAATACCATTAAAAATGAATAAATCCTATTAATAATTGCAGGCAAGACCAATAATAATTCATAAAGATAGATTAAACATAAATTCATAGTAATATTAATATAAATAAATGAGATTAAAAAATCATAATAAATAACATTCAATTAGGTCAATTATTATTAATGTCAATTAGTATTAGAAATATATTCTGTCACACCTCAAATTTCCACCTGCGGAGTCCTACCGCGAGGCGTGTGACACACCAGGATCCAAGTCAACGGTCACAATAAACGACGTCTAAATGTAAAAACATACGTAAACAAAAAACCATGCATAAGTTTAAAACCGACATTCAAACAGTGCGGAAGCATTTAAAGTTTACAAAAGTCATGCATAAGTAAACATAAGTTCAAAAGTTCATGATTCCAAAACGTGTGAATGAGACCCTAGACGCGAGACAACATATAATGCTGGTGAGTTCACAGGTTTTAATTAAACGTTTAAAGTATTCCATCGAAAACCGTTACCATCACAATTACTACTATGCTTATGAGAACGCCCGCTAGGCGCAGAATGAGATACTCATACGGGTGAAACCATTACTGACTGAGCCGTGTGTTACCCTTAGTTTCCTATGGGCTACCGTCATCGCCGGTAGACCTTGTTTTGTTAGAGACAATATGCACCCGCCCGGTCCAACCGTCGAGTGGGGTTTGTCAGTTCCCAATAGCGCTATCCATATTTCCCCGCCATATACCCATGTTAGTGGTTTCAAGGGATTTTCGATGAACCGTATAGTAAGATAAGTAAGCCATAGTATAACGTGATAAAGAGTCATGAGCCATAAGAGTTTAACAAGTCATAAGTCATAAAAGAGTTTGTAAGCATGTTTCTCACCCCGAAAGCAAAAACTGTAAAATGTGGGGCCGTGAACTCACCTTAAGTTGCGTATTCCGTTTAAGAGTAAACCGTATGCGTGATATGAGTAAACCGTCTGTAAGATATGATAGCCCCAACTATTGGCGACCTATCATAAGATATGTGTCAAGTTAGACTAATAACCCATCGGGTTCATTAGTCCCTACGTCCAGTCCATGACCCTTATGTGTCCGAAAAGCATGTTTAACCGACAACCAGACTACGTAAGACAAGACTCGACATCCCATTGGTGACCCGACATTCCACGTGTTAGATAAATACAAGACATCATGCCACATATGCAATTAAACACTTAATGCGCGCAACAGTTCACCTAGTCTAGCATAATATCCGTTTAACGCATAAACAGGTCCGAACACGTGTTACTAAGTCATTGGGTGAATCCCGGGGTTCCTATCATGTTTCTAGGCGTCAAATCATGTTCCGGGGTGTTAAAGTATACATACAGCAGCATTACACGCGATTAGGAATCAAACTAGCATTTAGGAAAGTCAACATGTGATTAGGGATGGTCAACAGGCAATTACAAGGGCTAATCGCCTATATATACACGATTAGGCTTCCCATTCAGGCGATTATGCCCCTAATCGCCTATAGTATAGGCGATTAGGATCCCCAATCGCCTATAGCACAGCTGATATGGTTTTTCGCGCGCCGAACACTCCAAATCAGATCCGAAACATGTAAAAACATCCAATAATCATCCTAACACATTAACAAACATATTTCAAGCAAAACCCCTAAGTTTTCATCGTTCTAACAGTTCCGAATGCGAGCATTTTCCCAAAATAGCAACTTAGCATGTAAACATCACATCAACATGCAAGGACTTGCCCTAAATAGCAATTATTCAGATTAAATCACATAACCACGTTGTCCGATAGCATCCTACTGTTCTAGCATCATCCTAGAGCAAACCCTAACATCATTCAATCAACAACATACCTCATATCATCCTTAATCATCCAAAATCCTTCAAATGGGTCAAAACATCAAGTATCAACAATCCACAACCAAAACCATTCAAACTCCTAGGACATCATTATACTAACTTGTAACAGCCATAAACATCATAATAACACAAAAACAACCATGATTCAATCCTAAAAATCCTATCTTTAATCACATATAAACACATATAACACATGTAAAGGTGTGGGTTTTGTTTAAAAACGGTTTTAAAATGGGTTTTCAAAGATAAAAAAATTTATAAGTCAGGTCTGGACGTTTAGGGAGTAAAACATAATCATTTAAAGGTTTGGGTTTGAAGAACACACCTTGTAATCAAGAGGTGATGATGGAATAAGCTTGAAAATGGTGGTTTTGATGCAAAAAACGAGTTCCAGAGGGTGTTTGGGTGTTGGGTTATGTTATGGGACGGCTAGGGTTGCACTAATGATGTTTTGGAGGTCAAGGGTGGTATTTATAGGCGTTTTTAGTCGTTCAGCACGTATCACGCGAGTATGCAGTTTTACACGCGATTAGGGAGCCTAATCGCATGACAGTTCATGCGATTGGGGCCTAATCGCATGAATAGTCATGTGATTAGCCCCTACTCGCCTATAATCCCCCTCCAATCACCCCTATATTGGCGATTAGGCTATTCCCCATAAGCCTAATCGCCTGTAACCTCTGTGTTCGTGTGTTTTGCGCGTTAAACCCCGTTTTAACACATGTTAACACATATTCACATACCGACAAGTCACATAATGATTGTAAACATATAATGCATGATAAATAACACGTTCCCGCCCGATCACCAATTCCCGGGACCCGAGACTTGCGTATGTTAAAAACTCTAATGATGTGCGACTCGACTCGACCGACCTTGTTATGTGTAACGTATGCGCGACTCGCTAAGGTAGACTTACTAAGTTTTCAAAAGTTAGTTACCGGAAGTTGCCGGGTGTCACATCATCCCCTGTTGAAAGAATTTTCGTCCCGAAAATTTCCCGAAGTCGAGGAGAGAAAACAAATAAGAAGAAAAATTTTCCGGTCGTCACATATTCGGTCAACAATACTATTTTTACGAACAGTATAACTAAAATCGTAATTATTAGTAATTAGTAATATATTCAAAAAAATAGTAATAGAAAATGTTAAATCGGTCAATAAAATATAAATGGGATTAAAATTAAAAATCGAAATAATAGTTTTAGTATTAGTAATATATTCGTAATTTAATTCGGTCAATATGAAATAAATGAGATTAAAATTAAAATTAAAATTAAAATTCATAATATTGGTATTAGTATTAATAATATATTCTTAAATTATTTCGGTCAATTCGGTAAATAATAAATAAATGAGCTTAAAAACCATAATATATAACATTAAATTCGGTCAATTATTATTAATGTCATTAAACTCATAATAAATATCATTAAAAAATGAATAAATCCTATTAATTGCAGGCAAGACCAATAATAATTCGAACGAATAGTAATATAAATAATATTAAATATAATTTCATAAAGATAGATTAAACATAATTTCGTAGTAATATTAATATAAATAAATGAGATTAAAAAATGTAATAAATAACATTTAATTCGGTCAATTATTATTAATGTCAATAAATAACATTAATTGTAACATACTAAAAATACATTAAAAATGATTAAATCTTATTAAACATAAATTCGAAAAAAGTAATATAAATAAATGAGATTAAAAATTTTAATAAATAACATTGAATTCGGTCAATTATTATTAATGTCAATAAATAATATTAATTGTAACATACTAAAAATACATTAAAAATGATTAAATCTTATTAAACATAAATTCAAAAAAAGTAATATAAATAAATGAGATTAAAAATTTTAATAAATAATATTGAATGTTGTCAATTTTAATTAATGTCAATAAATAATATTAAACATCTTAATAAATAACATAAAAAATAATAAATCTTATTAATTGCAATCAAGACTAATCATAATTCGTAAACATAGTAATATAAATAAATGAGATTATAAATCTTAATAAATAAGCTCATAATCGTAATCAATAATTCAAATAAATTAAATTACAAACATAAAAAATCGTAATTTAAATTTGAAAATCAATGACTTTTTGTGGAGGAACCTTAGTAATAAACAACCTGTGCTGAATTGAAAACCATTTAAAGAAACGATACTCGCAATGGAAATATCTTCTGATCGAAGCAAACTAAAATCATAATATTAGTATTAGTTAGTATTAGTAATTATTAGTAATTACTAATATATTCGTAAAAATAGTAATAGAAAATTTTAATTCGCTCAATAATATTCGTAATTTAATTCGGTCAATACGAAATACATGAGATTAAAATTAAAATTAAAATTTATATTCCTAATATTAGTATTAGTAGTAATAATATATTCTTAAATTAATTCGGTCAATTTGGTTAATAATAAATAAATGAGCTTAAAAATCGTAATATATAACATTAAATTTGGTCAATTATTATTAATGTCATTAAACTCATAATAAATATCATTAAAAATGAATAAATCCTATTAATTACAGGCAAAACCAATAATATTTCGAACGAATAGTAATATAAATAATATTAAACATAATTTCATAAAGATAGATTAAACATAATTTCAGAGCAATATTAATATAAATAAATGAGATTAAAGAAATGTAATCAATAACATTTAATTCGGTCAATTATTATTAATGTCAATAAATAACATTAATTGTAACATACTAAAAATGCATTAAAAATGATTAAATCTTATTAAGCATAAATTCGAAAAAAAGTAATATAAATAAATGAATCTAAAAATTTTAATAAATAACATTGAATTCGGTCAATTATTATTAATGTCAATAAATAATATTAATTGTAACATACTAAAAATACATTAAAAATAATTAAATCTTATTTAACATAATTCGTAAAAACTAATATAAATAAATGAGATTAAAAATTTAATAAATAACATTGAATGTTGCCAATTATTATTAATGCCAATAAATAATATTAAACATCTAAATAAATTACATAAAAAATAATAAATCTTATTAATTGCAATCAAGAGTAATCATAATTCGTAAACATAGTAATATAACTAAATGAGATTATAAATCTTAATAAATAACCTCAAAATCGTAATCAATAATTCAAATAAATTAAATTACAAACTTTAAAAATCGTAATTTAAATTTGAAAATCAATGACCTTTTGTGGTGGAAACTTAGTAACAAACAGCCTGTGTTGGTTTGAAAACCATTTAAAGAAACAATACTCGCCAATAGAAATATCTTCTGATTGAAGCAAACTAAAATTATAATATTAGTATTAGTAATTATTAGTAATTACTAATATATTCATAAAAATAGTAATAGAAAATTTTATTTTGCTTAATAAGATTCGTAATTTAATTCGGTCAATACGAAATAAATGAGATTAAAATTAAAAATAAAATTCATAATATTAGTATTAGTATTAATTATATATTCAGTTTAAATTATTTCGGTCAATAATAAATAAATGAGCTTAAAAATCGTAATATATAACATTAAATTCGGTTAATTATTATTAATGTCATTAAACTCATAATAAATATCATTAAAAAATGAATAAATCCTATTAATTGCAGGTAAGACCAATAATATTTCGAACGAATAGTAACATAAATAATATTAAACATAATTTCATAAAGATAGATTAAACATAATTTCGTAGTAATATTAATATAAATAAATATAATGAAAATTGTAATAAATAACATTTAATTCGGTCAATTATTATTAATGTCAATAAATAACATTAATTGTAACATACTAAAAATACATTAAAAATGATTACATCTTATTAAACATAAATTCAAAAAAAATATAAATAAATGAGATTAAAAATTTTAATAAATAACAATGAATTCGGTCAATTATTATTAATGTCAATAAATAATATTAATTGTAACATACTAAAAATACATTAAAAATGATTAAATCTTATTAAACATAAATTCGAAAAAAGTAATATAAATAAATGAGATTAAAAATTTTAATAAATAACATTGAATGTGGTCAATTATTATTAATGTCAATAAATAATATTAAACATCTTAATAAATAACATAAAAAATAATAAATCTTATTAATTGTAATCAAGACTAATCATAATTCGTAAACAAAGTAATATAAATAAATGAGATTATAAATCTTAATAAATAACCTCAAAATCGTAATCAATAATTCAAATAAATTAAATTACAAACATAAAAAATCGTAGTAATATTAATAAAGATAGATTAAACATAAGTTCGTAGTAATATTAATATAAATAATTGAGATTAAAAAATCGTAATAAATAGCATTTAATTCGGTCAATTATTATTAATCTCAATTAGTATTAATAATATATTCAGTCAACAATACTATTTTTACGAATAGTAAAACTAAAATCGTAATATTTGTATTAGTATTAGTTAGTATTAGTAATTATTAATAATTAATAATATATTTGTAAAAATAGTAATAGAAAATGTTAATTCGGTCAATAAGATATAAATGGGATTAAAATTAAAAATCGTAATATTAGTTTTAGTATTCGTAATTTGATACGGTCAATAAAAAATAAATGAGATTAAAATTAAAAATCATAATATTAGTATTAGTCTTAATAATATATTCGTAAATTAATTCGGTTAATTATTATTAATGTCATTAAAACTCATAATAAATATCATTAAAAAATGAATAAATCCTATTAATTGCAGGCAATTCCAATAATTACTAATTTTCCCTCAATCTCATCAAATCCTCAATATTTCAACCCACCATAAATGCATTCAAATGTAATTACTAACTTTTCATAAAAATTAGGAGATAATTGAGGAAAGTCAATAAAAATTTCAAACTCAATCTTGAAAATAATTCCATCCGGTCCTATCCCCGGATCCAAACCATAACCCGATTGAATAATTATGGATCAAACACCAACATCTTTTCATCCCCATAATGAAGATCCAACGCTTGATCCTCAAGAACATGTGAAGAACCCTATGATGAATATTCTTGAACACATCAAAGGAGCTCAAATTAGGACCCGATAAAACTTTCATTTAACAATAATCCTTATGAGCATCTATCATCCCTCAAGAACATTCATCTAATCTAACATCAACATAACCCCATTCAATAACGAACCGACAAACATAACCCGGCTCTTCATGAATAACCGATTCATACTTGATCAACACCAAACATCAAGAACACCTTCCAACATCTTAATCCAAAACAGTCATCCATTACGGACCAAACTCGGTAATATTCCATAAACCGAAAACAAACATCTAAAGACCAAAAGTAATCACGATTCCATAAAATAAATCTACGCACCTTAGTAACTGTCGGCAATGTCTGGATTAACACATTAAAAACAACATTAACATAAGTAATAATCAGTTTTGTAAAGTAAACAAAGATCCATATCAAGATGAAAATAAGATTAATACCAAAACTCTTGCCGAAGGGTCATGCATGACCTTGAAGAATTGCTCACCCTTGTGATAAGCCATAATCGAATCTTTGTCTTCGAATGGTATTCTAGTATTCAAATGAAAAAAACATCCAAATATTCAAATCTGAAATGGTTCCAGATTATAAATAACTTTTATAAACCACGATTTATAAACTGAATATTGAATCGAATTTATCATATGGATGTATTTTATTGATTAGCGATAACATAAAAGTTTCACTCAAATAGGAACATATGATATGGCTATTTTAAAAGTTTATGAATAAGAACATATTATAATGGATGCAGTTTCGTCGATCTCAGTGAAAAAGATACATACCTAGAAGCAAGAATGCATAAAAAGAAGAGTGATGAATGTTGGTTGGAAGATTTGTTAGTGAGAAATTGAGAGTGTGATGGAAGATTGTGCATAATTAAAATATAGAAAAGAGTATTTATAGGGATTAACTTGGAGCTCCATATTCAATATGGATACCTCAAACCCTTTTTAAGGCCTTGATTCAACCCAAGTGACCTCAATTATTATATAGATAGAATAGATATATCTATCTACTTCCTCTTTACAATACGTGTAACTTAACAAAAAAAAATCTAACATACCTTCACAACTTAAAAGAATATAGAGAGAAGAGAAGAGAAGAGACTAAAAGAAGAGAGATTAGAAAGAAATAATATTTTATATAATTTTACAGGTTCACATCCGTTAGATAGAACCAGAAAAAGGTCCACGGGACCCCTACCAGCACTACTGACGGCGGTATTACTGTGCTGCTAGTGAAGTACCCGTGAACAAATCTGGTAGCGTCCCTAAGTATTCATACCTGTGTCTGTAATATTGAGAAAGTCAAATTTCACTGACACAAACATGTGAGTTATTTAGGGCATGTTTGGATAAACTTATTTGAGGCAAAAAGGACTTTTTGTTAAAAGGACTTATTAACTTATGACTTTTTAAAAATGAGGTTTTAAAAAAGTGTTTGGATTAGCTTATGTGATGGGGAAAAACAATAAGTTGATAAGTTAGTTTGTAAAAAAGTGTTTGGTTTAACTTATTTAGGTAAAATGACCAAAAAGGGTATAAGGAGGGAAGGTGTAAGGATATAATAAGGGCATGTAGATAAATAACCATCAATAAGTTATAAGGATGTTCAAAAAGTCACTCATCCCTTACTTTTCCAAAACAACTTATCATAGGCTTACAAAAAGTTAAAACAAAAAGCCCTTTTCCTTTTACCAAACACTTTTTGTAACTTATTAACTTTTTGGAAAAGTTATAAGTTATAAGGAGGTGGAAATAAGGAGAGCCAAACATGCTCTTAGTCTTTTATTTTTCTTTTTCTTTTTTTACTTTTAACTTCTCCCTTTATTAAGTTTCTATATATCATTTAATCGGAATATACTCTAGCTACGTTTTGATTTCTTAATTTTAGTAAAGGTTTTTTTTTTACTGTTTGTGTTTTTTTATTATTATTTGTGTTTTTAGTATTATTTGTGATTTTATTTTGTATTATTATTTGTTTTAATTTTCAAAAAATAAAAATAAAAATTAAATAATTGGGCATTCATCGTAAGGGGGCATTGTGACGCTTGAAACCACTACATCCATTATCACTAGATTTGTTTTGATATGCATTGTTTTAACTCAATCATTTTGTGCCACCGTAAAAAAAACTATGGATCTCCCACTGATCGTTACCGTCCATCAACGAAAATTCTAGATCCACCACTGAGCGTTACCATCCACTGATCATTATGGTGAAGAGGTGTGAAATCTAAAACCACGTAGTGTATTGAGAAACAATGTGGTAATCACCTCCCAACTCAAGCAATAAAAATCAAACATGTATGTAAAGCACTATTCATTAATATTTGTTTATTTATATATAGGTAAATTATCGTCGTATTATAAACTTTTTCGACTGGTGAGTTTATATGGGCAAGGCCAGATTTTTCGTGTTGCCGAGGGTCTATTTTTTTTTTAACTTTTCGGAGACGGCTCTGGTTGAAAATAAATAATGATTTTAGTTTAGGTTTATAATAAAAAGACACCTATAAAAGACCTCAGTCACATATAATCAAGGATCATAACGGCTATGCAAGCCAACTCATCAATGCCAAATAAGCAAGATGACCTTTAATATTTTAAAAGTGATCGAACTTAACCTTTTTGATTTTTTTTTCAAACCTAATTAGCTTAAAGATTAAAAAGCATCAACTCACATGAAAATTATCTCTAATTTTACCCTTTTTGAGAATATATGCTCTAATGTTTTGTATTAATTTACTGAACTACTATACCACAATTTTAAAACTAGAGTTTGCCATTCAAATGAACAGTACGTTATAAATATAATCCAAACATAAAAATCAGTAACCTTAGTACATAACCAAAAGCACTAAACAACATGAACATACATTAGTAGTTTCTATTTATGGTAACAAGCAGCCACTGAGCTTTAGTAGAATATGATGGTTGGATCACAACAACACTCATCAAGAAGACAGCAACAACACAGAGCAGCCAGACTGCACCAAGATCAACTTATCAAATAACATAAAAAAATATAATAATAATAATAATAATAATAATAATAATAATAATAATAATAATAATAATAATAATAAAATAACTATAAAAGTATATCATCAAAAGACATTACCAGCCTTCAAGGAAGCTAGGTTCTCTTCTAGGAGGCGGTGCAGCGGCGTACTGGGGTGGAGCCATCACCGGAGGCCCTTGATAATATCCTCCTCCACCTGTTGAATATGATCATCATATTATTTGAAACATGCAAGTTAAAGAAATAAATAAACCATAAAAAATATTAAAGACTGGTAGTACCTTGAGCAGGGTAAGGATAAGCATATTTTGGCTCATTCATGATGTTCACACAAAGTTGTAGGGAGTGTTATGAATGGTGTGGTTGAGTTGAGTTGAATATATAGAGGAAAAGGTTGATTTGAAGAAAATTGGGTCACACCGATTTTATGATTGGTAAAGTTAGAGAATAAAGTGAACTAAAGGTGTTTCTCGATCAATCTATATTTGTTTTGCTATAATTAATACTAGAACTGTATATTTATTTATTGCTTTTGATATAACTGTAATATTTATTGGTATTGATACAATTATTTGATGTGTGTGGTGGTTATTCTTTCAACACTTCAATGTCAAGCTATATATGTCTACAAGACTTTTTTGTAAGAATTTTTCAAAGGCCATGTTTACAATGGATGGGAATGGAATATAGACCGAAGCCGAAAGAAAAGCTTGGTTAGATGCAAGATAAGTATATTATGCTCTTAATTTATCGAATATATTCTAAAATGAATGTATACAATTAAGAAAGTGCTAATTAAGGAATAAAAAGTTATAGATCAGGAATGTTATGAAACCTACACGAAGTCATGAGAATGTTTTGGTGTTTTTTTAATAAAAAGTATTATTATTATTATTATTTTTATTATTATTATTATTATTATTATTATTATTATTATTATTATTATTACTATAACTATAGCAAACTATTTAATTTATTATTTGATGATTATAACTTTTATATTGATTCAATATTCTCTATTTATGAATAAGTTTGTGCAAGTTTAAAACTATTCTTTCATTTCCTGTCTCACATAAAGCTAATCCAACAGCCAAAGATTATTCATTATGTTGATATTATATACCCCAGATATTTTATACCCCATAATGTTATTTATCACACGCATCATTAACACAAAAAAAAAAAAAAAAAAAAAAAAAAACAAGAAAAATGATATAGTCTATTCAAAAAATTAAGTAAACTAGTGGGATTCCGAGTTGCTCAATGGGCAACCTCTTTACATGTTTGTGAACGAATTGAGAAAGGATAAATAACATGATAAAGAAAAAGTTGTCATACATTGCTAAATAACAACCATACATTACCAACAAACAGAGCGAATAGAGTTGCGCAACCGTTGAGTCACATGTTGGTCGAAAAAGCGGTCATACATCGGACCCTTAGAAACGTTAGGTGACAAAGATGTAGTCGAAACAAAAGTTGACAAAGCGGTCATATCTAGACCTATCATAAACATATTGCGCCTGGCGCGATAGGTAGAAATAGAACATAACAGTACTTAGAAACATTAGGTGACAAAGATATAGTCGAAACAAAAGTTACTGGACAACTTATGATGCAGCCTGCCACGTGCAGGAGATTTAGCTGTCGGTAGCCGGTCTTTTGGCTGGATTTTTGTTTTCTGTCATTAGAACAGATTACATAATTAAAAAACGTGTTGGTATATTAGGGTTTTAGACAGTGTTCTATACCTTCAGTGTCAAACATTTGTCGCCTTGCAGTTGTATCCTTTTTTTTTCATTGATAGACGGGTTGGTAGGAACAGGAGTTAATTGAGTTGGTGTTGTTGAACCTGGAATGCTGCTAGTTGAACTGCTCTCAACACCTTTTTCTGGCTGCAGGCGCACGCCATTCTTGATTGAGTAACTTATTAAACCTGTACGATCATCCTTTGTTGGTCTTATTGTAAATTGGATCGATTGGGCCGCAATCTTGCGTATGAGAGTATGAGGATCAGCCTCTGTGAACATTTGTTTGCATGGGTTTTCAAGTAGTTGTGTCTGTCACACCCTCAAATTCCACGTGCGGGGTTTTACCGCGAGGCGCGTGACAAACCAGGATCTAAGTCAACGGTCACAATAAACGACACTATATGATACGTAAAATGAAATAAACAACCATCAAGTTTTCATAAATCCATTCGCTGCGGAAGCGTAACTTTATTACAACTCAAAATGAAAAAGTACGTAAGTCTAAAAAAGAAAAGAAAATGCATATGAATCCTAGACGCCGTGTGACTCCGTGCGCCTATGATAAGCTGCTACCTCAACGACCTGAGACAAACATGCTAAAAACGTCAGCAAATAATGCCGGTGAGTTCACAGGTTTTATGTTAAACGTTTAAGTAATGAAAGTCATCATGTTATCACTATGTCAGAAATGATAGCGTTAGCTAGACGCATGAGTAATACTACTACGACCGGAAACCATTACAGACAACGATATATGATTTTTGCCCGAAACGATTATGCACTACCTCCAGTAGCGTTATGACCGAGACAATATGCACCCGCCCGGATCCCAGCCGACGGGTGGGGTCTGTCAGTCCCAATAGATCTATCCACATTTCCCCCGTTATGCCATCCAGCATATTCATGGTTTCCCCGGGACTTTACGTATCGTATAGTATGTAAATGAATTAACACTAGTATAACATGATAATTTATGAAATAAGTATGAGCATGTGTCTCCCCTGAAATGTAAAACGTAAAGTGGGGCCGTGAAACTCACCTGATGCTGCTCCTCGCACTAAGACAAGTAAACCTGCTCAATAGACGGCACCAAATACCGGTGACCTATCATGACGAGCGTATAAGGTGTTAGACTAACAATCCGTAGGTTGATTAGTCCCTAACAGTCTAGACCATAACCGTGTACATATGAAATGATGTTTAAACGTTTAACCGACCACGCCAGACAAGGCCCGACATCCCATGTGTTAGTCACATACAAGATATCATGCAACTTATGCAATTAAACACTTAGCATGTGCAAACATTCACCCTATCTAGCATGACGCCCAATTAACGCATAAACAAGTCCGGACACGTGTTACTATGTTACTAGGCATGTCACGGGGTTCCTAGCATGTTCCTAGGTGTCGAATCGGGTTTCGGAATGTCAAAATACACTTATAACAGCAGTCACTACTAGAAAAAATGCTTTCCATGACACACTTTTTTATGACACACACTTTTTAATGACACGCAAAAGCGTGTGTCATTAAAAAACTGTCATGGATTTTAAATTCTAGATAATTAATGACACGCTTTTTTGCGTGTCAAGAATTTAGTGTCAACATATTAAAAACACGACACTATAAGATATCGCGTGTCATTATCGTGTGTCATGACTATTTCCCCAAATTCTAATTTCCCTCCCATTCAACCCCCTGCTCTCTCTTTCTTAGGTTAAGTCAGGAATTCTATTTCCCCCCAAACCAAACCACATCCTCCCAACCCTCATAAAAACCCTAATCCTCAGCCACCAAATCGATCCTCCTAGCCCTATATTATCAGCAGCCAAATCGATCCTCCCAGCCCTAACCATACGACGTTTTAGCCTCCGGCCTAACACCTCCGACTTATATCAATATTGATTTGTATCAATCAGTTACTGTTTAAGCAAATCTAAAGGACGATTCTGGTACCTACAACTTTCTTTCTTTATTTGTGTTGTATTTGGTTGTTATAAGTTGTGTTATTATGGGATTATGGCTGCTGTATTTTGGATAATCTATATGCTATGATTTAGTTGGTATAATTGTGTTGATTTCTTCATACCTGACATATCATTGGTGCTTTCCAAAATAAAAAAAATTATAATGATTCAAGGATTTATTATTATGTTCATGGAAGACAACTGTTATTTTTAGGCTCATGTGATTGCTCCCTCCGATTCACATATATATCCTTAATTGTATGTATATTGCTTAATTTTCTTGATTGTTTTACTTGTTATTATTACTTTGATAGTTAGGTGAATACATAATATGGAATTTCGTTAGGGTTTTGTGGTTAGTTTTGAACTTTATTAGTTCTTTGGATCAAACGCTACTTTAGTTATGGATGGTTTTTGGTAGCTTTTTGTTTGTTTTTTTTTAAGGTGGCTTTATTTTACTACTATTGATTTTGTTAAGTTCGATGGTACCGTTATAAGTCACGATATCGTTTTTCACATTTTGCATAATGTGTGTGTCTATCAGTTTAAAAGAAGCTTCTTGTTATGGTGACATAGTAGTATAAACATAGTTGTCAAAAGCGCGCCTAGGCGTAAGGCGCAACCAGGCGCACCAAGTGCGCTATGCCCTGTGAGGCGTGAGCTTAGGCACTGAGGCGCACTATCGGGGCTGGTTTCAGGCTGATTTCCGACCAAATTCAGGCTAAAAGTTGCCTAAACCTTTAAAACATCCTAAATGAGTTATGAACAACCCTAAAACATCCTATTGTAGCCCTAAAGAAGCTTAAAACCATTTCTAAAATCCCTAAAAATGTATTTTATACTATGCGCCTAATTATAAAAAAGCCCTCATTTTTATGCGCCTAAGCTCCGGGCTCGGCCTATACGCCTAGGCGCCTTGACAACTACGAGTATAAAAGTAAATTTAATTGTGCTCTAAAATCGTGATGTTTTTTTTTCATATATGTATTGTTTATTGACATTTTGTAGTACCTGCTTTATCTTTGTCTACTATATATTGGTTATACTTGTTAGTGATAATGTCAATTGATCATCCATTTTAGTTTGGCATTTAATTATTTATGTTTTTCATTCACATCACTACATTCAATAAAAAATTAAACTCACTTTAGGAATAAGTTTAGGAAAAATGTCTATAAGTTAGTGGATAACAATACCTCTAGCAGTTATAATGCATACACTGTTTGTATGACTTGTGGATAACATTACCTCTAGTAGTTATAATGCATACAGTGTTTGATTTCATAGTTCTTGTAGTCTGACTATATCAGTTTATTATTGTGTTTACATTATTCGTGGAGGTTGGCAGCAGCATAGGAGGTGTTTTGGAGCAGCAATTGGTGGCCTAACAAATCACAGTGAGCGGTTGTATTGGCTGCCAGAACAGATCATAACTTTGACAGCAACATTAATTATTTCGAGCTATGTTTCAGGGTCGAATTGTAGCACATGGATCACGAGTTCACTAGGTATCTTTTGAGGACAACCAAGTTGAGCTATGTTTAATGATTTTTAACCGTTTTAGGCTGAATCATGTATTCGCATTTAAACGGTTTCATAACGATGGTTCGGTTAGCATTTCTATTTTTTATCTTAAAACTAAAAATGCTTTTTAGATAAAGTTTGGGGCTGATTTGATTAAAGGTTTTAGAATTCGTGAAAGGAAGGAATCCGTTACTGTGGAGCAACTTGTCGATATTGTTCATTTCTTAAAGAAGGAGATTCATAATGCTTTTGGAACTGCTGGTATGTGTCTAAAATGACAACCTTTTTTTATTTAATTTTATCAGTTTTGTGCACAAATTTCTGCAACTTTGTAGGTGCATATAGTAAGGAGATACGGTTAAGAAGCTGTAGAAGTCGTCGTTTGCCTAACGAAAATGCACCCTTAGGTTAAATGAACTTGGCGTGATGTACAGGTAACTAGCTATATGATTTTTTAAGTGGTCAAGAAAATGCTTGCAAGTCAAAGTATGTTTTATTGAATCAATAGAAGTTGATTTAACATGATTAGCAAAAAAATATTGTATCTAACTAGAGGTTCAATTTTCCTTTTTATATCACAACTTAAGGGATTTTGGGATTCTGTTCCTGCTCATTTAAATTCAAATCAAAGTAATATCCAAGTTTTTATGTTGTATCAGTATATAATCAAATTTATGCCGCTATTATTATTATTATTATTATTATTATTATTATTATTATTATTATTATTATTATTATTATTATTTATCATTAATATTCAAGGTTTTATGTTGAATCATTATACAACAATTTACTGCTTATTGCGTGTTCTAATAGAGTAATAGTATATCAACACTTTTGATTGCTTGGATGAAGAAAGTGTTTATGCTTTGTATGATATGAAGAATGAAGAATTGTGTTTTTTCGAGTGAATTAGCTTTGCACAATCACAATTAGCGAAAATTGGCTACAGTTGCTGAACGGGTAGGGCAGGGTGGGTTGGGCTTCAATTGGGAGTGGTCTAGGGGGGTTGGGTTCGGTATCGAGGCTGCTGAATTGGATCTACTGCAACAAATCATTGGTACAGTTAACATCAGTGCGAGATGCGACAAGTGGTTTTGGGTCCTTAACGGGGTTGGGTCTTTTTTAGTTCGTAGCTTTAAGGAGGGTCTTGCGGAGCGGCGATTTATGGTACCTGCATACAAATTCAGACGGAATTCATGGCTGTGGTTTCGCGCATATTATTTGGCAATTGGTCGTTAATTGGTGCAGAATTCATCCGTTTTATGTGTTTAATGTTTGAGATGTACTAGAGTTTCACAAATCTGTTGCTGGGTCAAAGAAGCAAAAAAAAAAAAAAAAAAAAAAAAAAAAAAACGGTGTATGCCGTGTATTTGATCGTCATATAGAGTATTTGGAAGCGGTGTTTGATCAAGTTCAACCATCAATCCAAAAGACGTTTAGTGAGGTAATGGCATTAAGTTTCCTTTGGGTCAAGGCGCGCTCAAAACAGGCGAGTTTGGACTGGGACACATGGAGAGGATTCAAGTTATACAAGATTGGTTGGTAGTTTTTAATTGTCTGTTTCTATTTTTACTTAAGGTTTAGTCCTTTTGTGTTTTGTACAGTAAACTTGGTGGCTATAATATTTGGTGTTTTGGCTATCGTCCTGGTAGCCGATATGGAATGAAATCGTTTGTTGGCCGTTCAAAAAAACAAGTAGTCACTGGTCACTTTTTAATCGTTTTCTTTTTATGTTATTATGTTTATCAGAAGTAATTACATTGCAAAAATTTTACTCTTTTTGTAGATCATGAGATGGTTTTGAGAGCGATGTTGAGTGCTTTGGAAGTAACCGAGCTTGCATATCTGGACATTACTGAGAAGGTTATGGGTTAGTATCAAGAACTAGCATTTATGGGTTCCTGCTTGCTGCCTGCTTTGATGAGAAACGAGTATGTGTACTTGATGAATTTTTTCAAACATTTGACATCTTTTTATAAAAATGTGGGTACTATTTTCATTATCACTGCTACTGCAGACTTTGATTTTATCAAGGAACAAGATTAAAGAGTGGCCAAGTGCAATCCCGGAGTCACTTCATAATCTTGTGTGTCTGAAGCTTGGCAATAATCCACTAGTCAGGTAAATGAAATTTTAATATTGCTGTCATTAAAGGTTATTCAGCAATCATCATGTGATTAAATACTTATCTCATTTTCTATCGTTTGTAGATTCCATCAGATGGATTTCAAGCTGTTTCCAAGTTATGCCGCAACCTTCATTTTCAAGTGATCCGTATGTTTAGGTATAGACTAACGTAATGTATTGACACAATATTTTTGTAACCGTTAATACTTGTGGTAGGATTCGATAAATGCTTATATTGTAATGGATTTTTGGTGGTATATATAATATATGCAGTTTTATAATCAAAGTTATTGATTTTGTAATTATAAATTTAAATATAAATCCAGGAATATTAGCCATATTGCAGAATTTTTTTTTTTAGGTAAAAAAAACCATGACACGCAAAATGAGTGTCATAAAGGTGTGTCAAGAATGTATGTCATTAAAGAGTGTCATGAAAGCGTGTCATAAATGCGTGTCAAAAAAGCATGTCATAAAGGAGTGTCATAAATGCGTGTCGTTAAAAGATGACACGCGCCTGCATGTCATAAACTTTTCTTGACATGTTCTTCCTTGACACTTTTTTGTGTGTCATAAACACCCTTTTATGACGCGCAATGCGTGTCAAGAAAGGGGTATTTTTCTAGTAGTGAGTACACGCGATTAGGAACTTAGCATGCAATTAGGAAAAGTCAACTAGTGATTAGGAGTCATAAGACATGCTATTCTGAAGTTAACTAGCAATTAGGATCACAATTGCATGGTGGGTAGGCGATTAGGTCATAAGACATGCTATTCTGAAGTTAACTAGCAATTAGGATCACAATTGCATGGTGGGTAGGCGATTAGGCTCCCTAATCGCCTATAGGGTACGTGATTAGGGGCTAATCGCCTACAGCATAGGCGATTGGGAAATCCTAATCGCCTACGCTGTTCTGTTCAGCCTTTTTCACGCGTTTAACCCTCCAAATCAGATCCGAAACATGTGTAAACACCCAATATCAATCATGACACATTAACAAACATATTTCAAGCAAAACCCCTAAGTTTTCATCATTCTAACTGTCCTGAATGCGAGCGTTTTCCCAAAATAGTAAACTTAACATGTAAACATCACATCAACATGCAATAACTTGCCCTAAATAGCAAATATCCAGATTTCACCACATAACCACGTTGTCCGGTAGTATCCTACTACTCTAGCATCATCCTAAAGCAAACCCTAACATCATACAATCAACAACACACCTCATAGCATCCTTAACCATTCAAAATCATTCAAATGGGTCAAAACATCAAACATCAACAACACACAACCAAAACCATCCAAACTCCTAGGACATCATCATACTAACTCATAACAGCCATGAATACCTAAATAACACAAGATCAATCATGTTTCAATCCTAAAAATCCTACCTTTAATCACATATAACACATATAACACACATAAAAGTTTGGGTTTGTTTAAAAACGGTTTTTAATGGATTTGCAAAGACAAAAACATTTAGAAATCAGGTCTGGACTTTTAGGGAACAAAACATAATCATATAAAGGTTTGGGATTGAAGAACACACCTTGGATTTAAGAGGAAATGATGGAATAAGCTTGGAAATGGTTGTTTTGATGTAAAAACGAGTTCCAAAGGGTGTTTGTGTGTTGGGATAGGTTATGGGACGGCTAGGGTTGCACAAATGGTGTTTTAGAGGTCAAGGGTGGTATTTATAGGCGTTTCTAGTCGTTTAAGACACGTCAGGCGATTGTGCAGCAGGTCCATGCGATTAGGGCTGCTAATCGCCTAACCTATTGGCGATTAGGGCCCTAATTGCCTACCCAAACCTCCTAATCGCCTACCCTATAGGCGATTAGGGCTAATCACCCCCTATCAGCATGCAATTAGGGCTAATCACCTATAACATCATGCAATTAGGGCTAATCACCTATAACATCATGCAATTAGGGCTAATCACCTATAACATCATGCAATTAGGGCTAATTACCTATAACATCATGCAATTAGGGCTAATCACCTATAACATCATGCAATTAGGGCTAATCACCTATAACATCATGCAATTACGTGTAATCGCTGTTTTAACATATGTAAACACGTATACACATACCGACAAGTCACATAAAGATTATAAACACATAATACATGAAAACAAACACGTTCACACTCGTTCACCAATTCCCAGGACTCGAGACTTGCGTGTGTGCGTTAAACCCGGCGATTCCACGAATCACCGATCCTTGTACACATGGTTATGGACCGACACCCAATGGTCTCTCGAACCATTGTAACGACTCCTGATGATTCCCGAATCATCGGTACGACACAACCGACCCGGTCAAGTATGATATTAAGTAGTTGTTTTCAATGTTTTCGTTGAGGTAGACTCGTATGTATGCAAAGTATGAAACGTATGTATGTAAAGTATGAAACGTATTATGTATAGTATGAAACGTATTAACCTGAATATGCCGGGTGTCACATCATCCCCCAGTTGAAAGAATTTTCGTCCCGAAAATTTCCCGAAGTAAAAGAGAACGAAGCGATAAAAAAAAACAAATCTTCCCCAGAAATCAAAAATTTCCCGGTCGTTACATCATCCCCCTGTTGAAAGGAATCTCGCCCCGAGATTCACTCTTCGACAGTGATGAGTGTCGACCTGACCCAAGTAACGTTTCCCAGAATGCAAACGAAAGGATAATAGCGAACGAAGAATGAGAGCAACGGATACTCTACGCCGGGGAACCGCCCTTCCCAAGGTGAATACAAAACAATGATTCCTCCTGATCGAAGGCCTTCCAGAGACTACTGTGATCGGTATAAACGATACACCGGTACCGTCCAAGTAGCATCTCTAAAGGACCCACATCAGACCGACGAATGCAAAACGATGATCAAATACCAAACTGAATGCACACAATGAATACGAATCGCCAAGAAATGTGAATGAAAATGAATACAAGTATAACGAGATTCAAGAAAAGAATACTCACCAGTAACAGTATCAGGATCCTCCTGGTTCTCCCTAGCACCAATGACATAAGCACAAGCCGGAGCAGTTCGACCGCCACCCTCGCCTTGCTTCACCTTGGGACAGTCCCGCCTGAAGTGCCCAGTGTCGCCACAGTGATAACATCCCTGATTTCCCCTGGGTGCAACAGTGGTAGTAGTAGCAGTAGTAGGGGCAACCACCTGTTGCTGAGCCTGAAGATTCACCCTACATGTCTGGGCCTGATGCCCGTTCTTCTTACAACGGGTACAATAACTACAATCCCCAAGATGATGGTACACACAACAATCACACCTAGGCAGCCTCCCAGTATACCCACTCTGACTCTGCTCAGAAGATGCACCCGTAGCCTCAAATTTCCTCGGCTGCTGCTGCTGAGGCTGAACTGTTCCCTTTCCCGCGCTCTCCCATTTCCTCTTGTTGCCATCAGAGGTCTTCACCACAGTACCCTAAGGAGGCAAAACACCCTCCTGAACCTTCTGCTTAGTCAACCTATGAGCCAACCGAATGGTATCCCGAAGTGTAGTAGCATCATTCGCGGTCACCAACCCGCGGACCTCAGGCACCAACCCACTGATGTAGAACTCAATAGCCTTATATTCAGGTGTCACAGAATTCGGGCACAAAAGTGCCAACTCATGGTAGCGAGTGGTATACTCCTCTATCTCAGATCCCACCATCTGATGGTTCCACAGCTCATGCTCCAAACTCTTGATCTCATCCCTGGGGCAATACTCCATCTTCAAACGAAACACAAACTCGGTCCATGGCAACGCATGGGCCTCCAGTAAACCAATAGTCTGCACCGTCGAGTTCCACCAAGTCAAGGCACGTCCCTCGAATGTCCCTGAAGCATACTTCACACGATACTCCTCTGGGCAGTTACACATGGAGAAAGCGGACTCGACCTTCTCCAACCAACGAAGTAGTCCCACAGCTCCCTCAGTCCCACTGAAGTTATGGGGCTTGCAGTCCTGGAACATCTTATAAGTACAGTGGACTGGAGGAGGTGGAGGTGGAGGTGGAGGTGGTGGAGGATGAAAAGCACCCCACCATGGCCCTGCTGGGCGGCCTGCTGCGCAGCAATAGCAGCTGCCACGTGCTCCTGGATCAGATTATTCAGCTCTGCCTGGGTCATGCTGATGTTACCACGACCCCATTACGTCCACCGCCATTCCGGCCACCAACACGACCACCAACGCGACCACCACGACGTCCTGCCATCTTCTGTCAAGGTCAAAGACAAGACATCAGATTCCAGAACAGATAACAAGGAGTCATAAAGAAATCATAAGCAACAAGGTCAACCAGAGAACTGGATTCCATCATGGTTATTAGATCAAACACAGAGTCCACCAGGATTTCCATGCATTTCAACTTATTATTTCGTGTGCACCCGAAATGATAAGTCGCTCTACATGGTCTCCGAGGCGTGCTCCTAGCCTGACCTTCAAACCACCAGGCACCCACGTTCCGGAACAGATAAGATCTCCTACGTGATAAAACACCCAAGATATAAAACAACAAGTACAAGTGTGCGATAATGTGTGCGAGCAAGTGTGTCCATTGGAGTATAGAAATGGGAGATGTCCGACTCTTGGACAAACCTCCGAAGGATGCCGAAGCCACTCCAACGTACGCCACTGCCGTGCAAGGATAGTAAGGCTCCTCGTCTTCAGCACGAAGATGAAGAACATGATAGGAAATAAGAGTCATAGATAGATGATGTAAGCATAAATGATAATAACGAATGTAATGCTAACACCCCGGCAATTCCTATATGTCATGACTTATATGAATGTGACCGTCTAGTGTGTGCGACTCGGCTATAGACTAGACTCTACATGCAGTCCTAGTTCACTATAACCATTGGCTCTGATACCAATCTGTCACACCCTCAAATTCCACGTGCGGGGTTTTACCGCGAGGCGCGTGACAAACCAGGATCTAAGTCAACGGTCACAATAAACGACACTATATGATACGTAAAATGAAATAAACAACCATCAAGTTTTCATAAATCCATTCGCTGCGGAAGCGTAACTTTATTACAACTCAAAATATAAAAGTACGTAAGTCTGAAAAAGATAAGAAAATGCATATGAATCCTAGACGCCGTGTGACTCCGTGCGCCTATGATAAGCTGCTACCTCAACGACCTGAGACAAACATGCTAAAAACGTCAGCAAATAATGCCGGTGAGTTCACAGGTTTTATGTTAAACGTTTAAGTAATGAAAGTCATCATGTTATCACTATGTCAGAAATGATAGCGTTAGCTAGACGCATGAGTAATACTACTACGACCGGAAACCATTACAGACAACGATATATGATTTTTGCCCGAAACGATTATGCACTACCTCCAGTAGCGTTATGACCGAGACAATATGCACCCGCCCGGCTCCCAGCCGACGGGTGGGGTCTGTCAGTCCCAATAGATCTATCCACATTTCCCCCGTTATGCCATCCAGCATATTCATGGTTTCCCCGGGACTTTACGTATCGTATAGTATGTAAATGAATTAACACTAGTATAACATGATAATTTATGAAATATGTATGAGCATGTGTCTCCCCCGAAATGTAAAACGTAAAGTGGGGCCGTGAAACTCACCTGATGCTGCTCCTCGCACTAAGACAAGTAAACCTGCTCAATAGACGGCACCAAATACCGGAGACCTATCATGACGAGCGTATAAGGTGTTAGACTAACAACCCATAGATTGATTAGTCCCTAACAGTCCAGACCATAACCGTGTACATATGAAATGATGTTTAAACGTTTAACCGACCACACCAGACAAGGCCCGACATCCCATGTGTTAGTCACATACAAGATATCATGCAACTTATGCAATTAAACACTTAGCATGCGCAAACATTCACCCTATCTAGCATGACGCCCAATTAACGCATAAACAAGTCCGGACACGTGTTACTATGTTACTAGGCATGTCACGGGGTTCCTAGCATGTTCCTAGGTGTCGAATCGGGTTTCGGAATGTCAAAATACACTTATAACAGCAGTACACGCGATTAGGAACTTAGCATGCAATTAGGAAAAGTCAACTAGTGATTAGGAGTCATAAGACATGCTATTCTGAAATGGTTGTTTTGATGTAAAAACAAGTTCCAGAGGGTGTTTGTGTGTTGGGATAGGTTATGGGACGGCTAGGGTTGCACAAATGGTGTTTTAGAGGTCAAGGGTGGTATTTATAGGCGTTTCTAGTCGCTTAAGACACGTCAGGCGATTGTGCAGCAGGTCCATGTGATTAGGGCTGCTAATTGTAACACCCCAACCGATGGCGGAAACATCGGGGGTGCCACGTATTGATGATTGTTTTCAGTAGCACATGGTATAATATAAATTTTAAATAATTTATTCAAACATAAATATCCAAAATGTGAAATAATGTCTAAGAATTCAAATACATAACATCAAATAATAACTTCAAAAACTTCAAATAAACTTCAAGATAAATCCTCATGCTAACTCAAGCCTCAGCTTCATTGTTACCTGAAACATGTTAATTTTGAAAGTATTTTGGGTCAACATAAGTTGGTGAGAATTACATAGGTTTTTGATGATAAATGAATAAAATGTTATGCAATTCATGTGTCATGTTAATCTAGCCCATATGTGAGAACATATTAGAAATAAATCGAGTGCATAATCAACCCTGTTGACTGTTATAAAATGATACATACCATACACTTATGGTCCCAATGAATATGTTATGCGATAACAAACACCCACGTAACCTTGGTAGGAGGCACGTATCCGGGTGGGATTGTCAGTCCAATAGATCTATCAATGTATACCGTCGGCTGATCAATGTTAATGATTATGCTAGAATGGTGCTTACTCTAATCATGCTCAAGACAATATGCAACATAGAAAACACATAAACACATTGATGATTGAATTGCAGTGAAAAGTGTTATAACATGTTTCACCCCAAAAGTGGTGATAAAAGGGGCTATGTAAACTCACCTTGGTAAAATGTTAACTTGTTGAAAAGATATGATAATTGTGTTGCCCAAAGTGATTCCAAATATTACCAGTGTATAATTGATGTTGATGGTCGGGTCAAAGGAAAAGTCAACCACGAGCAGAAAATCAATAATCAGTGTATAATAGAAAGAATTGGAGATGGAGAGAGTGTTATGAGCGATTTGTTAAGGTCCAGAATGCCTCAATTTATACTAGAGGATTAGGGTTAGGGTTAATTAGATGGTTGACTTTCCTTATAATAATACGCGTCCAATTTGATTATTAGGGCAACGATTGCCGTGTAATCGTTGTGTGTATGCGTTGGATTGGGCCGGTTATAGCACGAGTTTACCAAAGATATAACAATCACGCGTTAATTCTACGGATTGATCAACAAGGAATCCCACAGTTGACTTTCCTTGTCAACTGTGGGAGTTTTGATGTGTGCTTAAGTATAATTCGCGTCCGGGTTTATCACAAAGAAGTGGCCAGCCCAGCTGGTTGGGCTCGTGTGTTGGTTTAACCCGGCCTTTGGCGCGGGTTCGATTCCCGGCCAAGGCAGGTTTTAATTTTTTTTTTTTTATATAATATACAAACCAAACATATATATAATATTATATAGTATTAGGGTTCCATAAATGCGACAAAAATAATAAATGCGATGGTAAATATGAAAACTTGACGTTTTTATTAATGTCGGTGCGTAACGTACAAGTATTAAATGCGTAATGTTACAGTCTCCCCTACTTTTAGGAACTTCGTCCCGAAGTTGGAGTTGGAGAGTCTGGTGGAAAAAGATGCGGATACTTCGACTTCATCTGGTCTTTACGCTCCCAAGTGAACTCTGGGCCTCGTTTAGATTCCCAACGAACCTTAACGATCGGAATACGACTGCGCTTGAGTTTCTTGACTCCAGTGTCAACAATCTCGACGGGTTTCTCGATAATGTGCATGCTTTCATCAATTTGCACATCCTCAAGAGGAACATGAAGGTTCTCATCTGCTAAGCATTTCTTGAGATTCGAAACATGGAAGGTCGGATGAACATTGCTTAGCTCAGGTGGAAGTTCAAGTCTGTAAGCCACTTTCCCAACTCTGTCAAGAATTTTGAAGGGGCCCACGTATCGAGGAGCTAGCTTTCCCTTTCTACCGAAACGAATAACTCCTTTCCAAGGGGATACCTTAAGTAGAACAAGGTCCCCAACTTGAAATTCCAAGGGTTTACGACGTTTATCAGCATAACTCTTTTGGCGACTTCGAGCCTTGAGAAGAGTATCCTGAATAAGCTGGATTTTGTCTGTGGTTTCCTGGATTAGTTCGGGTCCAGTAATACGAGCTTCACCAACCTCGGTCCAACAGACAGGAGAACGACATTTCCGACCATAGAGTGCCTCAAAAGGAGCCATGTTTATGCTGGCGTGATAACTGTTGTTGTATGAAAACTCAACCAAAGGAAGATGAGAATCCCATGCGCCACCAAAATCGATGACACATGCCCTGAGCATGTCCTCAAGTGTCTGGATGGTTCGTTCAGTCTGACCATCCGTTTGAGGATGATAAGCAGTGCTCAGGTTCAACTTGGTACCCAAAGCATCTTGTAGAGATTCCCAAAAGTGAGAGGTGAAACGACCATCGCGATCAGAAATAATGTCCAAAGGTATACCGTGACGACATACGATTTCACTTACGTACATCCTTGCCAACCTTTCCACAGAATACTTCTCACGAATAGGTAGAAAGTGAGCGGACTTGGTCAAACGATCGACGATTACCCAAATACTGTCAAAACCTTTGGGTGTGCGAGGGAGTTTAGTGATGAAATCCATAGCTATGCTCTCCATTTCCAGACAGGAATCTCTGGTTGTTCAAGCATACCAGCCGGTCGTTGATGTTCAGCCTTAACCTTGGAACAAGTGAGGCATTTTGCAACGAAAAGAGCAATGTCTTTCTTCATACCAGGCCACCAATAAGAATAACGAAGATCTTGGTACATCTTGTCAGCTCCAGGATGAATAGAATAACGAGACTTATGAGCCTCGTTCATGAGAAAAGTACGAAGATCATCACGGTCGGGAATCCACAGTCGATTAAGAAAATAAAGGAGACCATCGGGTTTGGTTTCAAGTTGAGTCTCAGCACCACAAGACATTTCATCGTACATGTTACCTTGGGTGACTGAGGTGTGTTGAGCCTGGAGAATGCGATCTTGGAGATCGGTACGAACTCTAGCACATTGGAGTTTGACACGCTCTTTACGACTAAGTGCGTCAGCCACAACATTCGCTTTGCCAGGATGGTAGCGAATTTCGCAATCATAGTCGTTAAGTAATTCAACCCAACGTCGTTGCCTCATGTTAAGATTCTTTTGGTCGAAGACATGTTGGAGACTTTTGTGGTCCGTGAACACCACACATTTGGTCCCATAGAGATAATGTCTCCAAATCTTGAGTGCAAAGACAACAGCGCCCAATTCCAGATCATGGGTGGTATAATTTTTCTCGTGAATCTTGAGTTGTCGAGACGCATAAGCAATAACCTTTCCTCGTTGCATGAGAACACAACCAAGACCTTGGTTTGATGCATCACAGTAGACCACGAAATCATCATTACCATCAGGTAGAGATAAGACAGGAGCTTCACAGAGTTTCAGCTTAAGAGTTTCAAAGGCTTCCTCTTGCTTAGGTCCCCACTCATAGGGTTTACCCTTGTGAGTTAAGGTAGTGAGAGGAACAACGATCTTGGAGAAATTGGCGATGAATCGACGATAATAACCAGCCAATCCAAGAAAAGAACGGACTTCGGTTGGAGTGGTAGGAACACTCCAATTTTTCACAGCTTCGATCTTTGCAGGATCAACATGAATTCCGTTCATATCAATGACATGTCCCAAAAATTGAACTTCCTTAAGCCAAAATTCACATTTGGAGAACTTGGCGTACAGTTGTTCTTTCTTTAGGAGACTCAAGATAGAGTGAAGATGTTGCTCGTGATCGGATTTTGATTTAGAGTAAATCAAAATATCATCGATGAAAACGATCACGAATTTGTCGAGATAAGGTCTACAAACCCGATTCATCAAATCCATAAATACTGCGGGAGCATTGGTCAAACCGAAAGGCATAACCATGAACTCATAGTGACCGTAGCGAGTGCGAAAAGCTGTCTTGGGAATATCTTCATCGTGGACTCTAAGCTGATGATAACCAGAACGAAGATCAATCTTCGAGAAGTGCGTTGCTCCTTGGAGTTGATCGAAGAGATCGTCAATCCTAGGGAGTGGATAACGATTCTTGATGGTGAGTTTGTTGAGTTCCCGGTAGTCAATACACATCCGAAGAGAACCATCCTTCTTTTTAACGAATAAGACAGGGGCTCCCCATGGAGAAGAACTAGGGCGAATGAACCCTTTATCAGAAAGTTCCTGTAATTGACTAGCAAGTTCTTGCATCTCAGAGGGTGCAAGACGATAAGGAGCTTTAGCTATAGGATTGGCACCAGGAACAAGATCAATACGAAACTCCACTTGTCGAGCAGGAGGCAAACCAGGTAAGTCCTCTGGAAAGACTTCAGGATAGTCACGAATAATAGGAATGTCTTGGATACTTTTGCCTTTGTCCTTCTTCTCTATCACGTTAGCTAAGAAGGCCGTATACCCCTTTCGTAAGTACTTTTGGGCAGTAGTACAAGACATAAGCTTAAGCTCACCACAGGGTTTCTCACCATAGATCTTCAAAATCTCACCAGATTCGAGAGGAATGCGTATGACTTTCTCGAAGCACAGAATTTCGGCACGATGAGTTGACAACCAGTCCATGCCTACTATAACATCAAAACTACCAAGATGCATGGGAATAAGATCGATAGGGAAGGTATGATCATCGAGATTCAACAAGCAGTTACGAATAATAGAACCGATCGAAATAGACTTCCCGTTAGCTACCTCTACCACAAAAGGGTCTTCTAGATTAGTGTGGGGTAAGTTAAGTAAAGGTTCAAACTTCAGTGACACGAATGACTTATCAGCTCCAGAATCAAATAATATGGATGCATAGTGATTATTAATGAGAAACGTACCATTCACCACTTCGTTGTTGTCACGGGCCTGATTAGCGTTGAGATTGTAGGCGCGACCTCGAGCACCTTGGTTCTGGTTGCGGTTCTGGTTTTGGTTTTGGTTTTGGTTTTGGTTTTGGTTTTGGTTACGGTTTACGGTTAGGGCAGTTGTTGATGTAGTGATTAGGGTTACCACACTCGTAGCATTGACCACGAGGAGGCCTGTTGTTTTGTTGGTTGGGAGCTGGGTTGTTGTTGTCTTGGGCAGCAGGAGATCGGCAGACGTTCACCAGGTGACCATATCGTTGACACTTAGTACAGAATCGACATGGCACCTGTGTGGGATGGTGATACTTGCAAGTGTTGCACAAAGGGTGAGGTCCGTGTATGGTTTCTTGGCTGGGTTTTGGGCAGCAGGTGGAGTAGCAGCAACCATATAGTTTCTAGCCTTGCGCTTCTTGTTGCTTGAGGTCTCAGGCTTGACTTCAATTGCAGGCTGTGGAGTATCTTTGGCAACAGTCTTCTTAGTGCCCTTGCGAACTAGAGTACCGTTCTTCACATGATTATCAGTAAGAGTGGCCGCAAGACGTTTGGCCTCTTCCAGAGTTGCAGGATTTCTACCCCAAACAGTGTCCTGGATTTGCATGGGCAGACCACCGATGTACTTCTCGATGGCTACCGGCAGAGGAGTAACCTTGTGTGGCAACAATAAGCTAAGCTCATGAAAGCGGGTGTTGTAGGCAAGATTTTCCCCACTATCTTGAGCCAAGGTGTGAAACTCATCCTCAAGCTTTTTAACTTCATTGCGAGGACAGAACTCCTCCTTCATGATCTCTTTGACCTGTTCCCAAGTCATAGCAAGAGCAACCTCGGCCCCACGAGTACGCTTTTCTTCATTCCACCATGTGAGTGCTAGTTTATGGAGAACACTCATGGCGTAACGAACCTTGAAATTGTTGGGGCACTCACTGTTGATGAAGGTATTTTCAATACCCTCAAACCATTGGAGAAGTCCAGTAGCTCCTTCTTCACCGCTGAACTTTGGAGGGTTACAAGAGTTGAAATGTTTGAGGGTGCAAGCTTGGGGTCCATTGCCATTGCCATTGCCATTGCCATTCCCGTTCCCGTTGTTGTGACCATTCCCATTCAATTGGATGACCTGAGCAAGCAAGTTGGGAACCAGAGTTGCGATTTGCTGCGCCATTTGTTGAGAAATGATCGCAGCCAGTTGAGCATCGACCCCATTGTTGTTGTGGTTAGGAACTTGGTCATGGTTGTGGTTATGGTTATCACCACCTTCTTCGTGGTTCTCACCATTGTTGTTGCGAGTGCTGCGACGAGGAGGCATGATCTGTAATAGACACAATGAAATGAATGAGAGTTTATATAAGGAATGTAATCATTTATTCATTAATTAAAACGAATAAACGAAAACGTTGACTTATCAAAGATTCTAAATTCTAATAACATATGAAGACATGCTTTAGCCTATAAGTGAACACTCATCCCGAGAATTCCCAGGTAGGCATCCGGGTCCCTCGTCTGATTGGGATATATGCGCAATGCCAGCCTAGACAGAAGACTCAGAATACAGGCGTTCACCCTTCCAGATTGCACGTGTTCGTTATTAAAATCTAGAACTTCGACGAGATCTCAAGGGGGTTCAGGTTAAACCTGAGGATTTTGTCCTATTAATCTAATGGTGGATCAGGATTGCAGCAGACAATTAAGAGTAGTCACATGTAGGTTTAGGGTTGTAGGGCATAGGATAGGAATAGGATTAGGGAAGCAATTAGGGTTACAAGTAGGAGAAGCAAGTACTGTTTTAGTCCCTAAGGTTATAGTCTAGATTATTTCTAATAACCTAATTCCCTATAACCAAGGCTCTGATACCAATCTGTAACACCCCAACCGATGGCGGAAACATCGGGGTGCCACGTATTGATGATTGTTTTCAGTAGCACATGGTATAATATAAATTTTAAATAATTTATTCAAACATAAATATCCAAAATGTGAAATAATGTCTAAGAATTCAAATACATAACATCAAATAATAACTTCAAAAACTTCAAATAAACTTCAAGATAAATCCTCATGCTAACTCAAGCCTCAGCTTCATTGTTACCTGAAACATGTTAATTTTGAAAGTATTTTGGGTCAACATAAGTTGGTGAGAATTACATAGGTTTTTGATGATAAATGAATAAAATGTTATGCAATTCATGTGTCATGTTAATCTAGCCCATATGTGAGAACATATTAGAAATAAATCGAGTGCATAATCAACCCTGTTGACTGTTATAAAATGATACATACCATACACTTATGGTCCCAATGAATATGTTATGCGATAACAAACACCCACGTAACCTTGGTAGGAGGCACGTATCCGGGTGGGATTGTCAGTCCAATAGATCTATCAATGTATACCGTCGGCTGATCAATGTTAATGATTATGCTAGAATGGTGCTTACTCTAATCATGCTCAAGACAATATGCAACATAGAAAACACATAAACACATTGATGATTGAATTGCAGTGAAAAGTGTTATAACATGTTTCACCCCAAAAGTGGTGATAAAAGGGGCTATGTAAACTCACCTTGGTAAAATGTTAACTTGTTGAAAAGATATGATAATTGTGTTGCCCAAAGTGATTCCAAATATTACCAGTGTATAATTGATGTTGATGGTCGGGTCAAAGGAAAAGTCAACCACGAGCAGAAAATCAATAATCAGTGTATAATAGAAAGAATTGGAGATGGAGAGAGTGTTATGAGCGATTTGTTAAGGTCCAGAATGCCTCAATTTATACTAGAGGATTAGGGTTAGGGTTAATTAGATGGTTGACTTTCCTTATAATAATACGCGTCCAATTTGATTATTAGGGCAACGATTGCCGTGTAATCGTTGTGTGTATGCGTTGGATTGGGCCGGTTATAGCACGAGTTTACCAAAGATATAACAATCACGCGTTAATTCTACGGATTGATCAACAAGGAATCCCACAGTTGACTTTCCTTGTCAACTGTGGGAGTTTTGATGTGTGCTTAAGTATAATTCGCGTCCGGGTTTATCACAAAGAAGTGGCCAGCCCAGCTGGTTGGGCTCGTGTGTTGGTTTAACCCGGCCTTTGGCGCGGGTTCGATTCCCGGCCAAGGCAGGTTTTAATTTTTTTTTTTTTATATAATATACAAACCACACATATATATAATATTATATAGTATTAGGGTTCCATAAATGCGACAAAAATAATAAATGCGATGGTAAATATGAAAACTTGACGTTTTTATTAATGTCGGTGCGTAACGTACAAGTATTAAATGCGTAATGTTACACTAATCGCCTACCCTATTGGCGATTAGGGCCCTAATTGCCTACCCAAACCTCCTAATCGCCTACCCTATAGGCGATTAGGGCTAATCACCCCCTATCAGCATGCAATTAGGGCTAATCACCTATAACATCATGCAATTAGGGCTAATCACCTATAACATCATGCAATTAGGGCTAATCACCTATAACATCATGTAATTAGGGCTAATCACCTATAACATCATGCAATTAGGGCTAATCACCTATAACATCATGCAATTAGGGCTAATCACCTATAACATCATGCAATTACGTGTAATCGCTGTTTTAACATATGTAAACACGTATACACATACCGACAAGTCACATAAAGATTATAAACACATAATACATGAAAACAAACACGTTCACACTCGTTCACCAATTCCCAGGACTCGAGACTTGCGTGTGTGCGTTAAACCCGGCGATTCCACGAATCACCGATTCTTGTACACATGGTTATGGACCGACACCCAATGGTCTCTCGAACCATTGTAACGACTCCTGATGATTCCCGAATCATCGGTACGACTCAACCGACCCGGTCAAGTATGATATTAAGTAGTTGTTTTCAATGTTTTCGTTGAGGTAGACTCGTATGTATGCAAAGTATGAAACGTATGTATGTAAAGTATGAAACGTATTATGTATAGTATGAAACGTATTAACCTGAATATGCCGGGTGTCACAGTGTCGCAGCCTTGTCAAAGATGGTTGCGTTCAACATGTCCGTCTTGTCATCAATAGTAACCGGAATTCGGTACCTGGTCAAAACATATTAGAATCAATTATGGTCAGTTGTGCGTGTAAACTGGTAGAGTCAGTCCTCATTTTCAGTCTATAGGATGTTAATACAGTATAACAAATGATATAAGCAAAATGTTAAATAATGTACATATCTGGTAATTGAAGTATGGTTTTAATATATGTTTTTGTAATAAGTAAAACAATACAACATGACAGCAATGAACGTCGGTATACGTTTAAATAGGTGCTGCATCTCCCTTCAATTATGTATACACGCATCAGGTTTTAGTCCATGTATACATACGTGTAAACAGTTTTCTTCTGTCCACTTTTTAGTATGAAAAAATGTATATCAACTGGTAATTGAAGTTTGTTTCTAGGAAATCTGGAATGGTTTTAATATATGTTGCTGTAATAAGTTATAAATACAAAATGTTAAGTATACACATGTTAATAGAAGGGGAGAAAAACAATTCGCTCACATGAGATTGGTGTCATCAAGATTTCCGTGTTCAGGGCAGAACCATTTGTCGTAGGTGAGATAGCTTTTTTCGTGACATTTCAGGCAAATAGTGTAATACCATTTTTTGTCGATGTGCGCTTGTGTGATCGTCCCGTTAATCACGAAGTTTTTACCCTGTAATTAAAATGGAAATACAATTAAACGCCTTGTGCCGGTGGGGAAGAATGATATAAACATGCCGTAACTGCATTGGTTGGCATCTGTTTGAGTTCAATGATAGAGGATGTGTTTTCTATTGGGGGTGATCACAGGTTTAGAAAGGTCCACATTGGCTAACCTGTTAGAAAATTGCTTTAGTGTGTAAAGTTTTTATGGAAAAAATAGCAGAAATGACTAATGACAACTCACATTGTTTTAAGCATCTCGGTTTCCATGATTTTGGGCTCTAAGTAAGTTTATGTTGCCGTTGTAGTTTGAAGTTGCAAGTAAGCTTTATAGAAAAAGTTGTTTGGTCAGTAGGTAGATGTAAATGTGCAGTCACAAGAAAGTTAAAAGTTACCTGTCAGCCGTTTTGCCTTCAAACCTGTCATTGCTATGATAACAGGTGCCGGTGCGTTTTGTATTTGGTGGCGATCAAATATGTCAGGCCGTGTGCATGCCTCTACCCAAAAAACAAATGTAGTGTCTTGATTGCTGCCAAAGAAGGACAATAAGGTGTTGATAAATGTAGTGCAAGGCTGCGAATCTGGTCATATGTTAGTTACCTAAGATCTCGTAGAGTCACAACAACATAAATGTAGTGTTAGTTACCTAATTACAGCCCTGACCGCCCTCCCTTTATTTCCTTGGTATATACACAAGTTGAATAAAGCCGTTGCAGCATCGTATTTCCCTCTCTTGCTCCCGTTTTCAAGAAGATGAACTAATAGTGGAATTGCACCCGATGCACCGATTATCATCTTGTTTTCATCAGCAAGTGATAAGCTAAAAAGGGTAGCAGCTGCATTTTCTATTGTTTCCAACTTTCCATGGCTCCTGTTCTAAGGACATGTACAATTGAAGGTACCGCATTTGCAAGCATTATGAGTTCTCAGTTATCTTCATATATCGAGAGGTTGAGAATTGAAGTAATTGCATGCTGTTATGTAATATCCACATTTATCCATCTTTGTATGCATGATCTCTCATAAGTCTGCAAAATAATATAAACATTCTATTACATACATATGTAGTCACAATTGCTGCAATAACATGTTTCTGATGTTAGATAAACAACTTCTGCAGTAATAATAATACTGAAATCGACATACCTGTCCGGTGGACACAATAACCGAATATCTAATAAGCTTTAGTGAAATCGGGCAAAGAAAATCATCCGGAATCACAGGCTTCTTATGCTCCTCAACATTGTTTACCACATCATCATTGGGTTTCAACAAACATGATGCCTCAGACGAGCTAAGATGAAAACCATAATGAATTAACTTACTAAAAGCAGATACACTTCAATCAGTTGTTGCTTCAACAACAGCTAAGCAATAGTTGTTGCTTCAAACAGACTTAGGGCCTGTTTGGTAGCCTCTTAACGAGGCTCTTAACCATTCAGCTCTCTGAATGGTTCAGCATCCAGACTGTTTGTTTCAAGGCTCTGAATGGAATGGTTAAGAGCTGAACCATTTAGACTTGGTACATAGCTGAACCATTCAGCACTTAATCATTCAGAGTCTTTTAACCATTTAGACCTTTTAATGATTCAGCACTTAATCACCCAAACAGCCCCTTAGATTTTCTTCAACAACAGCTTCAAACAGACTCTTCAAACAGCTTCAACAACAACTTCAAACAACAGTCCAAACATAGATTCGCTTCAAACAACTTCAAACTTTTCTTATCACAAAGTGGGTAAAAATCTATTAGCAACTAAATTAAACTAAACCCATTAAAATTTATACAATAAGTTTATAAACAATATAATCCATAAACATAACAAACCATAGAATATGAAGACAATGATGTGTGGCTGACTCATTAACTATTTATTGGTAATAAACAAATAACTACAAATAATTCTAAATTTAAATTAACACCAACTAATCATGAATTTTTGTTTAGTTTTAAGAAATATAAAAGTTATTCATGACTAATATGCATAACTTTTATTCTTGAAATAAATTCAAAAACACAAATTTTACACGGCTAATTCCATGTTTCAAACTAATAAATTCTAGGTACCATTTTATCAATGGAGTTTTTACAGGGATTTTTCCATTAATCATAATTCAGAATTCAAACATGTTTTAACAACATATAATTCTCATATGCAGTTATAAAATATCATACAGATAAGCAGTGTTTTATAATCAACCTGTGGTGTTTTATATTCAAGGCAAACGTTTATTTTTTTACACAACGTTTGGTGTTTTAAATATATTTATGTAAAGGATGTTGGTCATACATGGTGTTATATCAATCACAACATTTTAGGGTGTATAAAAATAAAACTAACTGATACAATCACCATAAAGATAAAACACATTGATATGAATAAAAACAAAAACCACTAAAGAACACCATAAATAAAAGAACATAATGATATGAATAACTTACATTGTGTGAAAAACATCTACCAATAACATACATAAAACACCATTCAGATGTGAATGTAACACAATTATTCCAAACATTAGAACACCATATAACCAAGATGGAGATAAAACAGATTGATATGCATAAAAAACCAAAGCTCCCAAAGAACATCATAAAAAAAGAACATACAAGTATGAATGGCTTACATCATGTTAAAAAACATATATCAATAACATATTTAAAACACCATTCCAGTCATGCATCATAACGCAATCGTTGCAGAGGTTAAAACACCATGACGTGAATGGTAACCCAAAGATTCCAGACGTTAAAACACCTTGACTCCATTCTTGTTTCTGTGAAATCATGATTACATGGAAGTTTAAACCTCATACTTTTTTCAATTTTCTCATCTGATTTAGAAGTTTGATGATAACATGTTTTGATGATTTAGGTTTTGATAAGAGAGAGATAGAGACTGGGGAGAGAGTATTAATCGTAGGAGTTAATGAGTGAGAGAGAGAAAGATTCCTTTCTTTATCTAAAAATGACCAATTACTCATTTACCCTTCCTGTTCATGTTTTTAAAAACAATATTTACAGTTTTGCCACTATTAGATCTTAGCCATCCAAATAACAAATCTAATGGCCCAAAACTCTTCTTACACTTCTCACAAAGCTCATCCTTTGTATAGGAACATAAACCTATATATAGGATCTGGATCAAATGAGAATTCCACTGAGTTGTGAAAACAAGAGAACTCCTCTGGACCAATCACCAAGTGACACAACATCATCTTTGTAATTTTTTGTATTTTTTTAATTAGGGGTAACAAAGTCTTTGTACATAATTACTTATGGGTATTTTAGTTATAATAACACCCCACCCCCACCCCAAGTAAACTTTTAAATAATAATAATATTTCACCTCTCTCTCTCTCTCTCACACACACCAGTTATCTCTCTCTCCCTCTCTCTTACTGTCTCTCTCTCTCTCTAAAAAAACACACAGAATTGATCTGAGAATGCGACGGCGATGGGGGTGAGCGGTGGTGGGTTCAGAGGTGATGGTGGTTTCTGATGGTGGGTTCGAGGGCGGTGGTTGGACGGTGGTGGAGGGGGCTGTGGTGGATGGGTTGTGGTGTTGAGGGTGGTCCAGAGGGTGGGTTCTGATGGTCATTGAGGGTGGGTTCCAGAGGTGGTTGAGGGGTGGGTTCCGATGGTGGTTAAGGTGGGTTTCGATGTGGTGGAGGGGGCTGTGGTGTTGATGGTGGTCGATGAAGGTCCGATGATGGTGTTTGGGTTTGGTGGTCGATGAAGGTCGTCTGAAGGTTCGATGGTGGTCGTCAGAAGGTTTACAGGTATTATTATTATTATTATTATTATTATTATTATCATTATTATTGAGGTATTGTTAATTAATGGTAAGGACAAAACAAAATCTTAGTCTGTATATATAATAAGACATACAATATGCTGATCAATTGCTGCCACTTGTTGCAGAAAATAAAAAAGAAGTAGAAGCTGCTGCAGCCTGCACATGGTGAAGTTTTGGTTCATGTGCTTCTGTGTGTGTTCAAATGTTTTTAACTTGATCTATGCACATAGGTTCACACACTGGATCAACCTACATGTGTTTGTGTGTGTATGTATATATATAGAGAGAGCGAGAGAGAGAGAGAGATCTAGAGGGTGAGAGAGTGAGAGAGTGAGGGACACATGGGTTTGATTGAGATATCTAGAGATCTAGATGTTACTAGTTATTTTACACTAGCGTAATACGAATGTATAGATGGTATTAGTTATTTTACAGCAGCGTAATATGGTTGTATAGATCTTTGGTGGTTTATTTTACACTAGCGTAATTTTTGATATTATAAAAATTATAGATGTTTTGGTTTTATAGATGTGAGTAAACACTGGTGTAAATAATTACACCAGTGTAAATCATACAAAACTTTATAGATGTCTAGTATTATAGATGTGAGTAACATTGGTGTAAATAATTACACCAGTATAAATCATACAAAAATTATGGATGGTTGGTTTTATACAGATGTGAGTAAACACTGGTGTAAACCAGTGTAAATCATACAAAAATTATGGATGGTTGGTTTATATAGATGTAAGTTAACACTGGTGTAAATAATTACACCAGTGTAAAAACGAGAGGAAGATGACAGAATGCAAATATTTGATTTTTTGTTTTAAAAAGTAAATTAATTAAAAAAATAAAATAAAGTTTAAAAACATGAATCTTTGTATAATGGAAAAAAAATTAACATGTTATTATATTAATTTTTTCTCTTTTATGGGTTTTTACCCAAATACCCTTTAATGTACTTTACTATATTAATAAAAATAGTTATTAATCATGTCAAGACAAAAAGTCTCATCTTTTCATCTCAGCCATTGGATCATCAAGATCAATGGTCCAGATGAGTTCTTTAGTTTTCACAACTCACTCGAGTTCTCATTTTATCCCCCCCCCCCACACACACACACACCACACATATATATATATATATATATATATATATATAGGGGAAAGGGATAATGGAAACCTTCTAAAATGAGAAAACCATGGAAACCTAACTAGTGGCCAAGATTAATCCACCTCAACCTCTATTATTTTAATAAAAAGGGTAATCTAGTAAATTTACCCTTCCCCCTCTTTTTCTAATTTGAATTTTCTCTCTCCCCTCCTATATAAACAACTCCCTCTCTCTCTCTCTCTCTTCATCTCTCTTCCACCATTTTCAAGATTAATCCCACCACCACCACCCCTACCGCCACCTCCACTGCCACCACCGCCACTGCCACCGCCACCACCACCCCCCAATACCACAGCTGCCACCCCTCTCCTCCCCTCGTCCCTGGTTATCACCGTCGTTGTCGTCCCTGTTTCCACCGCCACTAATTCGTTGCCGTCTATGGCGGAGCTCCGGCGAGTCAGACCCAACCCACACCCCTATTCCCACTGTAATAATAATAATATCATCACTTTCTCACACTCTTCCTTTCACATCATCTGTCTTTGCACTTTCTGAAAATCACCCACCCAACATAACATAATTCAGGTCTGTTCTTCAATCTTGCATCAAGATTTTGTTTATATTACGATCTTTTGGACTTTTCGTTGTGGGGTTTCTTTAAAAGCCACAAATTTGAAAAAAAAATTGTATTTTTATGTAATTTAATTGATTGATCAATCAATTTTTGTCAAATTCTTGTAATCTGATTAAAAAGATTTCTGGGTTTCAATCAAAACTTTGAATTTTAGCTTCCCACTTAAAATTTGCTCAAAACAGGGCTCTATTTTTTTTTTCTGTTATGATATTAAATTATTAATATTAAATTGCAATTTTGCAGGTTTTTATTGCATTAAGTGGTGGAAATTTGTAAATCAATATTAAAGAACTGGATTCAAGATGAGGAGAGCTTTGGTCAGATCTTTTGGGCCGATTCGATACACTTTTCGACATCATGGGGTTGCAAAAAGATTGTTGGTATTGAATATAAATGATGGGAATTATGAGAGATAGAAAGTCAACAGTGGAGTAGTTATAAGCTAGACGAGTTGAGGTGAAACTTGGGTTATAACCGGGTTGGTCTTGAAGCGGGTTAAGAAGACGGGTTCACCTTTGGTCAGCAAGGGTCAACTTTCAGTCAACAAATGTCAACCGAGTCAGTCGGGCAGTCAACGCTAGTAAATTTTAATATCTCTTAACATATGCAACAATATGTCTGATTTGTTTTTTTACCAGTATATGCAGTTTTGTATGAGTATTATAATGTGGGCGGAATGTATGTTTTGCATCTGTTTCCTATATTGCGTCTGTTTCGTATGTAACAACAGAACTAAGTTGGTATAAAATAGTTACCGATTTTTTACCAGATAGAAAAGTTTGATTTTTTAATATTTTTTTTTTGGTTGGGGGGTTAGATGGTTTAATATTTTTTGGTTGGGTAATTGATTATGTTAAACATTGAAAAAGATTTTTTGGTTGGGGGGTTAGATGGTTTAATATTTTTTTTTTTGGTTGGGGGGTTAGATGGTTTAATATTTTTTTGGTTGGGTGATTGATTATGTTAAACATTGAAAAAGATTTTTCGTTTTGTGTTATATGTTCGTAGTATCTTTATGTTTAGTTTGGTGTTTTTATCGTCTATATTTTTGTATGATCTTTGTGTTTAGTTAGGCTGTTACATGTGCAGCACATCTGTTTTTATCGTCTATATTTTTCTTATATAGGATTACGAATCAGAGGATGATGGGCTTGGAGGTGGTTTAATATATATCTTTTTTTGTGTTTCTAGTTTTTTTTTTTTTTTGTGGGGGGGGGGGGAGGGTTGGGGGTTAGGTGGTTTAATATTTTATTTTTTTTAAGTTGGAAATAATTGTTGTTTTTTTGTGTGTTACTAGCATCTCTTTTTTTGGGTGATTTATTATGTTAAACCATCTATATTTTCGTATAATCTTTTGTGTTTAGTTAGCCTGTTACGTGTGTAGCATATCTATTTTTTGCAGTCAAATTATGTTTTCTGTTTTCTAGCATATCAAATTCTGTTCTATGTTTACTGCAGACTACATAAGTGTTGTCTGTGTTTTTCCTGTTACACATGTAAATAATTGTTGTTTTCTTGTAAATAATTGTTGTTTCACATGTACATAAGTATTGTCTGTATTATGTTAAACATCGAAAATGATTTTTCGTTTTGGGTTTTTATGTTTGTAGTATCTTGTTGTTTAGTTAGGGTGTTTTTATCGTCTATATTTTCATATAATCTTTGTGTTATGTTAGACTGTTTACGTGTGTAGCATATATGTTTTTTGCAGTCAGATTATTTTCTATGCAACAATATGTCAGCTTTTGTTTAATATGTTTTTTTAATCAAAATTGGTGAATTTTAATGTCTGTTAACATATGCAACAATATGTCTGCTTTTGTTTTTTACCAGTATGTGCATGTTTGTATGAGTATTATAATGTGTGGAATGTATGTTTGCATCTGTTTCCTATATTTTTGCACATGTTTCGTATGTAACAACAAAACTATGGTATAAATTAGTTTCTGTTTCGTATGTAACAGCAGAACTAAGTTGTTTATAAATTAGCTTCTGATTTTTTTACCATATATTGATTAAACAAAAGTCACTAATCATTGGATCAAATCTATGTTTGCGTCTGTTTCGTATGTAACAGCAGAACTAAGTTGCTATCAGTTTCGTATGTTTGATAATCATTGATAACTAAATGTATAAAACAATGTTTTTTTGTATCAGTTTCGTATGTTTTTTTTGTAATCCAGTTGGTTAACATACGTTAAGCGGGGGGGGGGGGGGGGGGGGGGTGGGGGTCTTTTACATGTAAATTGATGATTTTTGTTTTATTTTTGCAGGTGAGCATATTTTTTTGCATTAAAGATGAAGATGATTATCAAGAATGAAGTGTAGACATTTTTTATTATTTATGATACTTTTTTTTAGCATTTGTTGATTTGTAATGACCGTTTTGTTTGTTTTTTAGCATTTTGTAAGAAACAATTCTTGTGTACATTTGAATGTTTTTTGATCAATAAAGTTTTTAGAACTTTGTAATGACCGTTTTGTTTGGTTTTAGCACTTTGTAAGTAACAAAATGTCTATAACCATATTAATTCTCGTTACGTATGCAACAATTCTGGTGCTGGTACAATAAAACGAAAAAAAAACATGGTATAATAAAAAAAATAATAAATCAGCATTTTTTAAATAATATACACTGGCAACTCAGTTTTAACCTACGTAACACAACACATGTTACATATGTAACACGGGTATCTGGCAGATTTAGGACAATGGTCACAAAAGTATGAGAGAGATGATGTGACATGTGTGGGGTCCACTTGTCATATCTGCTTTTTCAGAAAAATGGCATTTGACCATTGTGCCTTTTTTGTCCTTTACCTTAATAAATATATTAAAATAATATAGAATGAATCTAGACCATTGATCACTTTAGATCAATGGCTACAAATGAGTTTACATGGTTTACTCATTTTGGAGGGTTTTTATTATAACCCTCCCCTATATATATATATATATATATATATATATATATATATATATATATATATATATATATATATAGGGTCGAGATCGTGTACAAAGTGGTTTTTTTGTGAGAAGTGTGAGAAGGATTAAAAATTGATACTTAGGCATCATTATTTGAACATGTCGTGATGTTTTGGATTGTTTTGCCTATAAAAACACCAAACATAACAATTAAAACCCGAAAACAATGTATTTTAGGCTTAAAACTTAAAACACCATGCTAAGAACATTAGCAGTGTGTTTTAAGCGATAAGTAATGTGTTTTAGCTGTTTTTTAAATTTAATGACTATAATACATTGTATGTGTTTTAGATTGTTGTGTTTGGTGTTTTTCAAGTTAAAACAACCTAAAAAATAATTCCTAAATCCAAAACATGATGTCTACATGTCAATTCTTAGTCCTTCTCACACTTCTCACGAAAAATGTACTTTGTACAAGATCCTAAACCTATATATATTTATATATATATAAAATCTTATTAAGGAGGAGTGATGGCTAAGATTGTAATTTTCATGTCCATACAACTTAAGAAGCTACATGTACAACATATTTAAGCAAGAAATTTAAGGGTATTATAGGGATAGTTGTGACAATTAAGAAACTTATGAGGATAATGTAAACATTTCACCCACCTTCTCCTTTGCAATATGAAAATAGTATTCTAACCCTACCCATATACCATTCAATCGACCGTCATTCAATGAATCCCAAATTTAATTTTGAACCAAAATTAATTCATCCATGATGGAATGAAACTGAATCGTCTTGATTGATTGAATGAATGAAAGCTAATGAAGTCGTTGATTCATATCCCATTATATGAGGTGATAACACGGAACTGATTTGGGAAGTTTTATCAGAAGGCATGTGATGCGTTTGGTTTTAGTATTAAAAATATGTCAATTTCCCCGTGCCAAAGACTTTGATTTAAACAATCCCAAAATAGTGGTGTGGGGAAAAACACTGATTTTACTAAACCCTCAATTAACTAAGTTTTAAATTTATAAAGTAAACAATATTTACTTCGGAAACTAAAACCAACACATAGGCAGAGAACCTGACGTGCATAGTATAGTCTAGGTGGTAAGTATTGAGTATCGTATTCCAAGGTTCACACTTTCCCCTACTAAACCTTTCATCAATCAAATGATCGGGTTTTAAAAAGAAAAATAAAGTGGAGGGGTTCTTTTAATAAAAAGAGTTTTAAAAACATTTGGTTTTTATAAAAGCTAAGGTGGGATAAAATAGTAGATAGATATGCACACCTCGGGACCCTTCGCCTAAGTAGTTAAGTTTAATATTAAAGTTAATAGTTTAAGATAGTTAATTGTGTGGAAGACAAGAGTGATCTTGAATTTCCGACTCCTTGATAGAGAAGCGAAGGCGACTATTACGTAGAATGCTAAACCTCTCTAGCGTGCGTCCACCTGGGGTACTTCGCCAGGGCCTCGCGTATAGCGGACTCCTCGAACCGCGGTCAAGTCTTCGGGTCTTCTAAATTATCATCTTCTTAAATTGGAGGCTTCACTTCGGCTAGGGACATCGTACACCTCACCTTAGTTCTCGCGTTCCGTACCAAAGAGTCTCTTTATTCTGGCAACCACGTATCCCCATTGGTTAACGGTCAAAGCCGAAAGATCTCTCTTACGGTTGCCACAGGAAGGCGGTCTCTCCATTGGTTAACGGCGTTGTACTAACGAGAACTAGATAAAGAACCTTTGTTTTATTTATCTTGATGACATTTTAATGTTTATAAGTCTAGAAACTATAAAATTGGTTTTAAATAAGTGATGACCTAATTACCCAACCCTAACCACCCGAGCTGAATGAAATCCTTAACAAAGGCAACCCCTAAACCTACAGGCGCAGGGGCGGAGGTTCTGGAGGGCCCGAGGGGGCCTCGGCCCCCACCGTTTTTTGGCGCAGTGGAAGAATTTTGCGATTTTCTTAGGTAAATTGAGTCCAGATTAAGTCCGGCCCCCATCGATTTGATCACCCAGCCACCACCGATAGAAAAAAATTGAGTTCGGCCCCCACCGATTCAAGAACCAAGCTTCGGCACTGTACAGGCGTATGATACAAAAGAGATCACTAGTGCGCCCATAGGTGAACCATCCTTGCCAAGAAGGTCACTCAACCATCTGGTATGAACCATAAAAGTATCACTCAGATCTGGTCCACTTCAGAAGCCATTCCCTAGAATCGGTTTAGATATCAGAAGTCCGAAGGATCTGTCTCACTCCCGGTTTCCTCGCCTTGGAACTAGCTCGGGACTACCAGAAGCTGATTATACCATTAATTAATTAAGTTAAAGTTGTTATTAAGTTAATCATTATTTAAACCTGTCACCAAGATAAACAAACAAAGATTAGAAGAGGATAACACAACAAATAACTAAAAATAAACTACTAGTAATAATAATAAAAAGTCTACAAATCGAAGCGAGTTCGCAAATAAAAGAAAGATACAACCATAAGAATGATCAACACAAGGATCATGGCTGCTCATAGACAAGCTCTCCATCTCCAAGTGATATGTATTCTCTCATGATCCTCACAACCCTCGATGTTTATTGCATACTACTCTACGATCCTCTTCTTGGCCAAGCTAAACAAGGTAGGTCGAAGCCTAACCATTGAGGGATGTTAGGAGGACCAGAAGGCCTCCTAAGGGACCCAAGATCTCTGGAAGAAGCTTGGTAGTCGGCCCAAGAGAGCACAAGAAGGGATGAACAAATGGTGGGGGGTGGCTTGCTATGTATAGACCTCCAGGGGCTGCACGGTCGTGCCAACTTGTGTCGAGGGCGTGCACGCTGTCTCACGTACGTTCTGTTGCTGCATGGCAGACTCTATCTGTTCCTCTTGTCCCTGCACGGCTTTGCACATGGTGATGGCACGGGCGTGCAATGTCTGTTAGCTCTGATTTATTGCTCTTCATGTTTGCTGCGTTAATCTCTCGCGTATTGACCTTCGTGCAGGTGTGCGTGGGCATGCTTGGTCACTCTGGGGCTGATTTTATTGTTGTTTCAGTCCCGGGATTGTCTTCAAAATATATAGTGAACTGGCTGATAGTCTCGTATCTTCAGGAATCTCCTGTTTTTGGTCTATTTTGCCCGGAAATCCATTATTTCCGCTTTGGAGCTCCATATTCCTGCAAAATACAAATAGGAACGAATTAAGTATCAAATCTTACAATATTAACTTAATTTATACCCTATTATGAGACTGTTTATGCTCGTTTTATATGATAACTTTTTGAGTTATCAGCATGCAGCGACAATGGAACTGATTCACGGAAACATTGATGGCTGAGGTATATATACAATAACCCGATAATGTTCTTGAGGCCTTTCTTTTAAATGCATATGTATAATCATCTCTTATATGTGTATCGCTTTGCTGAGGTGGGGTGTTAAGTATGTGCACATGTGGTATAGATCGGTGATAGCAGCTCTCGAGTCCCTTCTTTTCTTTTTTTTTTTGGATGCTTTTCTTGCTTCTTATTTGTGCTTTGTTTGATTTTTTTGCTTTAAATTGTTGTGGGTGGTGGCCCCTTCTTTGGGGATCTCCAGTGGCGCTTGGCATCCTTGCCGATGCGTTTAGGCGGTTTAGGCCTCCTTTCAGCTCGAGATGTTGGGATTTATGCCTTTGTGGTGTCTAGAGCTCAGTCTTGGGAACTTCAGGATCATATCCCTCGAAGCAGTGGGGTCATCGGGCTGGACCCGGACTATCAACAGGCGCTCAAACGCTTAAATGTCTATCTCCCGGACTTTGATATTGGCGGTTTTTTTAATAAGGACACCGTCCCCTCAAAGCCACAAAAATCTTTGGCGAATGCTCTGTTTAGCAAAACTGCTCAGAGCCTGGAAAAGTTTTTGAGTTGTCCTCCCGCCAGAAGGCGGTGATTGAATGCCTAAAGGGTCCTCATGCTCAGGATTTTTTGACCTTTATCCCGATTGAGGGTTTGGGTCAATGCATGTCTGCAATGGAGTACAAGGCTATACTCAAGTACCGGTTGATGATTCCTATGTTTCCAGAAGATGAAACATGCCCCATCTGCCGTAAAACTTGCATGGATAAATACGGGGAGCACGCAATTCATTGCAAAAAGCCCCCTGGGATCAAATACCGCCATGACTGGGTGAGGGACGTCTTGTGGGACATCCTGAGAAGAGCTGGGATTTCTGCCAAAAAGGAGGCCCTGTAATTTTTCTCACCGACTCTGCGAAAGGAGATCCACCCTGCGACAGCAGATCTGTTTGTCTTTGGTTGGGAGAGGGGGAAACATTCTTGTGTGGACCTCACAGAGGTATCCCCTTTGGTTGGGTTAAGGGAAAAATGATTTGTAGCTGGGCAAGCATCGAGAAAAGCGGAATCGAAGAAAGTAGATAAGCATGCTAAAGCTTGTGCAGAGAACCAACATGTCTTTATCCCTTTGTCCTTTGATACCTTTGGCTCCCTAGTGCCAGAAGCTATTCGTTTCTTGACCAGGGTCCAACGGTCGTCCACAACAATAGTTCATCTTCAGGGGCAAGGATTTGTCTTTGGTAGACTAGGGTTCGCAATTTAGAAAGGGGTGGCGGCGCAACTTGTTGCCCGTCTACCTTCTATTGTGATGTAAATTTCGTATTTTGTTTTAATGAAAGATGATGTTTAAAAAAAATTGTTATAGAAATAAATATTTTACTTTGTGCAAGATTCATGATTTTTTTATCTAATTAGATTGTGGGATATGATTACATATAAATCCAGTGTGAATGTTATAATTTATATGCATGCTAGGTGTTCGATCATTTGCCAATGTAATTTTTTTATTATTTGCAATCTTTTTAGTTTTGATGAATTGAAGTGGTTTACTTTTCTATATTAATATGCCAAAATTATTGAATGTTGGTCAAGAGTGGCTCTGTGTAAAAGCTACATGTAACAAAGAATTTTAGTTGGTCCAAAAGATGTTTTGTTTTCTTGATTGTTCTTACTGATAAACATAATTTGTGTAGCATTTTGGTTCAAGCATCTTTTTTTGTTTTTGCTTTAGTTGATAAATAAATAATTACGTTTTTGAAGGTCTATATTTTCTTATATAAATGATTTATTTGAATGTACGTTTAGGTATAGGTTATCAGCACTAACTTCACATACTATAGTGAAAAGACATTTAACCTTTTCTCAGTGTCTTGCAGATCGTGATGGATTTGCTGGCATCATGCGATACACTACTGTCATATTTTTAGGTCATCTTTCAAGCAAGCACTTTCCCTTTAGAATTCATGGTTTATTGATCATGGTTCATAGTGATGAAGGTGAATTTAATCCATGTAATCCACATGATTGGTGATTTTATAAAACAGGTCCCTTCTCTTACATTTTTTACATGTTACAAGTTATATGAGACATGGGAACTGAATTGAGAGGGTCAGCTAATGGGAAATTTTGGTGGAATGATGAGGGTGTTGGTTAATGAATCAGCTGGAAGAATATTTTATATGGGTTGGGTCACGTTGGTCCGCCAAGATCCTTTTTGTCCATTTTTTTTTGACTTTTCTTTGTTAACTATAATATACAAAAGTAGAAGTATTTAAGCATTTAAATTAAGACACATTTAAATTTTAGTGAGATTTTAAACTCAACTAGCTTGACCCGTTGGATAAACCACAACCCATTTGCTTTATGTTCTTGCATTTTCATGGCAGGCTGCTGTTCGACCCCTTTTTTATGTTTCAATCCATTTTTCTCATGTTTTCTGTATGTAGTCTTGACTTACTATGCTGGTGCTTGGCGTGGTGGTCATCCTAACATGGTGGAGGCTACTATTTCTACTCTACCAAGCGATGTTTTTAATCAGTCTACACATTGGATTGTTGTTGCTCACTAACAAAGGCTATTCTTTAAAACAACGTTATTGAAGTTATATAATTTGCTTTATTTACTTGTAAGTTCATCCATATACAACTATATACTAATATAGTCTGTATGAATAAATTTCTAGCAGAAGTGCAAAAATATAAATGGCTTTTCATATGTATTCAAATTTATAAATATTCAAAGTACATGACACAAACTGGGCTTAAAATAATACAAAGAAACTGCTTCAACTTATAATTTTAAACTTGGGCAAGAAGTTGAAAGTTTGTGTTGTTGCTTGATCAACTGCCTTATTAACTGACATCCGGGTAAATAGTGAATGATCGAATTCCTTGGCTTGGCTATGATGAGTTAGAAAACATTTGTCCATTGTTGGTGGGGATGGCGTGGTAAGGTGTGACACCCGGTAAACTCAAGTTAGTAACATTGACTAAACTAGCAAGTCTACCTTAGCGAGTCATGCATATTACGTACTTAACTGGGCCAGTCGAGCCGTTACGATGATCCGCGGGACCATCGGGAGTCGGTCCATAACCATGTATACAAGGATTGGTGATTCGTGGAATCACCGAGTTTAACACACACACGCAAGTCTCGAGTCCCAGGAATTGGTGAACGGATGTAAACGTGTTAGTTATCGTGCATTATATGTTTATAATCATTATGTGATTTGTCGGTATGTGAATACGTGCTTATATATATGTTAAAATAGTGTTTAACGCGCCAAAAACCCAACTTACATGTTGTAGGCGATTAGGCATAGGTGATTAGCCTAATCACCAGACAAGCAGGCGATTGGGGAAGGATTAGGGGCGATTGGAGCCCTAATCGCCAGTAGTACAGGCGATTAAGCTCCTAATCGCCTGATATGTTCCTTCAATCGCCTGATATGTGTTGCACGAGTAAAAACACCTATAAATACAACCCTTGACTCCCTAAACACCCTTAGTGCAACCCTAACAGATCCTAAGCCTCCCACACACCTCAAAACACCTCTGGAACTTGTTTAGCTTCAAAACTCACCGTTTCCAAGCTTACACACCTTTCTTTGATAAAATCCAAGGTGTGTTCTTCATCCCAAACCTTTGTAATGTTATTGTTTTGGTTCCCAAAAGTCCAGACCTTGTTTTACTAAGTGTGTGTCTTTAAAAACCTTTGAAATGAGTTTCTAAAACAAGTCTACACCATAATACTTGCTATATGTGAAGTATTTATGCATATGATAATTTTTGGTGGTTAGAACATGAGTGTTTCCTTGAAATTGATGTACTTCTGATGTGTAGGAGTTATTAGGATGATTATCTAAGGATTTGAGCTATTGTTATAGTGTTTTTATGAATGTATGCATTTTGACGCATTTGGATGATTCTTGAAGAATTAAGATGTTATGATATGATTCAATGATTGTTTATTGTTAGGATTCACATTAGAATGATATTATAACAAAGGGATGATGATTTGCATGTTGTAAGATGTGTAATATGGTTATTTCCATTTAAGGAAAGATTTCATAGTTAATGAAACCTAGTACTTTGCCATTTTTGGAAATAATCGCACCGAGGCCGTTAGAGCAGAGATAAATTGGGGGGGGGGGGGGTTTTGCTTGAAATGGGTTGGTTAATAGTTTAGGTTTGATGTTGGGTGATTTTACATGTTCCGGATCTGATTTGGAGGGTTAAACGCGCGAAAAAGTGCCACGCAGCTGCAGCAGGCGATTGGGAATCCTAATCGCCTGATGCAGGGGCGATTAGGACCCAATCGCATGAAACATAAGGCGATTAGCCTTCTACTCGCCTGTTGACTCTCTCCAATCACCAGCTTACTTTTCCTAATTGCATGTTAGTTTCCTAATCGCGTGTACTGCTGTTGTAAGCGTATTTTGACATCCCAAAACATGATTTGTCACCTAGGAACATGATAGGTACCCCGAGACATGTCCAATGACTTAGTAACACGTGTTCAGACTCGTTTATGCGTTAATTGAGCGATATGCTAGACTAGGTGAACTCTTGCGCGTATTAAGTGTATAACTACATAAGTTGCATGATATCTTGTATTCGGCTAACACGTGGGATGTCGGGTCACCAATGGGGTGTCGGGTCTTGTCTGGTAAGCTCGGTTTAATAGTCAAAGGTGTTTTCAAACGTACATGGTTATGGTCTGGACATTTGGGGACTAGTTAACGTGCGGGTTATTAGTCCGGATACTTATACACATCTTATGATAGGTCGCCGCTATTTGGGGCTATCATAGCATACTTATTTAACTGTTTTCAAGTAACGCAATCTAAGGTGAGTGTCTCAGCCCCACTTTTACTGTTTTACTTTAGGGGGAGAAACATGCTACATACTTACTTACTAAAGATCATGTTATACTATTGTTACTTTACAATACTATACGGCTTTTTATGGAAAGTCCCAGGGGGAAACCATGAATGTGCGTGTTGCACAACGAGGGAAATGTGGATAGATGTATTGGGCCTCACAAACCCCACTCGACGGCGGGGCCGGGTGGGTGCATATTGTCTCTAGCACGGGGTTCACCGAGGTATCGGTAATAGCCCAATCATCTGGGCATGCTTCAACTACTTGTTCATGTTTAGTAATGGGTTCCCAACCATAGTAGTAAAAACACTTAACGTCTAGCTAACGTTCTTATAACCTAGTAGTAACGGGAATGATCTTTTCAAACTTATAACAACTCTTTTATAAAAGAAAACCTATGAACTCACCAGCACTATATGTTGACATTTTTGGCATGTTTTCTCAGGTCGTTAAGGTAGCACTTAACGGACTAGGCGCACGGAGTCTTGCACAGCGTCTAGAGTTTTGATGCATATTAAACAATGTTTTGTAAACTATAATATGCCTTTTGGTTGTAAACAAGAAATGCTTCCGCTGCTGGTTTATGGCTCAAAGCATAATGTTTTGGTTTCAATATATATATATATATATATGTGTGTGTGTGTGTGTGTATGCATGTTTAGTGTTTGTTTATTGTGACCGTTGACTGGGATCCTGGTGTGTCACGCGCCTCGCGGTAAAACCCCGCATGTGGAATTTGAGGGTGTGACAGAATGGTATCAGAGCCAACGGTTATAGTAAACTACGACTACATGTAGAGTCTAGTCTATAGCCGAGTCACACACACTAGACAGTCACATATGGTCGAGTCTTAACATGTGGGTAACATTATAACTTGTCGGGGTGTCGGTGTCATCATCTTCTACGCTACATCATCTACTTACTCCTTTATCATTTTACTCCTTAACTCATCCTTATCATGATTCGACGGAGAACATCATATTATTGAAGCTTCTTGGCTACGGTGTACATTGGGGTAGCTTCGGCATACTCTTGAGATCTGTACAGGGATTCGGACATCTCCCTTCCATGCCCCAATAGACACGCTCGTCCTTATACATACTATCTTATACATACTATCTTATACTTATACTACAATAATACCATGATTGGGTGCTAGTGTCCGGTGACTTTGAACTTCAAGCTTAAAGTGCACCTGGAGGACCATGTAGAACAGTTTATCATGTCGGGTGCACACGAGATCATAAACTGGAATGCATGGGAACCCTAGTGGACTTTGCGTTTGAACGGATGGACCCGAATTGGACCCGGTCTAGTTTCTTGAAATTCCTAGTGGGTTATACCACGGGTAAGCCTAAGTCTTTTGTTTCATGTTTTGATAGAAGATGTCAGGAGCTCGTGGAGGTCGCAGAGGCGGCCGCGCTGGCGGTCTTGCTGGCGGCCGTGGTGGCCGCGGCAACGTTAATATGACCCAAGCGGAGTTGGACAATGTGCTGCAGTAGCACGTGAACGTAACCTTGGCTACGTTCCAAGCTGCTCATAATGCTATGGGTGGTAAGTCAATTTCCACCTATTCTACCTTGTTTCAGGGTACTGTACCTCCTTCCTTGTTATTTATCTGTGTGTCTTGTCCCAGGTGGTGCTGTCAATCCATCTCCACCCAGTGCTCCTACAAAAAGTTCATGGAGTGCAAGCCCCACAACTTTAGTGGAACCGAAGGGGCAGTGGGACTACTCTGATGGCTGGAAAAAGTTGAATTCGTGTTCTCTATGTGCAGTTGCCCGGCGGGCGACCGCGTGAAGTATGTTTCTGCGACCCTTGAGGGTCAAGCCTTGACTTGGTGGAACTACACTACCCAGGCCATGGGTATTGGGGAAGCCTATGCTATGCCCTGGGCAGAATTCGTGCAGCTTTTGAAACGCGAGTACTGTCCGAGGGATGAGATCCAGAAGCTCGAGCATGAGGTCTGGAATCACAAGATGGTGGGGTCTGAGATTGAAGCGTACACATCTAGACATAATGAGCTGGCGGTGTTGTGCCCGAATTTGCACACACCGGAATACCGGAGAATTGAGCACTATATTTTTGGATTGGTGCCGGAGGTTGTGGGGTTGGTAGCTGCAGGCAATCTCACTGTTTATTCTGAAGTTGTTCGGTCGGCTCACAGGCTGACCAATATGAAAGTAGCTGAAGGAGTCTTGCCTCCCCGAGGCGCTACTGTGAAGGCTCCCGAGAGCAAAAGCGAAAGTGGGAAGGCGTGGGGTAAAGGCTCGAGTTCAGCTCAGCCTCAACAGGTAAAGAGGTGTGATGTTGGGGGATCGTCGTTTGAGCAGAAGTCGGGGGGTTATTTTGGGAAGTTGCCTAAGTGTGAGCGGTGTTGGTTTCATCATACTGGTTCTTGTGACAAGAACCGTTGTCGTCGTTTCCATAAGGAGGGGCACGTAGCTAAGGACTGCAGGGTCAATCTTTGGGGTAACCCGAACCCACCTGCTACACCTGCCCCAGCTCCTCAGGTTGCTGCTCCTCAGGGAAAGCAGGGGTGTTATAACTGTGGTGAGCTTGGACACTACAAGCGTGAATGCCCCAAGTTGAAGCAGAGCGAATCTAGGGGGAATGGATCGGGTAATGGGAACAATGGTGGTGGAGGCAGAAATGCTCGCGCCTTTGTGATTGGTTCGAGCGCGGCCCGACAGGACCCTGACACTGTTACCGGTACGTTTCTTCTTAATAATTGCTATGCTTTGGTTTTATTTGATTCTGGTGCCGATAAGAGTTTTATATCTCTTGGGTTTAGTCAATTGCTTGATAGGGTACCCACACCTTTAGAGGCTAAGTACTTGGTAGAATTGGCTAATGGTAAGAAGGTTGAAGCGACGCACGTCCTTAGGGAGTGTCACCTTGAATTGTCGGGTTATTCCTTTCCTATTGACCTTATGCCGGTGTCCTTGGGTAGTTTTGATGTTGTTGTGGGTATGGATTGGTTATCTCTGTATCATGCTGAGATCGTTTGTTTCGATAAAGTTATTCGACTTCCTCTCCCTAATGGAGAAATTCTTTTGGTGCATGGTGAGAAGAGCGGTGTCCCTTTGAGTATCATTTCGTGTAAGAAAGCCTATAAGTATCTTCGAAAGGGGTATTCTGCCATTTTTAGCTCTTGTTTCAGTTTCGTCGGAGGAAGAGAAGAAGATTGAAGATATTCCTGTCGTTTGTGATTTTCCCGATGTGTTTCCTGAAGAACTACCTGGCCTTCCTCCTTATCGTTAGGTCGAATTCGGTATTGAACTTGCCCCAGGTGCAGCCCCTATCGCCCGAGCCCCATATCGTCTTGCACCTCCCTAGATGCAGGAGTTGTCTAACCAGTTGTAGGAATTATTGGAGAAGGGTTTCATTCGACCTAGTTCATCCCCGTGGGAGCCCCTATCCTTTTTTGCAAGAAGAAAGACTGAAGCCAACGTATGTGTATCGACTACCTTGAATTGAACAAGGTTACCATCAAGAATCGCTATCCTCTTCCTCGCATCGATGATTTATTTGATCAGCTCCGGGGTTTTAGTTTCTATTCGAAGATTGACTTGAGATCGGGGTACCATCAGTTGAGGGTCCATGAAGCCGATATTCCTAAGACCGCTTTTCGAACTCGTTATGGCCATTTTGAATTCCTGGTCATGCCTTTTGGTCTCACCAATGCGCCCCGCTATATTCATGGATTTGATGAACCGTGTTTGTAAGCCCTATCTTGATAAATTCGTGATTGTATACGTTGACGATATTCTAGTATATTCCAAGAACGAAGTGGACCACCGGGAACACTTGGGTCTTGTCTTGGAGCTCTTGAGATGGGAACAGTTGTACGCCAAGTTTTCTAAATGTAGCTTCTGGTTGCGTGAAGTCCAATTCCTTGGTCATGTGGTTAATGAAAAAGGAATTCATGTTGATCCAGCTAAGATAGAAGCTATCAAAGACAGGGAAGCATCAAAGATGCTATCTGAGGTGCGGAAATTCCTCAGTCTTGCATGTTATTATCGTCGTTTTATCGAGGGATTTTCGAAGATCGCTCAACCCCTCACCTCGCTTACCCAGAAGGACAAGAAGTTCGACTGGGGTGATTCGCAAGAGTCAGCCTTTCAGATGCGAAAGGCTAAACTGTGTTCTGCTCCTATCCTGTCCTTGCCTGAAGGCACGGACGATTTTGTGGTTTATTGTGACCCTTCTATTCGGGTCTCGGTTGTGTGTTAATGCAGCGCGAGAAGGTCATTGCTTATGCTTTTCGTCAGTTTAAGGTTCATGAGAAAAACTACACCACCCATGACCTAGAATTGGGTGCAGTAGTCTTTGCTTTGAAGATCTGGAGGCATTACTTTTACGGTACCAAGTGCACCATTTATGCCGATCACAAGAGCCTCCAACATATCTTTGATCAGAAGGAGTTGAACTTGCAACAGCGTCGCTAGGTCGAGCTTCTTAATGATTACGAGTGTGCAATAAAATACCATCATGGCAAGGCGAATGTTGTAGCAGACGCCTTGAGCAGGAAGGAATCCGCTAAGCCTCGTCATGTTCGAGCTCTTCAGCTCACTATCCATTCTAGTTTACCTGACCAAATCCGTTCAGCGCAACAAGAAGCTTTGAAGGAGGAAAACCTCAAGGCTGAAACCATGCATGGTGCCGATAGCCACCTTGAACTCAGGTCTGATGGCCTGCATTATTTTGCTGAACGTGTTTGGGTCCCTTTATTCGGGGGTTTGCGGGAGCTCGTTCCTGATGAAGCTCACAAATCCCGATATTCTATTTACCCTGGCTCCGATAAGATCTATCAAGACTTAAAGATACTTTATTGGTGGCCGAACATGAAGGCGGATGTAGCTTCGTATGTAAGCAAATATTTGACCTGTGCCAAGGTCAAGGTTGAGTACCAAAAGCCGTCCGGCCTCCTGCAACAACCTGAAATCCCCGAGTGGAAGTGGGAACGGATTGCAATTGACTTTGTGACCAAACTTCCGAGATCGCCCAGTGGTTGCGACATGATCTGGGTGATCGTCGATAGGTTGACAAAGTCTGCTCACTTCCTAGCTATTAAGGAAATTGATGGCCTTGAGCATTTGGCTTGCTTGTATCTTAAGGAAGTGGTTTCTCGGCACGGGGTGCCAGTTTTTATTATTTCTGATCGTGATCCTCGGTTCACCTCAAACCTCTGGAAATCCTTGCATAAGGCTCTAGGTACTCAGTTAGATATGAGCACAACCTATCATCCGCAAACTGACGGTCAAAGTGAGCGGACGATTCAAACACTAGAAGACATGCTTCGGGCATGTGTGATCGACTTTGGCAAGGGTTGGGAGAGTCATCTACCATTGGTGGAATTCTCCTACAATAATAGCTACCATTTTAGTATCAAGGCGGCTCCGTTCGAGGCTCTTTACGAGCGGAAATGCCGGTCTCCTCTTTGTTGGGCTGAGGTGGGTGAGAGTCAACTCACCGGCCCGGTACTTGTGTACGAAACTTCCGAGAAGATCGTACAAATTCGTAACCGCATGGTAGCAGAATGGGATCGTCAAAAGAGCTATGCCGATCGTCGTCGCAAGCCGTTAGAATTCGAGGTTGACGACAGGGTTTTATTGAAGGTATCTCCGTGGAAGGGCGCTATACGCTTTGGGAAGCGTGGCAAATTGAATCCTCGGTATGTGGGACCGTTCGTAATTATTGAACAGATTGGACCGGTAGCATACAGGCTTGTTCTGCTAGCTGAGCTCAGTAATGTTCATAATGTCTTCCACGTCTCTAACATTAAGAAGTGTCTGGCGGATGAATCTTTGGTTGTTCCTCTCGAAGAGATCAAGGTGGATGATCGTCTGCGTATTGTGGAAGAACCGGTTGAGATTCTCGATTATAAGATCCGTAGCCTTCGCCGGAGTAAAATCCGCATTGTTAAAGTTCGTTGGAACTTAAATCGTGGACCGGAGTTCACGTGGGAACGGGAGGATCAAATGAAAGCTAAGTATCCTCATTTATTTCCTAAGCGCGCGTTCGAATCAAGATATGTCCCTGTTGAGCTGAATGAATCTCGGGTCGAGATTCCTTTCAACAGGGGGATGCTGTGGCAACTGGAAAAATTTTCTTCTCTTTCATCTCTTCCATTAAGCCTTGGGTAATTTTCGGGACGAAAATTCTTTCAACAAGGGGATGATGTGACACCCGGCAAACTCAGGTTAGTAACATTGACTAAACTAGCAAGTCTACCTTAGCGAGTCATGCATATTACGTACTTAACTAGGTCAGTCGAGTCGTTACGATGATCCGCGGGATCATCGGGAGTTGGTACATAACCATGTGTACAAGGATTGGTGATTCGTGAAATCATCGGGTTTAGCACACATAAGCAAGTCTTGAGTCCCGGGAATTGGTGAACGGACGTAAACATGTTAGTTATAGTGCATTATATGTTTATAATCATTATGTGATTTGTCAGTATGTGAATACGTGCGCATATATGTTAAAATAGTGTTTAACGCGCCAAAAACCCAACTTACGATGCTGTAGGTGATTAGGCACAGGTGATTAGCCTAATCGCCAGACAAGCAGGCGATTAGGGAAGGATTAGGGCGATTGGAGCCCTAATCTCTAGCGGTACAGGCGATTAGGCTCCTAATCGCCTGATCTATTCCTTCAATCGCCTGATATGTGTTGTAGGAGTAAAAACACCTACAAATACAACCCTTGACTCCCTAAACACCCTTAGTGCAACCCTAACAGATCCTAAGCCTCCCACACACCTCAAAACACATCTGGAACTTGTTTAGCTTCAAAAGTCACCATTTTCAAGCTTACATACCTTTATTTGATAAAATCCAAGGTGCGTTCTTCATCCCAAACCTTTGTAATGTTATTGTTTTGGTTCCCAAAAGTCCAGAACTTGTTTTACTAAGTGTGTGTCTTTACAAACCTTTGAAGTGAGTTTCTAAAACAAGTCTACACCATAATACTTGCTATATGTGAAGTATTTATGCATATGATGATTTTTGGTGGTTTAGAACATGAATGTTTCCATGAAATTGATGCACTTCTGATATGTAGGAGTTAATACGATGATTATCTAAGGATTTGAGATATTGTTCTAGTGTTTTGATGAAATTTTGCATTTTGACCCATTTGGATGATTCTTGAAGAATTAGGATGTTATGATATGATTCAATGATTGTTTGTTGTTAGGATTCATATTAGAATGATATTATAACAAAGGGATGATGATTTGTAAGTTGTAAGATGTGTAATCAGGTTATTGCCATTTAAGGAAAGATTTCATAGTTAATGAAACCTAGTACTTTGCCATTTTTGGAAATAATCGCACCGAGGCCGTTAGAGCAGAGAAAAATTTGGGGTTTTTGCTTGAAATGGGTTGGTTAATAGTTTAGGTTTGATGTTGGTGATTTTACATGTTTCGGATCTGATTTGGAGGGTTAAACGCGCGAATGCCACGCAGCTGCAGCAGGCGATTGGGAATCCTAATCGCCTGATGCAGGGGCGATTAGGACCCCAATCGCATGAAACATCAGGCGATTAGCCTTCTACTCGCCTGTTGACTCTCTCCAATCACCAGCTGACTTTTCCTAATTGCATGTTAGTTTCCTAATCGCGTGTACTGCTGTTGTAAGCATATTTTGACATCCCGAAACATGATTTGACACCTAGGAACATGATAGGAACCCCGAGACATGTCCAATGACTTAGTAACACGTGTTCGGACTTGTTTATGCGTTAATTGAGCGATATGTTAGACTAGGTGAACTCTTGCGCGTATTAAGTGTATAACTACATAAGTTGCATGATATCTTGTATTCGGCTAACACGTGGGATGTCCGGTCTCCAATGGGGTGTCGGGTCTTGTCTGGTAAGGTCGGTTTAACAGTCAAAGGTGTTCTCAAACGTACATGGTTATGGTCTTGACATTCGGGGACTAGTTAACCTGCAGGTTATTAGTCCGGATACTTATACACATCTTATGATAGGTCGCCGCTATTTGGGGCTATCATAACATACTTATTTAACTGTTTTCAAGTAACGCAATCTAAGGTGAGTGTCACAGCCCCACTTTTACTGTTTTACTTTCGGGGGAGAAACATGCTACATACTTACTTACTAAAGGTCATGTTATACTATGGTTAGTTTACAATACTATACGGCTTTTTATGGAAAGTCCCAGGGGGAAACCATGAATGTGCGGGTTGCACAACGAGGAAAATGTGGATAGATCTATTGGGCCTCACAAACCCCACTCGACGGCGGGGCCGCGCGGGTGCATATTGTCTCTAGCACGGGGTTCACAGAGGCATCGGTAATAGCCCAATCATCTGGGCACGCTTTAACTACTTGTTCATGTTTAGTAATGGGTTCCCAACGTAGTAGTAGTAAAAACACTTAACGTCTAGCTAACGTTCTTATAACCTAGTAGTAACGGGAATGATCTTTTCAAATTTATAACAACTCTTTTATAAAAGAAAACCTGTGAACTCACCAACATTATATGTTGACATTTTTGGCATGTTTTCTCAGGTCGCTAAGGTAGCACTTAAAGGTCTAGGCGCACGGAGTCTTGCACAGCGTCTAGAGTTTTGATGCATATTAAACAATGTTTTGTAAACTATAATATGCCATTTGGTTGTAAACAAGAAATGCTTCCGCTGCTTTTTTATGGCTCAAAGCATAATGTTTTGATTTCAATATATATATATATATATATGCATGTTTAGTGTTTGTTTATTGTGATCGTTGACTAGGATCCTGATGTGTCACGCGCCTCGCGGTTGAACCCTGCATGTGGAATTTGAGGGTGTGACATAAGGATTGCGGATGGTAGGTTTCAACCTACAACCTGTCTAACATCTATATATTTCAAAAACTCTGAGCCACTCGTTTTTTTTTTTTTTTTTTTAAATATATTTAACTTTATTATTAAAATTAATTAAAACAAAATACGGAAGTTACATCATAATAGCAGGTAGACGGGCAACAAGCTGCGCCGCCACCCTTTTTGAATTGCAAACCCTAGTCTATTAATGACAAAACCTTGCCCCCCTGGGGATGAAACATTGCTGTGGACAACCCGTTGGACCCTGGTCAAGAAACGAATAGCTTCTGGCGCCAGGGAGCCAAAGGTGTCGAAAGCTAGAGGGATAAAGACATGTTGGTTATCTGCACAAGCTTTAGATTTGAAAATTGTTCTTTCCTCAAATATTAAAGCATTACTGACATACTATATGCAACATTGCAGGGTCAAAAAGAGTAAAAAAAATGTGGTCCATGCTACAATTACGGGTTTGTTTCATTTGACGTAATAAGTGGGATTAGTTACAATTTGAAGTTTTATATTAAATGTGAAGTTGAGGTAAATATCCTAAATGTGAAGTTTGCTTTCACTATATACCGGAACATGTGCTTAACTTTATGAAGCTGTTTTTCGTATTTAACTATCTACCATTAATTGATCCATGTATACATTCCTTCCATCAACAATTGAAGACTAATTTTTATAGATTTATAATTATAATAAAGTAATGTTTTCCAACCAATACAGGTTTGATAATTTATATGATTCTTGATATATTACATATCTTTAGTAGCTAGCCTCATGAAAGAATAAAACTTTAATTCAGTGCAAACCATGATTATGACTTACCAATTGCCTTTTTAGATTTAAAGGATTGCATGACTTTAGGCTAAAATACTTGTTAATAAAACTATTTTTTACAGGGTTTTCAAGAAGGATTGGATCAATAGCATTGGTTGTTGTTCGGGTAATATGTGCTTCAAAATAGTTTGCATAACTGAGTTCATTTTTCTGTGTTTTGTAATCATTCGCGATATAAGCCAATTTATATTTGGAATACGAAATTGAAGAAGAATCTTCAATTGGCTGGATATGAATTAGTAAGTTAATATGATTTTCATTCATTTTTTATGGTTTTTTTAGGTTTGTAGGTTTGTTCATTAGCAAGCTACAATATCAGTTTTGTTTGCTTTTTTTTTTTTTTTTTTTTTTTTTTTAAACTGGAATCTGGATTGGTGAATTGAATAATTGATGAAGATTTGTATGATGAGGTTGAATTCGAATTCCAGAATTGGCGCATAACTGCCAATTCAGTGGTGGCAATACAACAACGTCGATATGCGTAACGTACTTTTTGGAGATAAAATTATTGATAACTTGCAATATTCCTGTTTTGCCTTTTTTTCTACAATTCACTGTGATTTCATTCCAAAATATTGTTTAAAATTATGAACTTTGTAGGATCTCTGAGATCATTCTTTCTATTTTAGGATTTTGCACAGCTGGTCGTGCAGCAATTGCTGACTCTGGAACCTCTTTGTTAGCAGGTCCAACTATATGTTCTAAAAATTATTTGCTTTTATTTCAGTTTTATCTTTTGTTAATCTCATTTTTTTTAACTCCAAATGAGATTCATACCACCAAGAAAAAACTAGCAAGAATCTGGAAATAGACCAAGGAAGAAAACTAAAAATGGAAACAACGAAAGCACCATAAGGAAATAGACCATTATCACTCAAATCAATCACACAATTCGGGCTACATAGGCTCATAAGGTTATGAGCCAACTATACAGGATATTGGTTATTAATCAGTATCGAAAGACTATAGTCAAGCTGCTCTTATCTGAGGTACCAGTGTAATATGTTTATAGTCACGAGCACGTTTAATAGTTTATCTCATAAAACTTCAGACAACTAAACCTGATTATTTTTTGGTTAGATATTTTATAGGCGCAACAATATCTGTTCTCAACTAAAGTTATGCACTCTTGCTGATGCTCGATATGTTTTTTGGTATGTGTCTATTAGATTCATAATTTTGCTTAACTGTGTGTTTGATCTACATTATGCCTAAGTTGCTTGGTATGCACAACATGGAATCATCAAGGAGTAATTTGGTTCATAAATGGTATTAATAGCCTTCAAAATATTTCACAGCTAAATTTTCTAATATATTTGTTTTTAGTGTGTTTATTTGAAATCCTGATTGCAATCATTACATTGTATGGTATACTGTGTGGATTATATACACAATTAATAGCATCGGAATCAGAATCCAAACCCAAGGGACTATCAGACCGGTGTTGAAACTTGTAGTCTAAGATCATATCCTAAACAACTTCCACCCTCTAGAAGAAAAAGTATATAGTAGCAAAACATAAATAATTATTAAATATCTCTCTGTTTATAGATTTTATGGCTTAGGCATCAATTAAAATCAAGTGTTTAGTTTATGGTATAACAATTTGGTTCCAGGCTTCAACCTTGTGGTTCAACATCATAAAACAACCATCTAGGTTGTTATAATATGAGGCACATCACGAGAATGTACGTTTATATGATTATGTGTGTAATCTTATTTGAATTAATTAATGTTATGATACTACATATTTCTCTCAGCTTACCTCATCTTGGGCTCGGCTCATTTATAGTAGAACATTTTCCCAGCGAGCTTTTTTAGAGGTTTTTTTTTCGAGCGAACTTCAAGCAACCACGAGCCACGCGATTTTTGAACAGACCTATGTAATAATGGTTAATACTAAAAAAAACCAACATATATTGTTATTTTGCAACAAAAAGTGCTTCAACCTTGGTATCTTTAAATCCCTTAACTTGTTACAAAAGACATGTTTGTGAAAATTCTTTTTGTGTAACTCGGACTTTTTACCCATCAAACTGGTCAATTTGATCAAGTGATGTTCCTTGTGTGCAAACGTCTGTCATTGATACTTTTTTTTTTTTTTTATCATAGGCATCATATATGAATTTGATATTAAGCGGGATACCCGCCGCAACGTGCGGGCATTCTCACTAATATATATATATATATATATATATATATATATATATATATATATAGGGCTGGGTTAAATTAAAAACCCTCTCGAGTTGTGAAAACCCGTGAAAACCCTATGTAAAAACATTTTTTTTCCTGATTTTTTCAGAATAGCTTTTATATTCAATTTTATTAGTTTTGGTCAAAAAAATCAAAAAAGCGCCGAGTAGATTATTTGTTACACATATGTGTTACGTAAAATATTTTATGTGTAACAACAAAAAAATCTATGTAACATCTGTATTACGTAATTTTTTTAAAAAAAATCTATTCGGCGCTTTTTTGATTTTTTTGGGCCGAAACTCATACAATTAAGTATACAAGTTATTCTAAAAAAATTAGAAAAAAACAATGTTGTTACATAGGGTTTTCACGGGTTTTCACAGGATACTTAGCCTCTATATATATATATATATATATATATATATATATATATATATATATATATATATAGTGTAAGTATATAGAGAAAACCCTTCAAAATGGAAAAACCCTAAGAAACCCATCTCTTGGCCCATATTATGCCACATCATCCAAGCCAATATTTCATCATATTATATTATAAAGGGTAATTTGGACATTTACACTCCTCCCCTTTTCTCTCTCCCTATATATATTATTTCCCCCTCTCTCTCTTCATTTTTTTTTGTTTTCAAATTCAAATTGCAGAATTTTTACCCTGCTCTCTCTACCCTCCCCTCTCTATGTCTCTCTCTAGAACCACCACCACCATCACAACCACCACCACTACCACCACCACAACAGAGCATCGAACAAACCTTCTGTTAAAAACAGAGCATTGAATAAGCAGAGCATCAAAGACGGCCAACTGATTAACCACTCAAGATTCAGAACGTCCAGATCTTGGAAGTGCTCGTGTTGTTATTACAGGGGGCATGCTCTCAAAAGTGCTAAAAATTTTAAATTAATAGAAAAACTTACTAAAAAACTTGGTGCTACAGGTTAAGGTTTTCATTCACATTTTCGTTGTTATGCTTTTTTTTTTTTTTTTTTTTTTTAAGTTGTTATGATTTATGGTGAACATTAATATGTTCATCCAACTTTCTTCGTATATATATTAATCACAATTTGGAATTTTGCTTTTGTGTGGGTTTGTAGCGTCAGGTAGTGTTAGTACCCTCATATTAGAATTGAAAGAAACAAAAGTTCACATAAATGGTATTTTAGGAACCACGTTGCTTTTGAGTTGTTTTTACCAACACCATAATTATTTGTTTATCTTTATGGCATCATTAGCCTTATATAAATTAGTTATTAAATCTTTTTTATTTTTTTTTATTATGTGTAAAAAACACATGGCTCAACAGACAATAATAATGATAATTTTTTTTGGGATGTTTTTTGTTCGCATACATGTGTATCTGTTCTAGTGTTGGTTTTCACGAGTAGGCTATAAGAAGAAGGTGGCGTTGATGATGTGGTTGTGGTAAGTGATTGTTTTGAGTTTTTTTTATAAAGATTATAAATTTTTATTTTTTTACGCAAGTGAAGGTGTTTATGAACTCGTCTAGGGTGCATGTCTATTTTTGCGGTCTGAGTCATGTATGCCCACACACGTTAGTAATGCTAACACATGCTAGTATATGCCCAACTAACAGGTGTTAGGGTCCATATGACATACGTTATTTTCAGTAAAACATATGTTTTAGAATATGCTAACACATGCTACTGATGTCTTTTATTATATTATATATTTCATGAATATGAGGATAATTTTTTGGTATATGGATTTGGATTGGTTCTGATTTGATTTTTTAAAATTTATTATTGTTGGATTTTAAACCCTATTTAATCGTATTATTATTATTATTATTATTATTATTATTATTATTATAATTGTATTCTGTTTAATATTTTTTTGGCAAGTGAAAGTGTTATGAACTTGTCTAGGGTGAATGTCTATTTTTTGCGGTCTGAGTCTTGTATGCTCACACACGTTAGTGATGCTAACATATGCTAGTATATGCCCAACTAACAGGTGCTAGGGTCCATATGACATACGTTATTTTCAGTAAAACATATGTTTTAGAATATGCTAACACATGCTACTGATGTCTTTTAGTAAAACATATGTTTATACACATGTTAGTGATGCTAACACATGCTAGTATGCCTAACTAACAGGTGTTAGGGTTCATATGACATGCGTTAGTATATGCCCAACTAACATGTGTTAGGGTTCATATGACATATGTTATTTCAGTAAAACATATGTTTTACAACACACTACACATGTCAGTGATGTCTCATTATGTGTTTTGGAGAGCTCAACTAACACGTGTTATCTTTTTTTTTTATTTTTATTTTTTTGTAGGTGAAAAGATGTTTTTGTGTTAAAGATGCAGATGGGTATCAAGAACGAAGCATAGCTAGATCATTTTTATGTTGTTATGATAGTTTTTTTATCATTCGCAAATAACTATGTTTGTATGAAAAGTTTTTGATACATTTTTAGTATTGATTATAATGATCTTTTTTTATCATTTCTTAATTAAATATACATTTTATGTGTTCTTTTTATTTTGTTCTTTTTAGTATATGTGTGTTAACACATGTTAGCGATGTGTCACACGAGGTCATAATTTTTTTATCACAACACTAACGTACGTTAATATTGGTGCTGGAAAAGGGACATAAAGTAGGAGAGAGATGATTTGACAAGTGTCAAATCAACCTTTTTAAACCTAGGATTCAGAAAATTTAAGTGACCCACTTGCTTATTTAAGATTACCATATTACCCTTGATTTCAATTATGACCACACAATTAAAGTTGCTTTTGATTATTAAATACAATTAATTATGGACCATTGATCAAACTTGATCAATGGTCACTAGAGGGTTTTCAGGGTTTTTCCATTATTTGAGGTTTCCATATTATCCACTCCCTATATATATATAGGGCTGGGTTAAATTAAAAAACCCTCTCGAGTTGTGAAAACCCGTGAAAACCCTATGTAAAAACATTTTTTTTCCTGATTTTTTCAGAATAGCTTTTATATTCAATTTTATTAGTTTTGGTCAAAAAAAATCAAAAAAGCGCCGAGTAGATTATTTGTTACACATATGTGTTACGTAAAATATTTTATGTGTAACAACAAAAAAATCTATGTAACATCTGTATTACGTAATTTTTTTAAAAAAAATCTATTCGGCGCTTTTTTGATTTTTTTGGGCCGAAACTCATACAATTAAGTATACAAGTTATTCTAAAAAAATTAGAAAAAAACAATGTTGTTACATAGGGTTTTCACGGGTTTTCACAGGATACTTAGCCTCTATATATATATATATATATATATATATATATATATATATATAGTGTAAGTATATAGAGAAAACCCTTCAAAATGGAAAAACCCTAAGAAACCCATCTCTTGGCCCATATTGTGCCACATCATCCAAGCCAATATTTCATCATATTATATTATAAAGGGTAATTTGGACATTTACACTCCTCCCCTTTTCTCTCTCCCTATATATATTATTTCCCCCTCTCTCTCTTCATTTTTTTTTGTTTTCAAATTCAAATTGCAGAATTTTTACCCTGCTCTCTCTACCCTCCCTCTCTATGTCTCTCTCTAGAACAACCACCACCATCACAACCACCACCACTACCACCACCACAACAGAGCATCGAACAAACCTTCTGTTAAAAACAGAGCATTGAATAAGCAGAGCATCAAAGACGGCCAACTGATGAACCACTCAAGATTCAGAACGTCCAGATCTTGGAAGTGCTCGTGTTGTTATTACAGGGGGCATGCTCTCAAAAGTGCTAAAAATTTTAAATTAATAGAAAAACTTACTAAAACACTTGGTGCTACAGGTTAAGGTTTTCATTCACATTTTCGTTGTTATGCTTTTTTTTTTTTTTTTTTTTTTAAGTTGTTATGATTTATGGTGAACATTAATATGTTCATCCAACTTTCTTCGTATATATATTAATCACAATTTGGAATTTTGCTTTTGTGTGGGTTTGTAACGTCAGGTAGTGTTAGTACCCTCATATTAGAATTGAAAGAAACAAAAGTTCACATAAATGGTAATTTAGGAACCACGTTGCTTTTGAGTTGTTTTTACCAACACCATAATTATTTGTTTATCTTTATGGCATCATTAGCCTTATATAAATTAGCTATTAAATCTTTTTTATTTTTTTTTATTATGTGTAAAAACACATGGCTCAACAGACAATAATAATGATAATTTTTTTTGGGATGTTTTTTGTTCGCATACCAAGTGTTCGATCAAATGCTTGAATGAAAAAAAAAAACTTATGTTAACATTTTTTTTATTTTTTTATTATTATTATTATTTTGTTTATGTTAGATTTTTATTAGATTGGGGACATGAGGTTGATATATCACATGTGATTGATGAATAAATTTGTAGTCTTTTTATGTTAGTATATGTTAACACATGTTAGGGATGCCCCATTATGTGTTTGAGGATCCCAAACTAACATGTGTATCTGTTCTAGTGTTGGTTTTCACGAGTAGGCTATAAGAAGAAGGTGGCATTGATGATGTGGTTGTGGTAAGTGATTGTTTTGAGTTTTTTTTTATAAAGATTATAAATTTTTATTTTTTTACGCAAGTGAAGGTGTTTATGAACTCGTCTAGGGTGCATGTCTATTTTTGCGGTCTGAGTCATGTATGCCCACACACGTTAGTAATGCTAACACATGCTAGTATATGCCCAACTAACAGGTGTTAGGGTCCATATGACATACGTTATTTTCAGTAAAACATATGTTTTAGAATATGCTAACACATGCTACTGATGTCTTTTATTATATTATATATTTCATGAATATGAGGATAATTTTTTGGTATATGGATTTGGATTGGTTCTGATTTGATTTTTTAAAATTTATTATTGTTGGATTTTAAACCCTATTTAATCGTATTATTATTATTATTATTATTATTATTATTATTATTATTATTATTATTATTATTGTATTCTGTTTAATATTTTTTTGGCAAGTGAAAGTGTTATGAACTTGTCTAGGGTGAATGTCTATTTTTTGCGGTCTGAGTCTTGTATGCTCACACACGTTAGTGATGCTAACATATGCTAGTATATGCCCAACTAACAGGTGCTAGGGTCCATATGACATACGTTATTTTCAGTAAAACATATGTTTTAGAATATGCTAACACATGCTACTGATGTCTTTTAGTAAAACATATGTTTATACACATGTTAGTGATGCTAACACATGCTAGTATGCCTAACTAACAGGTGTTAGGGTTCATATGACATGCGTTAGTATATGCCCAACTAACATGTGTTAGGGTTCATATGACATATGTTATTTCAGTAAAACATATGTTTTACAACACACTACACATGTCAGTGATGTCTCATTATGTGTTTTGGAGAGCTCAACTAACACGTGTTATCTTTTTTTTTATTTTTTTTTTTGTAGGTGAAAAGATGTTTTTGTGTTAAAGATGCAGATGGGTATCAAGAACGAAGCATAGCTAGATCATTTTTATGTTGTTATGATAGTTTTTTTATCATTCGCAAATAACTATGTTTGTATGAAAAGTTTTTGATACATTTTTAGTATTGATTATAATGATCTTTTTTTATCATTTCTTAATTAAATATACATTTTATGTGTTCTTTTTATTTTGTTCTTTTTAGTATATGTGTGTTAACACATGTTAGCGATGTGTCACACGAGGTCATAATTTTTTTATCACAACACTAACGTACGTTAATATTGGTGCTGGAAAAGGGCCATAAAGTAGGAGAGAGATGATTTGACAAGTGTCAAATCAACCTTTTTAAACCTAGGATTCAGAAAATTTAAGTGACCCACTTGCTTATTTAAGATTACCATATTACCCTTGATTTCAATTATGACCACACAATTAAAGTTGCTTTTGATTATTAAATACAATTAATTATGGACCATTGATCAAACTTGATCAATGGTCACTAGAGGGTTTTCAGGGTTTTTTCCATTATTTGAGGTTTCCATATTATCCACTCCCTATATATATATATATATATATATACCTATATATATATATATATATATATATATATAGGATTTGATTCATTTGAGAACCACCATTTAGGGAGAGAACCAAGGAACCAGTGTGAACAGTTGGCATTTTTTTAAATATGAAGTGTGTCTATAAAAACTCCTCCATCAAAAAATAAAAAAAATAATAAAAAATTATATGACCTAAAAAAATAAAAAAATAAAAACACCAAAATGATTATTTAGTATTAATAATTCAAAAAAAAAATAAAAAAAAATGGCTAATATGACGTCATCCCTATTGCACATGTACAATTCGCTGTTATATATACAGAAATATACCGTATGCACATGTGCATTTCACTATTAAATCACACTTTTGAATAAATTGTCAATTACCATAATTAAATTATTATTATTAAATGGACGCGATACAGATATATAAGGGGTCACTAATTTTATTCAATGATCATTAAATGGACGCAAAGTGAGATATAAAATACACTCGAACTCGTCAAGTGTTTAGTCATGCATATTATAACATAAATTGAAAATAAAACACATGTATGACAACAAACATGAATAAACTTAAAACACCTCTATATAAGAACTATAAAATAAGAAACGTGTACTGCATGCACATGTGTATTTCACTAATATAGTTAGATTTTTTTAGTCGTTTAACTTTCTGACATACATATATGTTTGCATCATCCTTCAAATGACAATGTTTTTATACCAATTTGTTTTTATCATACAACTACATGTAGTTTATACCAAACGTTTTAACTCAATAAAACAAACGATAACAAAAAAATATCCTTATTATAAACCAACTATGTTAACCACCTACATACAAAATTCTAATTATCTCACAACCTCACGTTCACCAACATAACAAAATATTAAACCAAAACATACATTACACAAAATGTTATACAAACTTCTTTGTTTGTTTGACAATTTCCTTATCCCCAACCAAAGTTGATGTGGTGTAACGCGTGTTTGTTTCGAACGCAAATTTAATTTTTTCATAACCTTCTTTTGAGTTGACTTCATTACCACCGTTTTAATAATCTTTGATGTTATTTTCTTTCTTGTAATTGCATTTGCACACACATTTGTCAAAAAATACATTATATCATGTTCATCCATAATTGTGCACATGTGCATACTCAACTATATATATTAAATATTATGCAAAACAACATACCATCATTATTCACCATCACAATATGTTTTTGCTTATTTGACCTCGTTTGAACCTCTCTTTTTAAATATATATCTGCATATAGGATAATTTGTGTTTTTAAACAATCAACATTTAATATTTCACAAGAAAAAAATGCACATATGCACATGTACACGTGCATATCAGAAAATGGCACATCGTCCAATACACAAATTATCCTCCTAACTAATGTATGCAAACATTTCATCAACAAACACACTTCAAACCTAATTCACCAAACACGAAATCATTATTAAAAGCTTCACATTAATTACACGCGTTCGATAAAACACTCATACTAATTTACACATGACATCGAGTATTATTTTCAAAACTTGTTTTCAATGTTTCCTCGGTAGACACGTCAATGAAAGCTTGAAAAACCAGGGTTATAAACTTTAATATAAGTAAAAGAAAATGAATTATTGCAATACATTCACTTCATTATTTGTATAAAAATAAAAATGAAAAGCTCCGTCACACAATTAGACGCCTGACAACCCATACAAAAAAAATAAGAAACATGTAAGTATTTCAATGATCACTACCTACCAGATTTCTTTGGCTATTTGGGTGATTCGAAGTCATCTTTAGAATTTGCAGGTGTAGGTGGAGCTTGAGTTTTAGTAGGAGGCACATCTACAGTCACTGTTCGTTGGGAAGCAGGTGCTGATGCAGCAAATGAACTTGGTTCTGACGTAGCTGCCGAGCTGTCACACCCTCAAATTCTACGTGCGGGGTTTTACCGCGAGGCGCGTGACACACCAGGAACCAAGTTTGCAAAATATAACCAAACGTCATCGGAAGCATTAAACATCTTTACAACCAAAAACGTAAATAAAATAAGTTCGAGAATGTTAGAAGACCATGCAAATGAACCCTAGACGCCGTGCGCCTATCAACAGCTTCTACCTTAGCGACCTGAAAAAACATGCTAAAAACATCAGCACAAAATGCTGGTGAGTTCACAGGTTTTTAAGTAAAACGTTTCCAAAAGTTTGAATCGTCCATCATGTTACTACTATGCTATAAGGATGCCAACAAGGCGTATGATACCGCTAATACGATACCAGGTGAGTAACACCCGTGTGTAACCGAACTGCCAACCTACGGCGTAACTGAACTACCGATCCACGGTGAACTGAACGGCCGAGCCCAGCCAACCGAAATACCGAACCACGGCTAACTGAACTACCGTCCAACGGTGAACTGAACTATCGTACAGTAAGAACACAAAGTAACACTAGCATTACATGATTAGTATAAAAACGAGTACGTAGCATGTTTCTCCCCAAAAACATAAACACTGAAAGAGGGGCCGTGAAACTCACCTTAGTTTGCGTCTTCAGACCAATAGTATATCCAACCTAACCGATAGTCCCAACTACGGGCGACCTATAATAATGTTTGTATAAGTGTTTCGACTAATAACCCATAGATTAACTAGTCCCCGATTGTCCAGATCATGACCACGTATGTTTGAAAATGTGTTTAAACGTTAACCCAACACAGCAGACAGACCTGACATCCCGTTGGTGACTCGTTACACTAATTGATCAAGTATATATAGTTAACACACAAGAATAATGCATAAAGCACTTAGTTTGCATCAAAAATCGCACGTATGAAGTCGTAAGGTCGAATCAGCAAGTTATCAGACTGGTTCGACCTAAATGCAAGTCCATTCGACCTCCATAATGTACATTCAACATAAACACAAGTTCATTCGACCTAACACATGCTAATTCGACCTTAATACGTGTTAATTCGACCTAAATCATGTTTGTTCGACCATTTTTGAAGTTCATTCCACCCTGTCCAATGTTAGTTCGACCTCAAAGGAACTCCATTCGACCCCACGATGGTCGAATGGGTTCTTGGTTCGACCCATGTCAGCACAATCTTCCTAAAATGAACCAAATCGCATCTAAACAGTCCAAAAATGTCATGAAACACCACAAGTCACAACAGTCCACTACCATTAATCTATCACCAAGGAACCTTACCAATTTTACCTCGAAATCAATCCGTATGAAAATCCCTAATCATTTCATCAATAATAACATCATGAATCAAACTCTAGATCTACACAAAACCCCCCAAAATGAGCAAAACATCATCAAGAATCAATTGTAACCCATAGCAATCACGAATCATCATCAATAACAACCCTAGATCATTGTTATAACACCTACACATCATTCAAACATCAAATAATTTCATACAAGTTCATAACACATCATTTAACTTCATTAACACGTGTATTTTGCATGAAAACTCATTGTTAATGAAAAGGTTTTATTTAGAAGGATGTCAGAAAGGTTTTTATCCATGAAAACATGTTTGAATCAGGTTTGGACACTTAGGGTTTGGTAAAAACGAATTAAAATGGTTTTAGATTAAGAACACACCTTGAATCTTCTCTTGTTTGTAATATAGAGGATATGTTTATGTTAGGATTCGAAAAACAGGACCAAATACTCATTTTCTACAGGTTTGGGGTTGAGAGAGAGCACTTAGAGGCGTTTAGGGTTTGTGAAATGATGAAAAGTTGCAAAGTATGGTATTTATACTCCATGTTCGTTCGCACCCTGCAAGGGTCGAATGTATTAGAAAACATATCGAATGAGAGACCTAGAAGTTGGTTCGAAGCCCCATGAGGTCGAACTAATTTGCTAGTTTCCAGTTTTCTATGATTTTGTCGTTTAAACGCGTTTTAACCCTTGTTACCACATCCTAACATGTAACACCCCAACCGATGGCGGAAACATCGGGATGTCACGTATTGATGATTGTTCAGTAGCTCATGGTAAATAATAAATTTCAATAATTGATTTAAATGTATTACATACAATTGTTCTACAAGAATTTGTACATCAAAAATGAATAATACTAAATTCACATCTTCCTGCATTAACTCTAATCTTCAAGCAAGCTATAACCTGAAACATGTTAAGTTTGAAAATATTTTGGGTCAACAAAAGTTGGTGAGAATACATAGGTTTTTGATAACAATAGTTTGTACAACAATCACAGTTGTATAATGATAGAGTATGAGTCCGACATGTAACAATGCGTCTTTGTACAATCAAACCTTGTGTCGACTGATGACTAACTCGCAAGTTAGTTAAATGTTGTTACTGTTATCGATCATCCCTGAATTTATGCGGGGGATGGGTTTGTCAGACCTATAGCGCTATAATCTAAACAGGCGGCTTGATCATTGTTAATGATTGTACTGTGTCTTTTTGTTACAGTCAAATGATAGAATGATAGTGTATTTGAATTACGAGTAAGTATGAGTAAATGATAGTATAAAATGTTTAAACATGTTTCAGCCCAAAAATGTAAAAGAGAAAAGGGGCTATGTAAACTCACCTGATAATAATTAGCGGAATGGTCCACCACTAGAATCAATTAATAAAGGATTCCAAGGCACGAATCCCAAACAAGTGTAGTCCTACTTGGGTGCTACAACAACGTATCACACATAAGAACTAACCTTAGAATATATATATATATTTTTTTTTAAATTTAAACAACAAACACTGATGATATGTATCGGGTTTAGTGAAACCAAGTTGGTATTGTAAGTAGTACTAAAAGAATTTATATGTCTAAGTGTTTTTATATAAACCAACTAGTTATGTATAAGTCTTGTTTCATAAGGCGACCCAATCATATATATATATATATATATATATATATATATATATATATATAACCTTTATATCGATATTAATATCGTAAATGATTTCATGACAGTTTAGAACTTGATCTTGTTTTAGTCCATGAATTAAGCTTATGCCACATTTAAATAGTTGTTTATAGAAAATAATATTCTTTACACCATGGCTTTATTATTATTATAAAATTACTTATAATATTTGAAAAAAAAAACTCCAAGATGATAAAATAAATTTACGTAACATCAAGATTAATAATAATAATAATAATAATAATAATAATAATGATAATAATAATAATAATAATAATAATTAATAGTATGCCATGCTACAAAAACAATGATCCCTTCTTTTATGACAAGTTAACTTCTTCATCTACCCTTACTAATGAAGCACAAGACTCTATTTTTATAAACATAGGATTTTAGATCAAAGTAATAAGAACATGGATTCGGATCCTTACCGGGTTCTCAATGAGAAATAGATCGAAAGACTAAAATGATGCTTGTATCTACAAAAGCTATTGGCCGCCAAACAGAAAGTGGCAACGGTAGCAATTTCTAACGGTCGCGCATGGGCTGGCTAGCGCAAATCCACATATATATAGAATGTAGAGCAGCGGTGGAAATGGGTTGGTTTCTACGGCGAGGGAAAATTACCGGTGGCAGTAAACCGGAGGTATTGAAAGAAGGGACGGTGTTTCTCGTGGACTTTGGTCGTGCCGGAATTTGGTGTGGACGTCGCTTACAGAGATGAAGCCAAAATGCGAAGCAGAGATGGGGGATATTCGAAAGACCGAAGGTGTGTTAAGTGTAGTTGACATTGAGGGTCCATCGTTGTTTATAATCTATCATGGTGCCGTAAATTATGGCCATAAATTAGGCCACTAATTTGGTGCAACACTTTCAGTGATATCGATCAATATTATTATATATGATATGATGAAACATATATTTAATGTTTTCAAAATTTTGAACACCACAAGTATAGATAACTTACATTTTGATTGAATATCATATTATTCATTTTATATTGGAAACTTCGTTAGCATTAATATTAATTCTTACTTGTTTATATATATATAGAGAGAGAGAACATGTAAACATTAATAAATTTTTTTTTTTTTATGAAACTTTGAGCTACTAATATATATATCGTTCGAAAAATTAAATTATAAAGATAATGTTTGATTATTGATTTTTTTATTCAAAAATTTAAATCAAATAATATTAAGTATAAATGAAATAGGAATAATACAAGCGAGTGAAAAAAAAACGCATGGAAATTCTTGGAGGTTACAGTCTCCCCTACTTTTGGGAACTTCGTCCCGAAGTTATTAAAAAGCACAAGGTTGAGGGTGATTAGGCCAAGTGTTAGGGAAACTGTGGTTTGGAAAATTTGGATTAAGGCGTGACATGAGTTTATAGGTAATAAATTGTTTCGAATAGTATGGATAAGAGGGTTGGATTAGGTTGCTCTGAAATAGCTAGGAAATTAAGAATCTAGCAAAACACTAAACTTAAGTTTTAGGAATCCTAAAAGAAATGCATGAGTTGATGGACTAACTAGAGTTTATAATTGGTTATATACCGAAAACTTTGATAGAATTTCACACTACCTTAACGTACCTGTAAATTCGTGATTACGTTCCGGACCGCAATCACCAATTACCTTACATTAGGGTTTTGTGTCCTTCTATGACTCCAAACACACATGTAAAATAATACAATTAACCTTGTGGTTGAATCGTATACAATGTATCCAAAAATAAGTCCAACTGTTGAGCATGAAAAAGACCTCTACCAGTCAGTGAGTAAGAACCTCTACCGATTGTTGAGCAGGTTCGATAGTCTCCACCAGTCGTTGAGCAGGTTGTAGGGCCTTTAACGACTGAGCAGGTTCGATAGCCTCCACCAGTCGTGGAGCAGGTTGTAGGGCCTCTCCCGACTGTTGAAAAGGCATGATGACCTCTACCAATCGTTGAGTAGGTTATTTGGTACTCAACTAACTGTTGAACAAGTACTGATTATAATTCTATGGTTATAGACTAGATTATTTTTCTAATAACCTAATTCCCTATAACCATGGCTCTGATACCAATCTGTAACACCCCAACCGATGGCGGAAACATCGGGATGTCACGTATTGATGATTGTTCAGTAGCTCATGGTAAATAATAAATTTCAATAATTGATTTAAATGTATTACATACAATTGTTCTACAAGAATTTGTACATCAAAAATGAATAATACTAAATTCACATCTTCCTGCATTAACTCTAGTCTTCAAGCAAGCTATAACCTGAAACATGTTAAGTTTGAAAATATTTTGGGTCAACAAAAGTTGGTGAGAATACATAGGTTTTTGATAACAATAGTTTGTACAACAATCACAGTTGTATAATGATAGAGTATGAGTCCGACATGTAACAATGCGTCTTTGTACAATCAAACCTTGTGTCGACTGATGACTAACTCGCAAGTTAGTTAAATGTTGTTACTGTTATCGATCATCCCTGAATTTATGCGGGGGATGGGTTTGTCAGACCTATAGCGCTATAATCTAAACAGGCGGCTTGATCATTGTTAATGATTGTACTGTGTCTTTTTGTTACAGTCAAATGATAGAATGATAGTGTATTTGAATTACGAGTAAGTATGAGTAAATGATAGTATAAAATGTTTAAACATGTTTCAGCCCAAAAAATGTAAAAGAGAAAAGGGGCTATGTAAACTCACCTGATAATAATTAGCGGAATGGTCCACCACAAGAATCAATTAATAAAGGATTCCAAGGCACGAATCCCAAACAAGTGTAGTCCTACTTGGGTGCTACAACAACGTATCACACATAAGAACTAACCTTAGAATATATATATATATTTTTTTTTAAATTTAAACAACAAACACTGATGATATGTATCGGGTTTAGTGAAACCAAGTTGGTATTGTAAGTAGTACTAAAAGAATTTATATGTCTAAGTGTTTTTATATAAACCAACTAGTTAAGTATAAGTCTTGTTTCATAAGGCGACCCAATCATATATATATATATATATAACCTTTATATCGATATTAATATCGTAAATGATTTCATGACAGTTTAGAACTTGATCTTGTTTTAGTCCATGAATTAAGCTTATGCCACATTTAAATAGTTGTTTATAGAAAATAATATTCTTTACACCATGGCTTTATTATTATTATAAAATTACTTATAATATTTGAAAAAAAAAACTCCAAGATGATAAAATAAATTTACGTAACATCAAGATTAATAATAATAATAATAATAATAATAATAATAATAATAATAATAATGATAATAATAATAATAATAATAATAATAATTAATAGTATGCCATGCTACAAAAATAATGATCCCTTCTTTTATGACAAGTTAACTTCTTCATCTACCCTTACTAATGAAGCACAAGACTCTATTTTTATAAAACATAGGATTTTAGATCAAAGTAATAAGAACATGGATTCGGATCCTTACCGGGTTCTCAATGAGAAATAGATCGAAAGACTAAAATGATGCTTGTATCTACAAAAGCTATTGGCCGCCAAACAGAAAGTGGCAACGGTAGCAATTTCTAACGGTCGCGCATGGGCTGGCTAGCGCAAATCCACATATATATAGAATGTAGAGCAGCGGTGGAAATGGGTTGGTTTCTACGGCGAGGGAAAATTACCGGTGGCAGTAAACCGGAGGTATTGAAAGAAGGGACGGTGTTTCTCGTGGACTTTGGTCGTGCCGGAATTTGGTGTGGACGTCGCTTACAGAGATGAAGCCAAAATGCGAAGCAGAGATGGGGGATATTCGAAAGACCGAAGGTGTGTTAAGTGTAGTTGACATTGAGGGTCCATCGTTGTTTATAATCTATCATGGTGCCGTAAATTATGGCCATAAATTAGGCCACTAATTTGGTGCAACACTTTCAGTGATATCGATCAATATTATTATATATGATATGATGAAACATATATTTAATGTTTTCAAAATTTTGAACACCACAAGTATAGATAACTTACATTTTGATTGAATATCATATTATTCATTTTATATTGGAAACTTCGTTAGCATTAATATTAATTCTTACTTGTTTATATATATAGAGAGAGAGAACATGTAAACATTAATAATTTTTTTTTTTTGAAACTTTGAGCTACTAATATATATATCGTTCGAAAAATTAAATTATAAAGATAATGTTTGATTATTGATTTTTTTATTCAAAAATTTAAATCAAATAATATTAAGTATAAATGAAATAGGAATAATACAAGTGAGTGAAAAAAAAAAAAAAACGCATGGAAATTCTTGGAGGTTACATAACACATCAACAAGCAATCCTAACATATTTTTAACATGTATAATCATATAAACACCATATAAACACGTATTCACACGTTACACATCATATATGAAATGATTTAAGTTTATCATTTAATCCAATTATGTAAGTTCACCAACAATGGGACTCAAGACTCGTGTGTGCGTAAAATGACCCCAATGATCCTCGAAATCATTGAACCCTGGACAATACGTAATGTATCCCTACTTAACTGAACCAATTAAGTATTTTAAATAAAATTTTTTGCAAAGGTAGACTTATATGTTTGAAAAAAATTGTTACCCTGAGTTTGTCGGGTGTCACACGAGCCAATAAAGTAACAAACTGTGAAAACATCAAGTAAAACAACATTATAAATAATGAAAATATACTAATCCAATAAAATAACAAAAACTTGGAAAATCGAATAAAAAACCATACGAAATTGAAATCGGGAAATAAAATAATCGAAATCGATGAAATCGTAAAGCGGCCACATTTTTTTAGATTCCAATGACGATTGTTTTTCACAAAATGCGATAACGTGAAGAACAATAAAGGAAGACGACCCGATATTAGATCATTTTGTTGTGAAATCTCCTTTATCTGAGCTATTAAAGGATGATTCAAATATCCGTGGCCACTTACTATTCAGACGTGTAAGTGCATTATCTGTATGTCCCTAGCTAGTGATAGGTCTCTATAGGTCGTTGGCTAGGTTAATCGAGTGGTTTATGGCTCGTAATCGTATACTAGCCTGGTCCAAGGGGGAGTCTGTTAGTGCATGATGTCCCTAGGCTAGTATATATGCTGTTTTGGACGCGTTTCGGGGTGTTTGGAGGTGTTCATAAGCGTTTTTAGGGTGTTTGGGTGCTGACAGGCGATTAGGAAACCATTCAGGTGATTGGCAGCCAATCATGTGCACTGTTCATGTGATTACAAGCTAATCGCAGGTACTGTTCACGTGATTAGCCCAATCGCGTGAATAGTACTAGTGATTAGCCTTGTAATCGCCTGAATAGTACTGGTGATTAGCCCAATCGCGTGAATAGTGCATGTGATTGGTTGCTAATCACGTGGTGTGACCCAATCACCCCTAATACCCTAATCGCTCAACTGCTCACTAGCAATTACGCCAATTGCATTATCTGTATGTCCCTAGCTAGTGATAAGTCTCTATAGGTCGTTGGCTAGGTTAATCGAGTGGTTTATGGCTCGTAATCGTATACTAGCCTCGTCCAAGGGGGAGTCTGTTAGTACATGATGTCCCTAGGCTAGTATATATGTTGTTTGGACGCGTTTCGGTGTGTTTGGAGTGTTTATAAGTGTTTTTGGGAGTTTTGGGACCTTCAGGCGATTAGGACCTCTTACATGGTGGATAGCCTTGTAATCATATGTTGTACATGGTGGATAGCCTCCTAATCACATGTTGTACATGGTGGATAGCCTCCTAATCACATGTTGTACATGGTGGTATAAATAGGCCCAATCATTGCCCTAATCATTAGTTCTTGCCACGCACACACTCTCCAAACACCCTCCCCTGGTCTGAAAGGTCTGGTTTGATCATTGTAAACACTCGAGCTCTGTTTTAATGATAAATCTTTAATCTTTTGACCCATTTGTGTGTGTTAATTACTCGTATATCATAGTTTCTTGCTTGTTTTTGTTATTAGAACATACTTAGAGGATTCCGCACTCTGAATATAAACCTCGTGATTGTCGGTTGACCTGTTCGTCGATCCTACAAGTGGTATCAGAGCCAAGGCTCTTATCACGAGCGTTTTGATAACAAAAACGAGTGAAAACAGGTGGGTTTTAGTGTGAAAGTTGTGAGTTTTATTCAAAAACCTGTTTTGAACTTTGAAACTTTGAGTTTTTTTTTTATAAAAAACCCATATTTTTGAATTCTTAGTGTGTTTTTATGGATGAAAACGTGTGTTTTTTTATTAGGTTTTGTTCTAAATCTGTTTTGGAAACTTTTCTAATCATTTGGGGATTAAACATATCATTTTGGATAAGATTTTGAGGCAAAAATGGTAGTTTTTGAGCAAAAGTGAACTTGCAGATCAGATCAGGCGAGTAGGAGTCCCAATCACGTGAATAGTTCTGGTGATTAGCCCAATCGCGTGAATACTTCTGGTGATTAGCCCAATCGCGTGAATAGTACTAGTGATTAGCCTTGTAATCGCCTGAATAGTACTGGTGATTAGCCCAATCGCGTGAATAGTGCATGTGATTGGCTGCTAATCACGTGGTGTGACCCAATCGCCCCTAAAACCCTAATCGCTCAACTTTTCACTAGCAATTACACCAATCACGTGTAAAAACTAGTGATTAGGTCTATAATCCCCTATAAACTAGCATTTACAATTCCCAATCACATATAAACTAGCATTTACAATTCCCAATCACCTATAACGTGCTGAACCTAAAATTGACATAAGTTTCACTCGCGTTGACCGAAGTTGACTTTCGTTGACCAAGTTTGACTTTTTAAAAAAAATTAGGTGTTAACCGTCTTTGACCGAAGTTTGACTTTTGTTGACCAAGAGTTGACTTTTTCACAAGGTTTTCATAATGGCAAATGCAACCAAACCATGGGCTTCGCGTCTCCAATGAACACCCAACTGGCCCAACAACGACAACAACAGGGGAGTTCCGGATGTAATCCGTGGGCCCATCTGGAGAGGAAATCAATGTCAGATGCTAGTCAAAGTCAACCGAATCAAACCAGACAACTTAACAATGTTAATAACAATCAAGAAACGGTTGTGGCTTCGGTTACTCCTGCAATTCACTCTGTCTCAGAAAACACGGATGCTGCGAGTGTACTTGCTGTGAATGCTGAGAAAGGCTTTGACCAGAAGACACAACTCATGGGAGGTGATAGTGGGGAAATAGCGTGTTTTGCTCAACGAGTAGAGACTGTGGAATCGGGAGAAGTATTAGCGAATGCTCAAATCTCAGAAGAGAGTACAGATGCAGATAGTGAATCATCATCCAGTGAACAAGACGCTGAACGAAGAGGAAGATGCTCGAGGAAGATGAAATCAACAGAACTGATGCAAATTGTTCAACTTCTGAAAGGTGTGAATCAGAAGAGGAAGATGCTTCAAATCAAGCACGGAACTGACTCTATTACACAAGGATCTTCCAGGTTTGTATGTTCTAATTGTGCCAAACTCCAAAGTACGATTGAAAGGCTGTCTAAAAACCAACAGACCCTTACTTGCGATCTTCCTAATTGCATAACCATCAATGAAGTTTTGAGAGCAAATGAAATGGAGTTTAAAAACTTAAATGAAATTTTAATGAAAGAACATTCTGAGATTTCTAAAACTCTTGAGGAAATAAAGAAAGAATTAGTGCAAATAAAATCTGATTATGAAAGAGCCCAACATAAGCTAGATGGTTTTCAGTTTGCAAAGTTTGTGCTCAGTAAAAATGATGTTGATCTTAAAAACCAGTCTTGGCAAAAAGAAAATCAAGGACTTGGTTACAATAAACGTTCTATAAATAGACGGAAAGTGAAATTGAAACCAATGGCCTTACCAGAGGCAGACCTTGAGGATTCTAATAAAGAATCCCAGGAAACTGAGAAGGCTCAATTAGGTTCACATAGCTCTATTAAAGGCACGGAAGGGCTGTACATGTTGGTGGGATCTGACAAATTGTTTTCTGATAAAGAGTTTCCTATTAAAAATGTTGATCAATCCGTAATTAAACATATTTTTGAGGAAATACCAGTTACTGAAGCTCAGACCAGAAAACTCGTTGATCAGAAGAAACATGTTGAGTACAAACCCACCAAACATGTGAATCAAAAGAATCGGTCTGGGAACAATCAAAAGGGTCCCAAGATGAATGAACTTAAGCCCATCAAATCCAAAGGTACTGATCAGATGAAACATTCTCTTCAAAATCATCAAAGAAATTTTTCACCAAGATCGCCTGATTATGACTCATATACGAGTGCCTCTCGATTTAGAAGCTCACAAGGGAACTGTAGCCCTAGATTTTCTCAGGTTAGCTCGAGACAGTCACGGTATGAACCTCAGTGCTATGAAGAGTGGAGGTCATGCTATGAATGTAACGAGGTTGGACACTTGATTGCTAATTGTCCCTATCTGAGAAAATTAAAGGGCAAAGCACTTAAGCCCCCTAAATACAACAACCAAAGATACAAGTCACCTGAACAACAACTTCAAGTGACACCAAAGAATGTGAAAAAGAAACAAAAGGTTGATGTTGATGGTACAAAGCCTAAAGTTGACCAGGCATCAAGCTCAAAGGCTCAACCCAAGGTTGCAAAACCCACGGGAGGCCCAAAAGCAGGTACAAAGACTAACCAAAGGGCAAAGCCTCCAGCTAACCCAAAGGTGAAGTCTCAGGTACCACCCAAATTTGTCAAGAAAAGACCTGTAAAGGCTAAGCATGACTAGATTTGGAAACCAAAAGCAACAGCCCCATCTGTGTGTTTATTTGCTTCGTTAGCACCATCTACATCAACTGCTGTTGATGAGAAAACACCTACCCCTCATAGTAGATGGATGGAGCTGCCTATGATTGATGACCTAGGCCGGCCAGAGATGGTCAAGGCCTGGGTCCCCCTCGAGAACTAATCTTTGAACGAGTGTGCAGGGTGTTCCAGGGGGAACTATTAGCAGTCATTTGATTGTTGACAGTGGGGCATCTTAGCACAAAATAGGTGTCATATCGCTCCAGTAAATTGATCAGAATATCTTTGGAGGATATGTAACCTTAGCCAATCAAGGAGGGGATTTGTTATCGAAGAAGAAGAAAGAAGAGAAAATGCTCGATGAGAATAATTCAAGACCCAGTGTTTCGACTTAACAACGGATGTCAGTAGTGAATAAGAGTGGACTGGGTGATTGTTGCAGAACGGTTCTTTCATTATCTAAAGGGTTACCGACCAAAGGTCTATGGTACCCCTAATGGCGATAAGCTGGATCTCGTTGACTTTAGTGAGTTTATCAATGGTGGTTACAATAATGAAGCTGGATCCGCAACGGGTGGATATCAGTTCTTGGGAGGTCATCACATGTGTTTCGTGCAACCTGCGAAGCCGAATCAGGTAGCTGCATTGAGCTATCATTTCCAAGTTCTTCAATGGATCTATTAACACACATGCGTGACTACAGTTTGCGTTTTCTCATCACCTCTAGTTTCTTATTGATAATGTAACTTCCATAGAAATCACTAAGGATCCAGTGATTACAATAGTCCACACTGACTACCAAATTGCCAACAATTTTATCAAATCATTTGACAAATCTAAATTTGATTATCTTTGAAAGGTAAAAGGCATTTGGGAAAATCTGAGTAAACCACATCGGCAAATCAATTTTTGTTTAACCATTTTTCTATCAGAAAATCCAAAAAGATTTCAATTTCTTTAAACTTTTTGAATTTTAGGGTGAGAAATTTCCAGAAAAAAACACAAAAAACATTAAAATAAAAAAACCAAAATGATTTTTCTTGGAGAAAAAGAGGAGATGATAGTACATCAGTGGGAATCTATCACATTCTAAAGAATTGTAAAGATAAAAAATGACATGTGATGACTTTGAGTGATGTGTTGATAGGGTTTGTGAACCTAGTAATGCGTGCCTTAGTGATACAAACATAACGAACTACTTGCTATGTGGATGAACACCTCATGGACATATGGTCTTGGTACCGTAATTTTGGTTGATAGGGTTGCAAAAATCAGAGGTTTCAGGTCGTTATGTTGATAGTTATCTGGGGTAGCCTGACTGATCTTCTGTCGTATTGATTTACGGACCTAGATTCAGTGAGGGTATCTTAAAAGAGCTGACAAATGCCAAATCCCAAGTTACCGAATGAGGAACTTATAATATATGACGATGATCAAAGATTATCTAATGCATCGTATCATATATATGATGAAAATCATGATTGATATAAGCCTCACCCTGGATGAGTGCACATGTTGCTTTGTAGCATTGATTTGCTGACCTGCCACCTCTGTGCCTCGTACCTTGTAACATACGGATAACTACGACATAATCACACGTTACGATGAAGCTTTGTGCAAATTCCTTGATACGGGAGTATGTCGTGTGTGTGGGAACCATAGGCAAGTTAGTTATTAATACACCTAATCAGTATCATTTTAAAGCATTGCACAACGGTTTGCATGTGAGCTTATATGGACAACAATATCAGCAATTTTCAAGTCTCACAGTCTATAAAGTTTAAAATTGAAAGAACAACGGTGTGAATAGATTTCTCAAAAACTGATATGATCCTCTGACCGGCAAATCACAAAAAAAAAAAAAAATTAAATGCTTGTATATATTTACTTACTACATCTCGTTTTTTAATTTTCAGCATTTATTAAAACCTCAAAAAGATTTTATTTTCGATTTATTTTCGATTAAACGATGTTGGAATACTAAATTCTTCAATTGGAATCTCAGATCCGAAGCCAAAACACAAATAAAATCTAAAGTTTACAAAATTCAAGGGTCAAATATCACTTTCAGGGTCACAAAGTGTCAATCGTGAGAGTTCAGGGTGAAATTTGAAAGGATCTAAATGTTCAGGGGGAGAATTATTCGTTTCTCAAATTGGTGGTCACAATGGACAAATCTTGAAAGTTCATCAAATGATAAACTTCAAGATGTTAGTGCATTATTCGTGTATGTCCCTAGCTAGTGATCCGGTACAGAATGTCGAAGGTTCAGATAATCAGAAAACGACCAAGATTTAAACATGAAGATAATCCAATCAATAGTCGAGGGGGAGTTTGTAGATGCACGTATTGCGACTAGTGATTGGATCTACAATGTTAACATGTGTTAAAAAGTGCTGATTACATGTTTTAAAAAGTGCTGATGGGTTGAAAGTGGAAAAAGTGGGCGAAGGTGGAAATATAGTGGATAAAGTGGCCGAATGTAGAATCATAGTGGGCGAATGTAGAAAGATTCCACATTCGACCATTCACACTGGGCGAATGTGGAAAGATTCCACATTCGTCTATTCACACTGGGCGAATGTGGAAAGTGTCCACATTCGCACCATGAAAAGGGGCGAACCTGCAGACATTATAAATAGATTTTGAGTATTTGTGATAAAAATAGAGTTGTCAGTTGTGTATGTGTTCAGGTCAGGTTCCAGGTCATTTGAGATAGTGTGTGTTTGATCTAGATTAACGTGTAAGTCGTTGTAAAAGCTTATTTGACAAAAGTTAATCTATGAAAAGATGTTGAAAATGATCTTGTTTGTGTTTTGATTAGAGTTTCATCATTTTGTTCAGAACTAGGGTTTCCGCACCTGGTTTTGTGACTTGTATGATCATATTATCCTGTTTTAGTCAAAATCTTTCGCTTACAAAGTGGTATCAGAGCCATACGGATCATACAACAACAAATTTGATAAACTCAGAGCTGATTTGGACATATTTTTGATCAAAATACATCTGTTTTTGCATGAAAATGGTTTTTTGAGTATTTTTTATTGATTTGAAGTTGATTTTGTGGTTAAAATCTAAAATTCCAAGTATTAAAGTTGCTCCAAATCAATTCCGAATCATAACCTGATTAAGATAATTCAAATCCACAAACTTTTGAAAATCAGTGATCAAAATAACCGTTTTTCAAAGTGTAACCGTTTTTCAAAATCTGATCTGGGCGAATCTGACACTGAATGGGCGAACCTGGAATCATTGTGGGCGAACCTGGAGTCAAAATGGGCGAACCTGGAACTTTTTGGGCGAACCTGGAACTGTAGTCGGCGGACCTGAAAATTTTTGGGCGAACGTGGAATAGAAGTGGTCGAACGTAGACATTTTTGGGCGAACGTGGAATTTGAGTTTTGATATTCTACATTCTGGTGTTTATTCTACATTCGGCTGATACTTTTGGGCGAACGTGGAATCAAAAGGGGCGAACGTAGAATTACCAGGGGCGAACGTAGAATTTAGTGCCTAAAAATTTCGACCTGATTTGAGAAAATTTTTTTTAGATATTTTTGTTGGAAAAATGATTAATTACATGGCCTATGTAGAACGGATGAGGAGATCAAAGCTCTAGTCGAAGCTGAAAGAAAGCAACAACAATTACAGAGACAAAATTCTCAAGCTGACAACATTTGGGGATTTCCAATGACACCGAAACCAACTGATGAAATGGTACATGTTAACATGTGTGTTAACAGAGAAGGTGTTCATAGGAATGTTGTATGTTTAGTCAAACAAATGAGACATGATGATTCCAGTGACTTGTTAAAGAGTGATTTGAGTTCTGATACGAGTTCAGAACAAAGTACATCAGAACAGAGTGATAGTTCAAATGGTGATGCAAAATCTGATAATGGTAATAAATCAGATGATGAGGTAAGTGCTAGTTGTTCTAAATGTGTCAAGTTGAATTGTGAATTGATGACACTTATTGAGGACAAACAGAAACTAGCAAATGAACTAGAAAATTGTAAAAACCAAATTAAAGTTTTTGAAAAGAATGAAAAAGATTTGTTAAATAAAATTGAATCTTTAAAGAAAGAAATGTTAGAAATGAATAAAAATGTTTCAAAGAATACTTCCACATCAGAGTTGGAAATCACAACACCTTGCGTTGTTAATTCTGATTCTGAAGTGAAACAAATGTTTGAACAGAAAACTGAAAATGTTGAAACAACTTCATAATCTGATTCTGAAGAAAAACCCATATTCAGTTTTCCTGAAGGAGTTGAAGGTTCCTACATGTTGGAAGGACATGACAAATTGATTTTCAACAAAGATTTTCTAATTGAGAATATCGAACAATCTCTACTTAAATGTATTTTTGTTGATAATCTTGATTTGTTAAATCAATTTAGAAATCAATTTGATCATCTTCATTTTGAACTCAGTCCTAACCAACATGAGAATAAAGAGGATCAAAAGAAAAATGTTGAAAATAAGAATGGTCCTAAAGTAAATGGACCAAAACCAAACAAATCGAAAGGAAATGATCAGATGAAAAATTCTTATCAAAAGAATTCAAGAAATTTTTCATCTAGATCATATGCCTATTATGATTATTCATATAAATCTCGATTTGATGGTTTTTGGGGAAACAACTCACCACAGTATTCTCATGGTTATGTTGAACGGAGAAGCTGTTTTGAATGTGGTGAAGTTGGTCATATTGCAGCTCATTGTCCCTATTGGTATTGGGATGACAGGTATGCATGTGATTTTGAAGAGTATAGGTCTTGTTATAACTGCGGAGAGTGTGGGCATTTAGTTGCTTACTGTCCGTATGTTAAACAGAAACAGACCGAAGTGAAATTTGCTAGAAATTCAGGCAATGTCAGAAAGCCTATATCCCCAAAACCAATCAAGAAGCAAAAGGGGAAACAGGTTGTGTATGACAATCGTAACAAAATTGCCTTGAATAAAAATGGAGATTGTGGTAGGGTTGCTAAGGTAAGGGGGAGTTCTCAGGCTAAGTCTAAGAATAACTCTAAACCTGGGTCTTCATCAGTTAAGTCTGAGAAGATTCCAAACAAAGTTCAGAAGCAGGTGTCAAACATGAAACCTGAAAAGTCAAAAATCAAAACGATTTCAACAAAATCTAAAATAAACTCTGAACGTGTTTGGAAACCCAAATCACTTTCTAAATCAATAGCAATTTCTACTTCAAATCAATCCATTGAAAAACCAATTGATTTTTCAAAAGGAGAATGGATTGATGTTCCGAGGATTGATGACCTTGGACGACCCATCATTGTGAAGGGATGGGTGCCTCTTTCATGCTAATTGTTTAATATGTGTGCAGATTGTTCCAGACAGACCTATTAGCTATTCTTTGATAAGTTGATAGTGGAGCATCTGTATACACACTATTTATTGGAGAGGTGAAGGTCAAGGAAGGGTTATTGAAGAAGGAAAACATGATTTCAACAGAGAGGAGAGTGTTTGTAGTCTGTTTCCAATCTGTGAAGCCGGAAAAAGTTGCAATCTCTTGCAATTGCTCTCAGGTGTTGGATTTCAATAACAGATACGACAAAATGGTTTGCTAATTGAAAAATCTTAATGAGTCTAGTAATCTGAGTGGAAAATGGTTTTTAAAACTCAGTGGGTAAACCGCATCGGATATCATTTTATTTTGTTTTTCTTCAAAAGTTTAGAAAAATCCAAAAATATGCTTATTTTTAGATTTTTAGGGGGAGAAAAATTTCAGAAAAATCAAAATAAAAAAATTAAAAAAAAAAATCAAAATGAGTTTTTCCTGGAGAAAAAGAGGAGATGATAGTACATCAGTGGATTGTCAGACTACTCTAAAACCAAAAATAATTTGATAAACATTGAGTAGCCACTACAATTATATATTGGTAGGCTTGAAATCAAAAATTAAAGTTCAGCATGGTGATATAAATTTAAAATCAATAATTGATAATCATGTGGATCAACGTATCGTTGGCATATGGTCTTAGTACCGAAATTTCGTTTGATAGATTGCCAAAATCGGAGGTTTCGGGTCGTTATATTGAAAGTTATCTGGGGATAGCCTAACTGATCTTTTGTCGTATTGATTTACGGACCTAGATCAGTCAGGGTATCTTATTAAAAGATCTTTAATGACAAAACCTTAAGTTACCGAATGAGGAACTTAACATGTGTGGTGATAATCAAAGATTATCTAATGCATCGTATCCAATCATTGATGCAAATCATGATTGATATTAGTCCTCACCCTGGTTGAGTGCATAAGTCGCTTTGAAAGCATTAATTTGCTGACCTGTCACCGCTGTGCCTCATACCTTGTAACTAACAGATAACTACAGTATAATCACGCGTTACAATGAAACTTTGCGCAATTCTTGATACGGGAATGTGTCGCGAATGCGGGGACCATAGATTTTTCAGTATCTAATATTACCATAATGTATCTAAAGTGCTGAGCAATGAATGATGATTTTGAGTTTAAGTGGACAAACATACTGGTAATGGTTGTAGGATGCTCAATGATAAAAACAGAAAATTGATCAAAAAGAGTTATGACTGACTGTTTCAATACTGATATGATCCTCTTAACCAGAAAAATTCACAAAAATATGTTGAATTTACTTTTATGCAATTACATTGGAAAATTCAAAAAGATTTTTGGTGTGTTTTAGCTTAAAGTTTGAAAAATCAAAAAGTTTTGTTTCAACTTTATTTTCGATAACCGATGTTGGGATACTGTATGAGAATGCTCAGATACTTAAAAGTTGAAAAAGATTTCAAAATTTTCAAGTTTCTGGTACATATTGAAAATGTTGTATAGTTCAGGGGGAGAACTATTGAGGGTGAAAAGGAATGTGAAGAGTACTTCCGAGATTTTTGTCGTGTCTAACGCCGGTTGTAGTTTGTGCAGTTTTTAGTAAATTTTTCTGCAGGATCAAATACAACAGGTGCACTATTCAAGATTCATCGACAAAGTGTGTAACTAAATAAGACCCAAACCTGAACATCAAGATTACCAGAACAACAGAAGTTAGTAAGAGGTTAAAGAAATGATGAAGATTGAAGAAATCGAGATTATCGTCTATATTCATCTCTGGATCATCAAATGACAAAGCCAAGATTTCTTGAGTCTGTCTGAGATTTCAAAGCTTATTGGAGAGATAGATAGAAACTTCGACACAAACGTGCATGAAAATGGAAAGTTTTCAATCAAGACTTGAAGAATTGATAACTTTCTGCTTTGGTACATCACTAGCTAGGTCCAAGGGGGAGATTGTTAGTGCATTATTCGTGTATGTCCCTAGCTAGTGATCCGGTACAGAATGTCGAAGGTTCAGATAATCAGAAAACGACCAAGATTTAAACATGAAGATAATCCAATCAATAGTCGAGGGGGAGTTTGTAGATGCACGTATTGCGACTAGTGATTGGATCAACAATGTTAACATGTGTTAAAAAGTGCTGATTACATGTGTTAAAAAGTGCTGATGGGTTGAAAGTGGAAAAAGTGGGCGAAGGTGGAAATATAGTGGATAAAGTGGGCGAATGTAGAATCATAGTGGGCGAATGTGGAAAGATTCCACATTCGACCATTCACACTGGGCGAATGTGGAAAGATTCCACATTCGACCATTCACACTGGGCGAATGTGGAAAGTGTCCACATTCGCACCATGAAAAGGGGCGAACCTGCAGACATTATAAATAGATTTTGAGTATTTGTGATAAAAATAGAGTTGTCAGTTGTGTATGTGTTCAGGTCAGGTTCCAGGTCATTTTGTGATAGTGTGTTTTTGATCTAGATTAACGTGTAAGTCGTTGTAAAAGCTTATTTGACAAAAGTTAATCTATGAAAAGATGTTGAAAATGATCTTGTTTGTGTTTTGATTAGAGTTTCATCATTTTGTTCAGAACTAGGGTTTCCGCACCTGGTTTTGTGACTTGTATGATCATATTATCCTGTTTTAGTCAAAATCTTTCGCTTACACAAGAAATTGATTGAGTCCGGATTATTTGTCGTATCTAATACAAGTTGTAGTTTGTGTGCAGTTGTTATTAATTTTTCCTGCAGGATCAACACAACGTCTGTGCATATCATGATTCAAACGACTAGGCTTGAAGCTGAACAAGGCCCGAACCAGAACAACAAAATCATCCTGAATAGCAGGAACCCGATATTTCATCCTCAGAGAAACCAGATCGTGGTAGAGCTCCGGCAATCGAAGCTAAAGAAGATGAGAATCAAGAAGTGAAAGTGAAGATGATATTGATCTTCGTCCAAGTCAAAGAATGGTCAATCATAAAAGCAGAGATTTTTTCATTCCTCCCAAGTTATCGAAGCAAATCAACGACCAAGACGAGATCTTATGAAGCCACGACTAAAGCTCAAATCAGTTGATATGTTCAAGTCTTCAGAGGTCATACACTGCGGTGTCACCCTAAGTTGAAGAATGCTGAACATGAAGACTTGAAGACTCGAAGACCATATATCACCAGCTAAGTCCAACGAGGAGTCTGTAAATGCACTTCTTGTGTGTCCCCAACTAGATGATTGGTCGAGTCTGTAAATCACTAGCTAGGTCTAAGGGGGAGTCTTTAAGTGCATTATCTGTATGTCCCTAGCTAGTGATAGGTGTCTATAGGTCGTTGGCTAGGTTAATCGAGTGGTTTATGGCTCGTAATCGTATACTAGCCTGGTCCAAGGGGGAGTCTGTTAGTGCATGATGTCCCTAGGCTAGTATATATGTTGTTTGGACGCGTTTCAGGTTGTTTGGAGGTGTTTATAAGCGTTTTTAGGGTGTTTGGGTGCTGACAGGCGATTAGGAAACCATAGGCAAGTTAGTTATTAATACACCTAATCAGTATCATTTTAAAGCATTGCACAACGGTTTACATGTGAGCTGATGTGGACAACAATATCAGCAATTGCCAAGTCTCACAGTCTATAAAGTTTAAAATTGAAAGAACAACGGTGTGAATAGATTTCTCAAAAACTGATATGATCCTCTTATCGAAAAATCACAAAAAAATTAAATGCTTGTATATATTTACTTACTGTATCTCGTTTTTTAATTTTCAGCATTTATTAAAAACTCAAAAAGATTTTATTTTCGATTTATTTTCGATTAACCGATGTTGGAATACTAAATTCTTTAACTGGAATCTCACATCCGAAGCCAAAACACAAATAAAATCTAAAGTTTACAAAATTCAAGGGTCAAATATTACTTTCAGGGTCACAAAGTGTCAACCGTGAGAGTTCAAAGTGAAATTTGAAAGGATCTAAATGTTTAGGGGGAGAATGATTCGTTTCTCAAATTGGTGGTCACAATGGACAAATCTTGAAAGTTTTTATTTGTCGTATCTAATGATAAACTTCAAGAAATTGATTGAGTCCGGATTATTTGTCGTATCTAATACAAGTTGTAGTTTGTGTGCAGTTTTTATTAATTTTTCCTGCAAGATCAACACAACGTCTGTGCATATCATGATTCAAATGACTAGGCTTGAAGCTGAACAAGGCCCGAACCTGAACAACAAAATCATCCTGAAGAGCAAGAACCTGATATTTCATCTTCAGAGAAACCAGATCGTGGTAGAGCTCCAGCAATCGAAGCTAAAGAAGATGAGAATCAAGAAGTTAAAGTGAAGATGATATTGATCTTCGTCCAAGTCAAAGAATCATCAATCAGAAAATCAGAGATTTCTTGATTCCTCCCAAGTTATCGAAGCAAATCGACGACCAAGACGAGATCTTATGAAGCCACGACTAAAGCTCAAATCAGTTGATATGTTCAAGTCTTCAGAGGTCATACACTGCGGTGTCACCCTAAGTTGAAGAATGCTGAACATGAAGACTTGAAGACTCGAAGACCATATATCACCAGCTAGGTCCAACGAGGAGTTTGTAAATGCACTTCTTGTGTGTCCCCAGCTAAATGATTGGTTGAGTCTGTAAATCACTAGCTAGGTCAAGGGGAGTCTGTAAGTGCATTATCAGTATGTCCCTAGCTAGTGATAGGTCTCTATAGGTCGTTGGCTAGGTTAATCGAGTGGTTTATGGCTCGTAATCGTATACTAGCCTGGTCCAAGGGGGAGTCTGTTAGTACATGATGTCCCTAGACTAGTATATATGTTGTTTGGACACGTTTCGGGGTGTTTGGATTGTTTATAAGCGTTTTTGGGAGTTTTGGGACCTTCAGGCGATTAGGACCTCTTACATGGTGGATAGCCTTGTAATCACATGTTGTACATGGTGGATAGCCTCCTAATCACATGTTGTACATGGTGGTATAAATAGGCCCAATCAATGCCCTAATCATTAGTTCTTGCCACACACACTCTCCAAACACCCTCCCCTGGTCTGAATGGTCTGGTTTGATCATTGTAAACACTCGAGCACTGTTTAATGATAAATCTTTAATCTTTTGACCCATTTGTGTGTGTTAATTACTCGTATATCATAGTTTCTTGGTTGTTTTTGTTATTAGATCATATTTAGTGGATTCCGCACTCTAAATATAAATAACCTCGTGATTGTCGGTTGACCCGTTCGTCGATCCTACAAGACATTGTTGTGAAATCTACGAATTCTCACTACATCTAGATTTCACGAAAGAATCAGCATGTTTCCAATGATTAATATTATGGTTGTTTGGAGAGAATTGATTAGAATAATTACCACCTTGCTGCAAGTTACTTAAATTCGGTATGCCAGCTGCGTTTCCTCTCTTCATATTATTCTGAGATTGTTGTAGCGAATTATCAGTATCATTCATGTTGATTGATGGTGGAGATGAAGATAGCTAGGGTTTGGATTATAAAGGGGGGAGAAGATGAACCTACTGTATGTTTTGTGTTTCACGTTTCTTTTATTTATTTTTGTCTTTACCATATTTACAAAATTGCGCCATGTTCACATTCGTTCTCATGGTTTTCATAATAAAGTTGGTTCTCGTATGATCCCTACCATATATATATATATATATATATATATATACACCTTTAATTGATTTAAAAAAATCAATTTGTTTGTTAAACCTTTTAACTTTTTATTTAATTTAGTCTCATCAAACTCATTTACCTGACTAAACCCCTCAGCACGGACCTTGCATGTTATAGGCAGTCTGGGGTTGTAAAGGCGCATCATGTTCTTATTTTTCCGGGGTTTTTGGTGCATTTGAATTTACATATTAATATAGAAAATGTGCATGCCCCAAATGATCCTGCGGGTAGGAGAGCATTTTGGAATGAGTTATTGTTCTATAAGCAGTCTTTTTTTGGTTTGTGGTTAATGCTTGGTGATTTTAATGAAGTAAGGATGGTGGAAGAAAGGATGAATTCCGAGTTTTTTGCTCAGAATGCGGCCTATTTTAATGATTTTATTCGTGAGGCAGAACTGCTCGAGTACAACATGTGTGGGCACAAGTTTACATATATGGCTGGGAAGGGCAACACGTTAAGTAAGCTGGATAGGATACTGGTGTGCGGGGAGTTTATGTCTAATTGGTCAGGGGCTGTTCTAACGGCTCTTCCACGGGTCCTCTTAGAGGATAGTCTTCTTCTATTATCAGTAAAGGATGCGGATTTTGGCCATACGCCGTTTAGATTTTTCAACTATTGGCTCGATATGTCGGGGTTTGTTGATTATATCAATTCCATCTGTTATAAGTTTGTTTTTTATGGTCCTCATGACATTGCCTTATCTGCTAAATTAAAGTGGTTAAAAGGAAGGGTTCAGTTATGGATTAATGGGGAATGTAGAAGACAAGATGAAAAGAGCATAAAATGTAAAAAGGTGGTTGAAGATTGTGAGAAAATTGCTAATTCTCGACCTTTATCCGAGTTGGAAATGGAATTAAGAGCAAAGGCAAGGAAAGATTTGGTGGAGGTGGAACGCCTTAGAGCTTTAGATTAGAAGCAAAAGTCTCGCGTAAAGTGGGCTTTAGATGGAGACGAAAATTCTAAGTATTTCCACGGCATTCTGAGATTAAATACAGCCAATAATCGCATAATCGTCTCTTACGAGGCGTCCTGCATTTGTTTGTCCGGGTATTAGGCGATTATACCAAGATGACAAAGAGAGGTTATGTGCTTCTTTTTCGATAGAAGAAATTACAACGGCAGTGTGGGATTGTAAGGGTGATAAGGCACCGGACCCGGACGGGTTAAATTTCGTTTTTATCAAGAAGTTTTGGGTGGCTCTTAAACACGACTTTCTGAAGATGTTTCAGTATTTTCATGATAACATGTATATTTACGAAAGTTGTTTTTCGGCTTTTATTGCATTAATTCCTAAAGGTCGTGATCAATTTTCGTTGTCTGACTATCGCCCTATTAGCTTGGCGGGTGTGATGAATAAGGTGTTGTCGAAGGTCCTGGTCAATCGTTTGAAATCTGTTATAAACACGGTGATTTCTGATGATCAAACTTCCTTCTTGAGTGACCAGAATATATTGGATGGGCCGTTGATATTGAATGAATCTATTGCGTGGATGGAAAAGACTAAGCGGAAGGGTTTCTTTTTTAATGTCGATATAGAGAAAGCGTACGATTCTCTTTGCTGGAATTTCTTGGATTATATGATGAATCAAATGAATTTCTCATAAAAATGGAGAGGGTGGATAATGTCTATTGTTCGGATTGCCCGGACTTCTGTTTTGGTTAATGGCTCCCCTTCGTATGAATTTATTTGTCAGCGTGGGTTGCGCCAAGGTGACCCACTTTCGCCATTTCTTTTCATCCTCGCCATGGAAGGCCTCAGTTGTATGGTTAATTGGGCTTGTGATTTGGGGGTATTCAAAGGTATTCGGGTATGTGGTGATAGGTCGTTAATATCCCATTTCATGTACGCGAACGATGTAGTTTACTGTGGGGAGTGGGATGTAGAAAGTGTTTTAAACCTACGTAGAATATTGAGAGGTTTCTACTTGGTTTCCGGTCTGAAGATTAGTTCAACTAAGATTTGCATTTTTGGGGTAGGGGTAATGATGAGGAAGTAGTTACTTTGGCAGATTATGTGAATTGTAAGTCGGGTCGTTTTCCGTTATTCCATCTTGGTGTGCCGATCGCGTCGAATATGAATTTGGTTTGGAGTTGGGATCCGGTAATAGAAAAATTTCAGAAGAGGTTGTCGGTGTGGAAGTCTAAAAATCTGTCGTATGGAGGCCGAATAACGCTTTTAAATTCGATTTTGAATTCTCTTCCACTATACTTTTTTTCTCTCTTTTTAGAGCCCCCATACAGGTTATTAATCGTCTTGAGAAGTTGAGGCGCAACTTTTTTGGGTCGGTAATGATGATGTGGACAAAATGAGTTGGCTTGCCTGGGAAATTGTCGTTGCACCAACTAAGTACGGAGGGGTTGGCATCGGCCTTCTTCGGGATGCTAATTTTAGTTTGTTTTCAAAGTGGTGGTGAATGTTTAAAGTGAATCAAAATTCTCTTTGGCGTAAGGTCGTGTGGTAGATTCATGGGAATAGTAGGGGCTGGAATTTTATACCGGTAAAGACTTTGATAGGTGGGAATTGGAAGCAGATTGCGAGTATTCCAAGCATTTTGGATGGGCTCAATATTGAATCCAGTCGAATGATTAAATCGACTGTTGGGAGAGGTGATACGACATTGTTTTGGAATGACTGGTGGATTGATGATGAGCTCTTAGCGAAGAAGTTTCCACTCTTGTTTGCTATTGATAAGAAGAAAGGCTGCCTTGTTTCTGAGCGAATTAAAATGGAGCTGCAGCACTCATTTATGGCAGGTGGGGAGGCAAATGAATTGATCAATATAACACAACTCCTAAATAGTGTATCCCTTTCGGCAGTCGACGATACTTGGTCCTGGGAGGGATGTGGATCGGCTGGATTTTCTGTAAAAAGGTGTGAAAAAACTTATTTTTGAAGCCTCAAATGTGCAGCCTATTTCTACCTTTACGTGGTGCAACTGGGTTCCAAAGAAGGTGTCGATTGTGGCATGGAGAGTTGTTCTGGATAGAATTCCTACTGCTGAAGCGTTAGATAGAAGACATATTCATGTTGACTTGCTAACCTGCAAGGTATGTGAGATAGGGATTGAGTCTGCGGACCATTTATTTTCAGGATGTCCGGTTTTTGCGAAGGTGTGGCAGATTACCTTTAATTGGTGCCATGTCCCTACTTTCTTGGCGTTCATGTTCGGAACTTACTGGAGCTGCATTTGACGGCTGTGTCAGGCTCTCGGCAAAGAAAATCCTTATACGGGGTGATTCTAACGGCATTATGGAGTATGTGAAAAGCAAGGAGCAGTCTTATTTTTAATCAAACACAAGTATCAGTTGGGAAACTCTTGGAGTAGATCAAGGTAATGAGCTATTTGTGGATAAAGAATCGTGGGAAGATGACAGCGATGTCGTGGGAGGTGTGGTGTAGGTTTGATTTTACAAAAATGGGATACTCTCAGGTTTTTTTGTATCGGTTTCGCTTCGGATATTGTCGATTGTTTGGGTTTTTTTTTTTGTATTTCCAGATTGTCATTTGCAAGTTTCTTGCTAGAAGTGTGAAATAAAAGTTTGTTTGACGTTCAAAAAAAATTATCCATTACACTTTATACCCAATAAAATAAAATTGGCCAGTAGCGGAAACTAAAAGGAAGAGCGACAATTAGGTATGTATTTTTAGGGGCTAATTTTCATACTCACTCAAACTTTTGTATTTAAGTAACTTTAAGGCTATAGGGGTGGATGGGGAAAAAGAGCGGCATGAAGCGACACGTGACACTTATAAGACTCATGGTTGAAAGGTGCAAATTGGGGAGAGTGGAAGGGGTTGGGGGGGGGGGGGGGGGGAAGGTGGGCATTATTCGACGCGTGACATTTTTTTTATTTTAATAAACTAATTAAAAACACATTATTATTTAAAAACATAATTAAAAGTGATAATAATTAATAATAATATTACTTCCTTCTTGTCCCTATTTAAATGTTCATCTTCACATTTTTTGTTATCCCAAATTAAATGTCCATTTCTAAAAGTAGTAATGCAATTTCCAGTTTTGCTCATAAAAGACAAAACACAATCAAAGATTTGAGGATATTATTGTCATTTTACCACATATAAACAAAAGATTTCTTAATATATGTGTTTTTTGACCCAAGACATTTAAATAGGGACGAAGTGAGTATATAAAAAACCTAGAAAATAAAAAACATAAAAAAATATACATAAAAAATCCTAATCGAATACCTGTAAAAACAAAAAACAAAAACTACATGTTTTATTTTTCCATGATCTTGCGCTTCATTTGTAACGTCATCTCTAACTCTAGACCGGTGAGGTGATCAATAGGCATAGTGAGAAATTTCATATCTTCGTGTTTTTCTTTCATACCCAATTTTCTTTCAAACGCTTCGCAAATACTTCTTTTCTCCTCGAGCCTGTGTTGTTGAATCGTATTGAATTGAGGGGTGTTGCCATTTAAATCGGCCAACTCACCGGTGTAAGCACATTTACCCGATCCAGAACCCGAACCCGAAGCAGGGGATTTTTGCGCTCTCTTTTTTGACTTATCTCGACCGGGTGGGCGACTTAATTCCTCGTCGAACTCGTCATCATCCAAGTTAATTTCCTTCAAGTTTTCACGACCAACCGAACGATTATGAGATGAACTTGGTTTCGTCCTTTTGACGAATCGGTTGCAGAGGGGACGTTCGCGCATTTTGAATGGTTTTTCGCGACTTCCTAACAATACAAAAGTTTGAAGTCCATACCCTTCTCGTCACGATAAGCTTTTAGCGCGTTGGTGACGTAGTTGTCGTCCGTTTCACCACTTCTTGGATTGTTTCTTACATAATAATAATGCGCCTTGAACTCACTGCCTTATTTATCTCAGTCCATCAACTTATGGAACGAACTGTTTATCTCGATCCAAAAGTCTATTTTGTGACGATTATTTCCTATAAAAAAAGTGGTGATTAGTCGTACGTAAAAACATATATTTTTAACAACATATATTATGTTTAAAAAAGTATTAGAAATACTTTGAGCCAAGGATTCCGACTTGCTTATCCAAGCTTTCGCTAAGGCAAGCTCTTCGGCGGTTGTCCACTTTAACGCGACTCGATTGGCGGCGGCTGCCGCTTTCTCCTCCGTCGTCTTCTTCTTGTCACTTCTTCTTACATTTGGTTTCCCCGACGATGATTCCACAATATTTTGTGGTTGAGTTTCGGGTACGCTTTCGGGTAGGGTTAACGGGGTTTGCGGTTGTGAAGGAATGGAGGAATCGTCAAATGGAAAATTGGGATACATACGCCCAGTAATGTAAGTCGTGAAACCGGTGTATTCGGGACACGATGTTTGAAATTGAGGTGGACGGTTTGGTATCGGGGCGAACCGGTGGTGTATTCGGGTTTTCGATGTAGTTGTATGGGTTGTTTGGGTCATAGCCACGATTGTATGGTTGCATTTTTATAAAAATGAGGTTGTAGAAATGGTTGGAATGGTTTGGAGTAGTGTGAATATGTAAAAAATAAGGTTGTAGAAATGTGGAGTTTATTAAAAATTGTGGAGTATAAATAACAAATTTTTTTTTTTTACCGTTAAGCCTAAAGAGTCATTTTTTTTTTTTAAATTAAGCTTCAAACGATCAACATACAACATGGTCCCATCCAATAAACAAGCTCCACCAACCCCCCCCCCCCCCCCCCCCCCCCCCCGGCTAACGCTACTTCCACAACACCACGGGGTGGTATAGGTGGGCAGTAAGGGCTTTCCACGCCCTATTTCCCCACTCCCTCCACTCTAAGAGATGACCCTGGTTAAAGGATGTATAGTACACATTTGTCAAAGAGTATTTTTATTTCAAAGGCCATGTGCCCATGTCTATGGATGATGGGAATGGAATATAACCACCGAAACCAAAGAAAAGCTTTGGTTATATGCAAGATAAGTATATTATGCTATTAATTAATATAATATGAAGGTATAAAATTAAGAAAATAATAACGAAACCAAAATTCGGTGAATAAAAAGTTATAAATCACGAATGCGATGAAATCTACTTTAAGTTAAAGTTAAATTTGTATGTAAAGAGTAGTATTGTTGGTTCATGTGGTTTTCCATATTTAAGTCTTGGTTTTAAGACTTCACTAGATATTGATATCGCAGGTTATAAACTTATTACTAACATAGTTTAGATGCCAAAATCCCAACATCTGTTAATTGGGCTATAATGCCAAAATCCCAACATAAACAAGGCAACACTGTCCCTATCGAAAGCTATTTCAACTCAAGGTTGAAGATCCAAAAGCCGGACGAACCTCAGGTAAGAGGTAGAAGACGACTAGCTTGATAAGATCTTTGAGTGATTAACCTGCAAAACTAGACAAACCGTTAGGCTCGTCACAAGGGGGGCAGGGAGGGCCTCTCTGTGACCACCCTCCGGCGTGAGGATAAGTATTTGTTTGGAGAAGAAAAGAGAATATAGAGATAGAGAGAGAGAGAGAGAGGTTCGGAGTGTGTCAGAACGTGACTTCCTTGTACTTATGAGGGGGTATTTATACTAGTCAGAATTTGTTGTACTATCCTTCGTCCAGGTGTACTAACCTTCGTCCTAGTGACCTCCGGTCGTTAGTGGTGGGCGCGTGTCTTTGGTGAGCCGCGTCACATGGTCATGATGCCGCGTCCTGGGAGGTTGAGGTTCGGACGGGAGGTTTTATACCTCTTCATGTCCCCTCAAGTCCATAAGTTAATTTATAACTTAGTGGAATTGACCGTTCTTTTGGTAATGCTCTCCAGCTGTTTTGATGGACGCGGCACGTGGCGGTTCCTCAGACCATGTATTGTAGCGGTTATTCCTAGGTGATCTCAACCGTTGACGCTTGGTTGTTTTGGTGAGCGATTGCGACACGTGTCGCCGTTTGAGTTCCTCTTTTCTTGGTTATTTAAACCGTTTTTTCATTTCTTATTTTTACTTTTTACTTTTTCCTCATAAATCGATCTCTCGCTTCCCTGCTACCCTTCCTTGCTACTGAGATTTTTGACTTGCTTCTTCTTGCTCAGGTTCGTCCCTTCTTCTTGTTTCTTTCCAGAGTCTTTCTTTTTCTCATTTGTTGGTTTATCATGGGGAAGGATAATATGAATGTTAGTTTCTCGACCCTCACCAAAAAGAAATTAGACAAATTTCTAACTGATTTTAGGATTCCTTTAGATCTTCACCCTGAACTCCCTGCCCCTGATCGGGCCATTTACCCTCATCTTTCTGGCAAGTTCGCGTTTTACACAAGAGTATGCGATTTTGCCAATTGCAGGGTTCCTTTCACAAAATTTTTGTTTAAGGTTCTTCTGTTCCATGGGGTTCACTTCTCCCAAGTGAATCCTTTTGGTTTGGGCCGAGTTTGTCACTTTGAATTGAAGTGTCGGGCTTTGAAGTCGAGGGCCGACCTAGATGTATTTAGGGCTTTTTATAAGCTGAGCCAAGCCGGCGATTGGTTTACCTTTGAGAAGAGGAAGAAGAAAACTGAGTGTCACTTGAAGGATACCTCCAGCCTGAAGAATTGGAAGACGCAGTTCTTTTGGTTGGACGATCGGTGTCTTCCCAAGGAGATGTTGAGTGTATGGAGGAAGGATTACGTGTCGTCTGAGTGGGAGCTTCCGGGTAACTTTGAGTGCGACTCAACCTTGTACAATAAGCTTGTGACTCATAAGTCAAACATTAGGAAATACCCGGAGCATATCTTGGTGTTAGCTGGGGTTAGTAGGATTTGGGATGAACCTGACCGATGGCCTGTGATCCGGTATAGGAAGAAGGGTGAGCTTCGCTCTTTATCCTTGAATTTTTCGTCTTTGAGAATTTTGTTTTTTAACTTTTATCTTTTTTGCAGAAATGTCGCTGCTTGCAGCCTTAAAGTTCGACGATTATGATGATGATAATCTCTCCTTTTTTAGCGAGCCCCTTGGATCCAGCAAACCGATCTTAGAGCAGGTGACTAAGCTTCAGGCACCCATCCGACCGGAGGGAGAGGAGGCGGAGCATGCTGAGAAGCCTTCGGGCGAACAAGAAGTAGTGGGCGAAGGTAGTGGGAAGGATGGAGGTGATGATGGTGGTGAGAAGGGGCGAGTGCTTGTTCAGGAAGGGGTGATGGTGATGTGACTGTGGGTAAGATTTTTCCTAGCCCTGCTCCTTTACAGTCGGTGAGTTCTTCAAGCGTTCATGTTTCAGAGGATGATTTTACCGAAGACGCTTCTTTGGACATAAATGTGGAAGCCCGGAAGAGGAAGGCCGAGCCATCTAAGGTTAAGAAGAGTCCTAAAAAGGTGAAGTTCGTTCCACCGGCTCTTGCTGTTTCCGAATCAACTCAAGGTAACATATTATATGTATTTGATTTGCACATTTCTGGTGGGAAATCTCCTCGAGATGGTGATTTGATTTATATGCATGTTCTGGGGGATAAACTAGGTGGTGAAGGTGAGAAGGAGGGTGATGACGTGTTTAGGGATATTGCCAATAGTCCGCCCCGGACTTCGGTGGCTCAAGCTTCTGGTGGTTTTTCCATAGCTTCCCCGGGTAAGTCAACTGGCCGCGTATCTAACTTTCGTGCTAGTGAGGAGAATGAGTTTGGTGCGTCCTATTCTCCTTATTGGTTCGAGACTGAGACATTGATCCTGTTTAATCTTGTAGACCCCCTGGATGATGCGATGGAGGTAGATCCGGCTACAGCCGAAGATGTTTTTATCCCTGATTGGGATTTAAAGAATGGTTCGCGAGTGGTCGATGCCTTGTCATCGAAGATGATGCTTTTCAACTTACACACTCCGGCTGACCATGCTCACTATCGGAAGTTGAAGGATACTGACTTGGGCGATGCTTTAATGATTAACCAGGCTCAATCAAATTTTCTGGTGTCGGAGGTTTATAGAAGGTGGGTTGATTCGGAGTTTCAGCGTGGCAAGTTGGAGAAGAGGGGTGTGTGTAACCATGGGAATGTGCTGGAGTCTTTGAAGACAAGTCAAGAACAAGTCAGGTCTGTGCAGGCTTCTCTTGCCGCGGCTGGAGAAGAAAGGGATGCTCTCCAGGGGGAGATGGAGGTTTTGAAGAAGAAGCTACAGGCTTCCGAGCATGCCCAAGAGACTTCGAAAAAGAAGTATATCCATTCTATTGAAGAGCTTGAGCAGGTAATGGCGAAGACCAAGACTGCCGCAGACCAACTCGTGAAAGGTTCGTTCTTCTTTCCCTTTTTATTTTCTTCATGCCTCTTTTGTACTTGGTGAATTTTATTTTGTTTCTTTTTTCAGATAAGGATGAAGCCGTGGCTCGGGAGAAAGAGGCTCTGAAGCTTGTGTCGAGTTTGAAGACGGAGTTTGAGAGGAAGGAGTCGGAGAGGCTGGACTTGCTGAAGGAGATTGAAGGGTTGTTTGGCTTAAAACAGTTCATGCTATCCGAGGGAGTGGAGCTGGTATCAAAGTATGTTCGGAGCTGTTCATCCATGAAAGCTGCGGTAGTTGGAGTGAATAACGCTATGCATGGGATAGGCTATAATACTGGAGTTCGAGCCGGGCATGGGGCGGCTCTTAAGGGAGTGGCCGTAAATGCTGTGCCCAAGCTTGTGCCCACTGCAAAACAGCAGCTAATGGACGCCGTCAAAGTTTATGATGAAGTCTCCTTTCCTTCTCTCTCCAAGATGCAAGATCTCTCTTCCGAGCCTGTGGACGTGGTTATCAAGGCTTTTCAAGACTTATCAATTCTGGAAGACGCGTCCCAGGGTTTACCGAAGTAGCCTTTTGTCGAATGTTTCAGTACCACCCGTTCCTCCACATAGGTTCGGGGTTTTTAGTTTACTCTTGTGAAGCTTTTTAACACGTTGTACCACCCGTGCCTTAACTTAGGTTCGGTATCTTAGTCGGTAGAAAACCCTTTTTGGGTATCGGCCATGTTTGGCTTGTAACCGTTACTCGTTAAGTCTGTGAATCGTTATGTTTTTGCCATATGAATGGGAATGCCTTTACTTTCATGCTTTGTATATTCTTTTTCTTACTTACTTTTTCTAAGTAGAAATTAATTGTATGTCTTACCTAAGTTTTAATAGCTTCAGCTTGTTGTGATATGGAGACTGTATCATGCGTCCATGATTTTCGAGCCTCAGTCACAAAATTATGTTTTAAGTGTTTCAGAATTTTTTATCCTTAACAGCCTATAACATTCGAAGTAGAACGTTCATTTTTCGCGAATTAGTTTTTTAAGAAACAAAGATGCTACGTAGTCTTTATGGGGTGTTCTTTAGGTTCGGTATTTTTGGTTCCTCGAGCCTGTTTGACCAAGAAGTCCGGACGAAAGGGCCTTCGATACCCCCATGCCCTAATTCTTATCCCCTTTATAGATCGAGGTACTTTTACCTCGGCTATCGAAGCTTGTAAGTTCATATAAGTAAATATTTAACAATGGAATGATTTTGTAAAGATCATTTTTTGTGAAATGAGGCATGTCGCATCTCATTTTTAACAAATATGTATATATATGTGCGGAGAATTTCTCATTCCGCAGTACATATTGGAAATTGAAAATTGTGCGGTATTCACATCCCACTTTTACATAGAAAAGAAAAAGGAACTAAACACTTTATTATTTTGGTCCTCTCTTCAGATGTAGAATTTCTTGAGATGTACTCCATTCCATGTTCGGGGGATTTCTTCCCCACCAAGAGTGGCGAGCCTGTAGGCTCCTTTTTCCCCTGCCGAAGTAATGATGTATGGCCCTTCCCATTTAGGACTCATTTTGCCCGGCTTTTCCGAACCACTCGCCTCATTACTCCGCATCACGTATTCTCCCACTCTGAATTTTTGTTCTCGGACCCTTGAATTATAATATCTTTCCAAGGTCCGTTTGTACTTTGCCTCCTGGATGGCCGCGGTCTCTCGTCGTTCTTCCAGAAGATCGAGGTTGCACCGGAGCTCTTTCTCATTTTCCTGTGGCTTAGCCACCCTATGGGTTGGCATGCCTATTTCAACTGGAATCATTGCTTCGGTCCCGTACGTCAAGCTAAAAGGTGTTTCACCAGTGCTTGTCTTGTTCATTGTTCGGTATGCCCAAAGGACGTTCGGCAATTCATCTACCCAACCGCTTCTTTTCTTTCCCAGTCGTTTCTTGATGCCTTCTACTAGGCTGCGGTTTACTCGTTCAACTTGCCCGTTTGCTTGGGGATGAGCAACGGAAGAAAAGGCTTGTTCTATGCCGAGACTGGTGCACCATCTTTTGAAGGGGTTGTGGGCGAATTGTTTGCCGTTATCACTGATGATAACCATGGGTAGGCCGAACCTACATACAATGTTTTCCCAGACAAACTTTTTTACTTCAGCCCCTGAAATTTTTGAAAGGGGCTTGGCCTCCACCCACTTGGTGAAATAATCTACCGCGACTAGTAGGAATTTTGCTTGTCCGGAGGACACTGGGAAGGGACCTACTATGTCGATGCCCCACTTTTGGAAGGGCCAAACTGCGGTTACCGGGACCAGTTTGTTTTTTGCTCGGAGACTAATTGGTGCATGCCGCTGACAGTTATCACACTTCTGCAATTCATGTACTGCATCTTGATGCATGCCTGGCCAGAAATATCCTGCATTGATGGCCTTTGTAACTACCATTCGTGGCCCAGCATGAATACCGCAGATCCCCCAATGAATTTCTTCTATGACGTACTTTGCTTGTTCTGCTTCTAAGCATCGGAGTAGGGGGCCTTAGAAGGTCTTTCGGTATAATGTGCCATCAATCACTTGGTATTGCAAGGATTTAACTTTGATCTTCCGGGCTTGTGCCTTATCTGATGGTAATGCATCATTCATGATGTAGTCCATGATGGGCGACATCCACGACTCTGTGTGTGTACTTACTGCACATATTTCTACCTCGGCTGTTGACGGAGTATTCAGTATCTCGAGCTTCACTTCTTGTGACATATGGTCCGGTGTGTTTGCCGCGAGCTTGCTCAAAGCATCGGCTTGTTTGTTCTTTGATCCTGGCACGTGCTTTACCTCACATTTTTCAAATTCTGTGATCAAACTTTTTGCCTGTATCAAATGAAAAAGAAGTTAGAAGCTATGCCTTTTTTGTGGGAGATGAAGTATTTTTTGAGAGGTAAGGTCCGTACCTTTTGGAGGTATTGAACCATGTTTGCCTCTTTTGCTTCGTACTCCCCACTGATCTGGCGTGCAACCAACATTGAATCTACATGTGCTACAACTTGTTTGCAAAACATGGTATTTTTGAGCATTAGATTATTGCATTCTTTCTCGAATGTTTTTAAGAAAGGAGCATCCTCGTTTTGTCGAGGTGTATACCTTTCGAGCTCCGACCTTTTTTGCCAGTCGAAGTCCAGCCAAGAAAGCTTCGTACTCGGCTTCGTTATTGGAGCTTCTGAAGTTTAAGCGGATCGAGTATACGAGTTCTTGTCCATTAGGATCTTTCAAGACTACCCCGGCTCCAGACCCTTCGGAGCTGGATGCTCCATCGGTGAAAATGCTCCATTCACTTGATGCTGTTGGGGTAACAACTTCGTCAAGACTCATTGTTAGTTCGGTGAGGAAGTCTGCGAATACTTGTCCCTTGACCGGGCCTCTTCTCTTGTAGGTTATGTCGAATGCTCCGAGCTCAATTGCCCATTTGGCGAGTCTTCCGGAGACTTCTGGCTTTCTTAGTACGCCCAGAATCGGCTGGTCAGTTTGTACCTCAATTTCAAAAGCTTGGAAATATCGGCGTAATCGTCGTGAAGCATGTACAAGAGAGAGGGCGATTTTTTCCATGGCGGGGTATCGCGTCTCATAGTCTCGGAGGGCGCGGCTTACATAAAAGATGGGTACTTGTGCTTTACCTCTGGTGACCATTAGTACGGAACTAATAGATGCCTCCGAGGCTGACAAGTATATGGTGAGAGTTTCCCCAGGTTCGGGTGCGGTTAATGTTGGTAATTCTGCCAAACATTTTTTGAGATCACTGAAAGTCGCGTCTGCTTCCTCTGTCCATCGGAATTCTTTTGTGCTCAAATACTTTTTTAGAACCGCCATAAAGGGCAGCGTTCTCTCTGCAGCCTTGGACAAGAACCTGTGTAGAGCGACCAGCCGCCCATTGAGTGTTTGGACCTCTTTTAAGTTGGACGGGGGCTTCATGTTTGTAACAGCTTCCACTTTCTCAGGATTGGCTCGAATGCCTTCCTTGGACATTAGAAAGCCCTGGAACTTTCCTTCTTCTAATCCGAACGAACATTTCTTCGGATTGAGCTTCATGTTTATCTTTCGGAGCTTGTCAAATGTTTGTTTGATGTCTTTCAATAAAACTTCTTCATCGGAGCTTTTGATTACTAGGTCGTCCACATACACCTCTAAGTTCCGACCTATTTGCCCCTTGAAAGCTTGGTCCATGACTCGCTGATATGTGGCTCCGGCATTCTTTAACCCAAATGGCATTTTCTTGTAACAATACAACCCTTGACTGGTGACGAAGGTTGTTTTGTCTTCGTCAGCTTCGGCCATTTGGATCTGGTGATATCCCTTGTAAGCATCTAGAAAACATTTCAATTTGAAGTTTGCCACTGCATCGACTTTTAAGTCTATCTCTGGTAAGGGGTAACAATCTTTAGGACATGCATCATTCAGATCTTTAAAATCGATGCACATCCTCCATGACCCATCATGCTTCCGAACCATCACCGGATTGGAGACCCAGGTGTGGTATTTTACTTCTCTGATAATGTCTGCGTCTAGCAGGACACTTACGTCATGTGCTATTGCCTTGATGCGATCCGGGGCCATACTTCGCTTCTTCTGAGCCACTGGCTTTTTGTCCGGACGAATGTTGAGCCTATGTTCGGCTAAGATTCTTGGTACTCCAGTCATGTCTGATTGTTGCCAAGCAAATACGTCGAGGGACGTTGATAATAGTCTCCATAAGGACCTTTTTATGGCATCTGGTAATTGGGTACCGATGGTTATTTTCTGTTCTGGAAATGCCGGATTGATGGACCAATCTTCTGTCGTGTTGACTTCGGAGTCTTTGTTTTCTGGGGGAGAGGAGCCTGAAGCCTGTCGTACTTCAGCTACATATACTTCTGATTCGGTGTGCATTGTTGCCACTCCTGTTTCGGTAGGAAATTTGATAGCTCCGTGAATTGTGGAAGTTACCATGCTGAAAGCCTTCATACCTGGTCTTCCCAGTATGATATTATGAACTGAGGGTGCCCCAACCACTAAAAAGGTAAGCACAACTGTTCTTTGATGCTCTTCAGTCCCAAGGGTGATTGGATGAGTTAACTGTCCCAAGGGGTGTATGACTTCTCCGGAGAAACTGATCAATGGCATTTGGACTGCGACTAACTTGTCCTTGGTGGCCGGAGCTAGCTGTTGATAACATTGGTAGTACATGATTTCGGATGCACTACCGTTGTCTATGTAAATCCGTCGGACCTTGTGTCCTGCCACGACACCGGAGACGATGATTGGAGCTTCTTTCGCATCTCTCGGGTCAATTGGTGGGAAGAACAACAATTTCTCCATCCATGGTGCTATATGTTCGTTACTTCGCTTGGTCCCATGTTCATGGATGGACCGCACCATGTGGATTCCTGCTTGATTGTTCGGATTGGAGATTTGTGGCGTGGCTGGTTTTCCTTCTTTTAGTTCTCGAATCAGGTGGGACAATTTCCCTGCTTTGCATGCTTTGTCTATTTCTTGCTTTAGCGACCAACAATCATCCGTGTTGTGGCCTTTTGCTTGGTGATATTCACAGTACTTTTTGGTATTTCGGTCGGCGGTGGGTTTCTGTTTTGGTGGGGTTGGGAAATGTATTTGTTCAGTGCTTAAGATTTCGCTTGGGGTTTTATTAAGGTCGCGGTAACTGGTACTTCATGCAGAGTGTCCGGAGCTGGACCTCTAATTTCTGTCGCTTCTTCCGTATGGTTGTGAATAGTGCTTCGACCATGAGCTGTTTCTTTCTACTGGAGCCGAGGCTCCTTTTTTCCAGGAAGTGCCTCTGGTTCTTCCTTTGTGGTCACTTTCTGCTGATTGACCACAAGCACTTTTTCCTCTTGCAAAAGCACGCGCTCGTTCCATTAGTATCTCCATGGTTTTTGGTAAGTCTTCATGCAGTTTTTCAACTAGCTGATTGTTTCGAACCCCATGACAGAAACCAGATATCTGCAGCTGATCAACGGCTCCGGGTATTTGCATGCTTTCTTTGTTAAACCTGTCGATGAACCTTTCGAGTGACTCTCCATCTTTTCTACGGATGTTGTGTATTTCGGTGATATCTTTTGAACATCGCCGTTGTTGAGAGAAGTTTTGTAGAAAAGCTCGACGAAGTTCAGTCCAATTTGCTATTTCCCCTGCTGGTAGACCATCAAACTATACTCTAGCTGCACCTGTAAGGGTCTGCGAGAACATGTGGCACCAGGCGGGCATGGGCCACATTTCAATTTCTGCAGCCCCCCCGAAGTCATGAAGGTGGTCATCTGGATCCGAAGTGCCCTCATATATTTTTATTGTTGTTGGCATTTTGAGTTTTGCTGGCAAAGGGGCACTAGCAATTCGAGGTGCAAACTTGGAGTATTGAGTCATGTATGCTGGTCTGTATGGAGCTGTAAGTTCTTCATCAACCGTACCGGAGCTGGTTTGTTGCTTGACTGACTGCACTGACGCGGTAGCCATTGGCCCCGTGGGTGTGAGTCCAGTTGGCAACGGTCCGGTATATCCGTAGGGCATCAAGAAGCCATACGGTGTTTGCAATGGGACGGACGTAACCACAGTGGAGTATGTTTGGAGACTAGCAGGGGAGGACATCACTGCGAATGTTGTTCCTTCGGAAGGGAACAAATTAACCTGTACACTGCGAAGTTTTTCGTCTTTATCCTGTTGTTCTTTTAACTTTAACAAGAAATCACGTTTCCATTGTAAAAAAGTTTCATCAAACTCTGCAGATACAGTTTGCATCCCGCTGGGTGCAGTGACTGTTTCAGTGGCAGCAGCCGATACAAGATCTGACAACACCCTGGAATAGCCAGCGGTGTGTTGTTCAGAAACAGTGATGTCGTCACTTTCTTTGTTGGTGATGTCAACGATGTTTAAATTTTCCATAGCCATTCCAGATCTGAGTGGAGAGAGTAGATCTGCAATAGGATGGCGCCAATGAAGATCCAAAAGCCGGACGAACCTCAGGTAAGAGGTAGAAGACGACTAGCTTGATAAGATCTTTGAGTGATTAACCTGCAAAACTAGACAAACCGTTAGGCTCGTCACAAGGGGGCAGGGAGGGCCTCTCTGTGACCACCCTCCGGCGTGAGGATAAGTATTTGTTTGGAGAAGAAAAGAGAATATAGAGATAGAGAGAGAGAGAGGTTCGGAGTGTGTCAGAACGTGACTTCCTTGTACTTATGAGGGGGTATTTATACTAGTCAGAATTTGTTGTACTATCCTTTGTCCAGGTGTACTAACGTTCGTCCTAGTGACCTCCGGTCGTTAGTGGTGGGCACGTGTCTTTGGTGAGCCACGTCACATGGTCATGATGCCGCGTCCTGGGAGGTTGAGGTTCGGACGGGAGGTTTTATACCTCTTCAAAGGTCATATGAAACTTGCTTCAAGAAATCACAATCTACTCGAACTGACCCGAAAACAACACTATGATGGCATGATACGAGACACGAAACCGACCCATACAAGTAGAATGACAAAACATACCCACTAATAAAGCTTCACAAGAAGCTAAAACACAACTAAGACCATTAAAAAAGGCATTTCCAGGAACCAAAAATATGTGTAGGATTAAAATCGGTGAAAAAAAAGCTTACAGTAGTTAAACTTGATTTTGATTAACTGCAAAAAAATAGAGGTATTAGCCAAATCCCTCGAAAAACTGTATCAGACTTTCAGATCGTAGACACTCCCGTCAATGAACCTGTAAAAAAAAAAAACTTGACCTATGACCCGAACAGGTGTCCAGATTCGAGGGTGGTGGTTTAAGCAGATGGTGGTGGTATGGGAGATAATGACGATGATGGTCCAATTTAATAGATAGGTGGTGTGGGGTGGGGTGGGGTAGATAGTTATTTATATAACTTTTTTGGTTTATTTTTGTTTCTTTATGAAGCAAAATATTCATTTTATATCCATTTAACGGAGAATTTTAACGATCGTTAGGGGCAAGGACCAACACTGTAATGAAATTAATATATCTGGACCATGTTAGTAATAAGTTTACTACCCGCAGGACCATCATTGTAAAAAGTGAAATCTTAAGACTAAAACTTTAATATTGAAAAACCACATGGACCAATCATACTATTCTCTCTTATATTTATATTAAATGTTGATAGACTACTTTAAGAGTATGTGTAGTGGTAGAGTAAAAAGGTGTAGATGCATTTATGCGACTAAAGCTTTGGATTGTACAATAAACATATGTTAATAATGTGAGTCGAATGGGCGAAGGAACTTCATGATGGGCGAAGGAAGGTTTTCAGAGGTGCGAAGGAGAAAGGTTATACGAAGGAGAGACAGGAGGCGAAGGAAGATTTAGTTTGTTATATATTGCTTCATTCGACCAGTCTGTTTGGTCGAATGTGCACATTCGCACCTACATGGTGGGCGAATGTTCAGCCTATAAATAGGTTAAGCTGATTTTTTGAATTAGTTTTTAGTCATTAGTGTTCCCTCCATTTTCAGTGTGTCTCTCTAGAGTTTTGTTAAGCTTAATTCACGTTGTGTCTTTAATGTTTTGATCATATTAACATGTAATTGAGTTGTTTATTAATGAGAAAAGCTTTGAATGATGATTTGTTTGTTTTGATCTGATTGATTATCATTTTGTGACTGGTTTAGGGTTTCCGCACCTAAATCAAACTTGTTTGATCATTTCTTTGTTGATTTATCGATCCTTATAGCACATACAAAGTGGTATCAGAGCCATTCTGGATCAAACAACCACAAATGGATAGTTTCTTAGTTGATTTGGACCCAATTTTGGTCAAAAAGTTTCTGTTTTCATAGAACAAACTGATTTGATGAGTTTTTGATTGATTAGAACTTGTTTTCATGGTTAAAATGGATAATTCTCTTTGATAAACTTGTTCCAAATCAATTCCGGATCAAAACCTGATTAAAATCATCAAAATCTATCAACATTTGATAAACATGATCAAAATTAACTGATTTTCAAAGAATAACCGTTTTTGAAATAGCAGGGTCGAACCTAGAGAGAACGGTCGAATGTGTGAGTGATTTTGGTCGAACGAGTGAATTTTTGGTCGAAGGTGTTGATTTTGTGGTCGAACGTAGAGTTTCATAGCTTATTGTTGTACATTCGACCATCAGAGTTTCATTCGATCAATCGAACGGTCGAAGGAGGGAACAAACGGTCGAAAGAGAGAACAAACGGTCGAAAGAGTTTGTGTGTTGTCATAGTCCACATTCGCACCTTTCCAAACGGTCGAAGGAGAAGAACTTTCCTCATTCGACCATACGTTAGTGCGAAGGTAAAACCTGTTTTAAAATTTTTCTAATCTTTTCGTATTTAAACATTTACAGGTTAAGATGTGAAACTTTCCAACTACGCCAAGACCTAATCCAGCAACACAGGAGCAGACAACCAAAGATCCATGGACAGTTGTAGCCCAGAAGACTAGTCCACCAACTTAGCCAATCAACTACATGGCTATGACTAGTTCTACTCCTCAGCAAGTTGTGCAACCATTACAACAACCAATTGGCAATTATTGGGGAGTAGCAGCAGCTGCCGTTCACTCACAGACGACCAATGCCATATCTACACTCATTCATGATCTATCATCAGGCAGTGGAAATCGTCCACCAAAGCTCATGGATATGATTGACTATAACACATGGAAGACAAAGTTCAAGATACATGTGGAGGGACAAGGCTTAGAGGGAGCCGAGGCATGGCAGATGATAGTGAAAGGTTATGTTGCTCTTAGTCTGGAGAACACTAGTGAACCTATACCATTGGAGAACTTGAGTGATGATGAGAAGAAGAAGTTCGCGATTGAGAAAAAGGCGTTTTCTCAATTATCTCAGGCGATCAACACTGACTTGCTGCATCAGTTCGGATCATGTACTACTTCAAAACAGTTGTGGGATATGCTGAAAAACAGACATGATGGTAACGAGAAGACTAGGAAGCTGAGAATGGAAGAGCTTTGTAAAGAGTTCGAGAACTTTAGTTACATGGGTGACGAGACTTTAAAAGAATTGGTTCCAAGGTATTGCCACTTGCTCACAGAGCTCTCGAGTTACCAGATTTTCATACCTATGTCTGAACTGGTGGATAAATTTGCTGATGCTTTACCACCATATTGGAACCAACACATTGAAGTGTTGAAAGAAAAAGATGCATACCAGTATTGGACTATCAATGAGTTCATACAAAAAATGGAGAACAAAGAGATGGAGGAGAAGAGGAAAGCTAAGAGAGCACAGATTCCACAGAACCCAGAGATGTATGTGAGTGGTACATCTACTTCCCTTTTTACTTCTAGCTCTACTTCAAGTGTTGCACCTCATATTGCTTGTGTATCTAATGTTCTTGAACCCACCAAAACACCAATCAACTATCTTGCCCAAACTTCATCATATACACCACAATCTTATCAAACACCTAATTTCATCCCATCTTTTTCACCTATGCAACAAGCTGCCTGTTACACTGCCAGTCAACCTCAACAACAACAATATAATCCTCACATAAACCAAATGCAGATCACTCAAACACAATCAAATCAAAGTCCGATTGTGTTAGAGACCTCTAACCTTAACAATGTTACTGTTGAGATTGCTCAACAGCATGTAGCATTAGTATCTGCAATGGTTGCATCATACAACGGTTTAGTTGCTAGTCATATTGGGAACAACAATCTAACCAATGAGGACTATGCACAAATCGATAAAGAGGAAATGGAACTTATGGATATACAGTGGGCGTTTGCTAGCATCATGAGAAGAGTCACTGATTTTATCCAGAAAACAGGGAGAATTGACCTTTCGACTTCTCCAAACACCACTTATGGCTTTAACAAAGCCAAGGTTACATGTTTTAATTGTGGAGAGAAGGGTCATTTCAAGAGAGAGTGTACACAGCCGGCTCAACAAGGTAATCGAAACCCGTTCAACTCAAGCTACCAAAACCGACAAAACCAAAACCAGAATCAGGTATCATACAACAGTCCCAAAATTTCTAGCTTTCAACCTCAAAACAACTACCAGAACCGTCAAAACACACAACAAAATACTAATACTAGACAATCCACATCTCAAAACCAACCACAACAGAATCCAAACCGAACCATTGTTCCCATCTCTACACCTAACACTCAAACTCAAACCCAAACTGAAAATCAAAACCAAGCACTTGTGATCCAAAAAGATGAAGGCTTTGATTGGACGGGTATGCAATTAGGAGTGGAAGAGATTACTGCAGGAAATGTGGCTTGTGTGGCACAAAAGATGAGTTTGGATGAACATGTGGAGATTGAAGAAGATGTTGTGACAGAAAAGTTGATGGAGTTGAAAATAGAAGAGTTGAATGAGGATATGATTGATGAGTGTGAAGACAAGAAATTTGGAATGATTCTTGATTCTGTCACAGATGTTGGAGAGCAATATGATTCAGCTTACTCGGACATGGAAAGTGATTCTGACTCGGAAGCTAGTGTGAACTCACTAGACGATGACATCGATCAGTTGCTAGCTGAAGCAGATTTCCTAATGACCCGCAAGTCGTGCATGGTGGATAATGCCTGCACAAAGATTGATTACTCAAAATTCTTTGCAGGGAAGGAAGCTCATTTCGCACTGATGGCAATGACAGAGCCACCTAAACCGATAAGTACTGAATCTCAATCTAAATCTCATGTTTGTGATAAATGTTCCATTTTTGATAGTTTGACAGAAGAAAATAAGCAACTCAAGGTACAACTTGAGAGTGCTAAAATAAACTGTCAAACTTATCAAAAGGAAGCAAAAGAATTCAACAAAGTACTTGATGGTTACAAAAAGGATGTTTCTGAATTGAAAAAGACTTTGTCTTTAAAGCAACTTGCCATTAACAACTATATAAATGAAATGGAAAACACAAAGTTAGAAATGGCAACCATCAAGTGCTTCGCTGAAAAAGTGAACAAAAAGTTAGAGAGCTATAAGCACATTGCTTATGTAGTAGACCACATCATAGAAAAACCTTCACAGTCAAGTAGTGCAAACTACAAAGCTGTCCCATCTCTGGTGTTGTTCGAAAACCATAATTTGCATGCGATAGCACCGGAGAGCTTAGTCAAAACTGACTCTACATCAGATAACGAGTCCAACACATCCAGTGTCGGAGACCTATATTCTGATGTTAGACCTGTTCTGGGGAACAATGAAGGTGTGGTAGCTGCAGATGATTCTGATGAAGAAGATGAACAGTTTGAGACAGTTGTTGAGAAAGTGAGTGATATTCCTGATGAAAATCATATCATCACTACTGAACCAGTCTCACCATCTCAGATTGTCCATCCCATGGCTAATGCTCACAGAAAGAATCAACCAGCAAAGAATGTTGCTAAGAGAGTTGAGCAGTCTGTTGATAAAAATGTTGAAAAGAAAGTGGTTAACAAAGTTGAGAAAAATGTGGTTAAATCTGTTGAAAAGAAAATTGAAACTAAAACTGAGAAATCAAATGAAGAGAACAACGAATCGTGTGATAAACCTGTGAAAGTTTTCTATCGGATGCAAGGCTCTGATAAGATTATGTCTGATGACAAATATCCGATTCAATTTGTAAACTATTCTAAAATTGAAAAGATCTGGCAGGAAAGTACAATTTGGTTTCCAAAAAATGAACGAACCAATGATATTCCTCCAGCCATTTTAAAGAAAATTCATTCGGATATTTCTAAAGACGCAAAGGTCAATGTCACACAATTCGTTAAACCAACAGACAAGTCAAATAGTTTTATTGAGCCGACTTACTCAAAGGACCCAGCTCCTGAGAGTTTAAGAAAACAGTGCATGGTTGATCAATATCCCATAGCTAGTTTTTCTAAGTCGCACATCAAGGAAAATTATGAAGAGTACCGTGCGTGTTTTAAGTGCGGGGAAAGGGGACATTTAATTGCCACCTTCCCGTATGTACGACACAAGAGGCACGAGGTGGAGATGAAGCAAAGACATGATTATCCGGTTGATAATTACAGTTATCCACAAAGACGGTTTTTCCCTCAGCCAGCACCTTATTATAACCAAAACAATTTTTTCAAAAAAAGGGAATATCGTCCGATGACTTATGACAAACGCACCCGGATAGCCACTGAGAAACCATTGAAGAAACCATTGATGAACACAACTACTGAAAACAAAAAGGTTCCTGCTAAACCTAATACCGAATCAGCAGTTGGACCTGTCTCTGTTAAATCAGAGAAGGTAACCAAGAAGGTAACATTCAAGGACGGAGTAAAGCAACCGGCTGAGACCTCAAAATCTCAGATCCGGATCTTGAAACGGACTGAACAGTCTTGGTCATCAAAGGGTTCTGAAGGTGCTTCAACTTCACAGAATGTGAAATCTGATAAAGCAAAAGTTGAGTGTGAAAAGAAAGAGGTTGCTAAAACCCAAGATGTTTGTGAATCTAATGAATCTTTGAAACAACCAGTTCAAAGACCCAAGACCAAACAGGCTTGGGTCCCCCGAAAGATCTAATTGTTTTACTTGATATGTGCAGGGAGCTCCAGCTGGCCCTATTAGCAGCCTCTGGATTGTTGACAGTGGAGCTTCTGGACACTTGACAGGGGATCTCACGCTACTTTTTGATATCAAGAACATAAATGGAGGTTACGTAGCGTTTGCAGGGAATAAAGGAGGCTACATTACGATGGAGGGTAGTGTTAGCAATGGGGTAGTGACATTTGAGCGGATATCGTATGTGAAGCAGATAGATTATAATCTACTCAGTGTCAGCCAAATCTGTGATAAACAATTCTCTGTTTATTTTGACGACAAATCTTGCTACATCCTGAAACCGGGTTTTGAACTTCCAAAAGAGTGGGTGATGCTAAAGGCACCGAGAGTAAACAATTTGTATATTCTCGATATGTCCAAAGCTATAACCACCCATGGCCAAGTCACGTGTTTCCTCTCTAAGGCTACAGAAAAAGAATCTATCATGTGGCATAGAAGAATGGGACACATTCATTTGAGAAAGATGAACCAGTTGGTGAAAAATGAACTTGTCACTGGAGTTAATGTGAAACATTTTCATTTGAGTGACAAGTGTATTAGTTGTAAAAAGGGTAAGCAGCACAAACAAACCCATAGACCAAAGAAAGTCAATTCTGTTGAACTACCGCTTGAGCGTTTGCACATGGATTTATTTGGTCCAGTCAAGCGTAAAAGTCATGTAGGGGAATTGTAATGTCTTGTGGTGACTGACGATTACTCAAGATTCTCATGGGTTATGTGCTTACATCAGAAAAGCGACACGTTTGACAACCTGAAAGTTCTGTTCACTCGTCTAGAGAATATATATGGTCTAAAGATCAAAAGAATTAGGAGTGATAATGGGACGGAGTTCAAGAATGCTCAGATGGATGATCTTTGTGAAAACAAGGGAATTCATCACGAATACAGCGCTCCGTATACACCCCAACAGAACGGTGTCGCAGAACGTAAAAGCAGGACTCTAATCGAAACGGCGAGAACAATGCTTGCGGACTCAAATCTTCCAGTAATGTTCTGGAACGAAGCAATTTACGCAGCATGTTATACTCTAAATCGTGTTTTAACAGTGAAGAAGTTTGGCAAAACTTCTTATGAGCTGTTGAACCGTCGCAAGCCGAATCTAGAGTATCTAGAACCATTTGGAGCCCCGTGTACAATGCTTAATCCTTCTGAGAAGTTCGCACTAAAGGCTGAAGAAGGTTATTTTGTTGGATATGCAACCCCGCTCAAACGGGTATTCAACAAAAGAACTAGAAAAGTCGAGGAGTGGGCTAACGTCGAAGTACAAAGATACACTCAGAATGTACAGGGAGGAGGTCCAGACTGGATGTTTGATTACAAAGATTTCTTTGAATCATTCAACCTAGATAGCATGGTTGAAGAAGCTGTACTCCGTTTATATTACGAGGTCGAAAACGCAGTGACTTCACCGTTAGTGCGTCCGATCACCGTGAATCCTCAAACGGCTTCTAATGATACCACTGCTCCTGTGATGGAAGAAGAAGTGTTCCAAGAAGCTTCAACAACGCTTAATTCATCGGAATCAGAAGATGAAGACGATGATGCTACAAGTGAAGCTATTCTGGACAATGCTACAGTGACACCACCAGTGAACCCAAATCTAAATGGTGCTTCATCATCAAATGTGGGTAATGATCTGGTTTCTACAAAGAATTTGACGACTCAAACGGGAGTGCAAGTACCTGATTATCCGGAATCTCGGATACATCGAATACACCCGCTTGAACAGGTTATTGGTGATCCTGGTAGCAGCGTTATGACTATAGGGCAATTGAGGAATGCTCAAGCACCAGAGAATATTGGCAATCTTGCTTTATATGCCAAAATACAAAAATCCGGTTTTCAAAATGACTGGTCTTTCGCTTGTTATGTTTCGCAGGTCGAGCCGCGGACTTACAAGGAAGCTCTTTTGGATGATGCTTGGGTGGAAGCGATGCAAGAAGAGTTGTTACAATTTCAGAAACTTGGAGTTTGGACGCTGACAGATTTGCCCCCGGAAAGAAAGAAGATAGGAACCAAATGGGTTTTTAACTGTAAGAAGGATGATAGAGGAGTTATAGTGAGAAACAAAGCTCTTTTGGTTGTTCAAGGTTTTAATCAAGTTGAGGGAATCGACTACAATGAAATCTATGCACCTGTTGCACGCTTGGAAGCTAGACGTATGTTTCTGGCGTTTGCATCCTGGAAGAAATTCAAGGTGTATCAGATGGATGTAAAGAGCGCATTTCTTTACGGTGTGGTCAAAGAGGAAGTTTACGTAGGTCAACCACCAGGCTTTGAGGACCCTATTCATCGGGATAAGGTCTATGTCTTAAATAAAGCTCTCTACGGGTTGCACCAAGCTCCGAGACAATGGTATGAGGAGCTGAGCACGTATCTTCTTTCGAAAGGATTCAAACGCGAATTGGTAGATTGCACACTGTTCACGAAACGAGCAGGAGATGACTTGCTTCTTGTGCAAATTTATGTTGATGATATCATATTCGGCTCTACTAACGAACTTCTGTGTAGGGAATTTGAAAAAGTTATGCAGGAAAAGTTCGAGATGAGCGCAATGGGAGAAATCCAGTTTTTCCTAGGCTTGCAGGTGGAGCAAAGACCAACGGGGATCTTTATTCACCAGAACAAATACGTTTCTGAAGTCTTGAGCCGATTCCAGATGGAAGATTCGAAGCCAATGGATACCCCGATACAACCTAATCACGGGATTGGAGTTGACGCTAAGGGGGAGCTGACTGATCCATTTACATACAGAGCAATCGTCGGATCTCTGATGTATCTCACCGCGTCTAGACCGGATATAATGTTTGCAACATGTCTTTGTGCACGATATCAGTCGAAGCCGAAACAAAGTCATCTTGCAGCTGTCAAGTGTATCCTTAGATATCTGAAGGGTTGTCCATCGAAAGGACTTTGGTACCCTCATGATGATAATTTTGACCTAATCGCTTTTAGTGATGCAGATTGGGGCGGCTGTGACAAAGACAGCAAATCCACAACGGCTGGATGCCAGTTTATGGGGAGCAGGCTTGTGACCTGGCAATGTAAGAAACAGACCGCATTTGCACTATCCACATGTGAAGCAGAATACGTTTCAGCATCGAGCTGCTGCTCACAGGTTCTTTGGATCCAACAACAGATGGTGGACTACGGTTTGCAATTTCTTAAAACCCCTATTTACTGTGATAATGAAGCCGCAATCGCATTAACAAAAGACTTAGTAAATCACTCAAAAGCTAAACATATCCGGATTAAATACCATTTTATCCGTGATTGTTATGCTAAAGAGTTGATTGATATGGTCAAAATCCACACTGATTACCAACGCACAGATCTTTTTACCAAAGCTTTTGACAAATCCAGATTTGATTATCTTTTAAAAGCAAATGGTATTAAAGAAAAACAAGACTGATAACCACCTCAGTTTATCGCTTTTTAGTTAAATTTTTACTGTTTTTCAGAAAAATTTCGAAAATCCAAAAACATTGAAAAATTTCAAAATCCATAAAAATTAGAAAATTTCTTTGCTGACTGCTATATCTTCTTCCCTTAGATTAATGCCGTCAGATTTCTGTGAACAAACGATATCTGGGCAGTCACATATTTGAAATGCTCCAGCTTATCCTTGGGAACAGTAAATTCAAAAATTTATAAAAAATCAGAAAAACCAAAACTGATTTCCTGGAATAAAAAGGGAAATGATAGTACATCAGTGGGGATCTGACACATTCTAAGATATGTAATGCTTTATATGGCGTGTGTCTGAGTCTGTGCGATGTGCTGATAGGCTTCATAGACCTATTACTGCGTGCCTGATATATACATATCAAACGAATTGTTGTGTGGATGAACTCCTCATTGGCATATGGTGTTAGTACCGTAATTTCGTTTGATAGGGTATTTGTACAAAACTCGGAGGTTTAGGGTCGTTATGTTATTAGTTGTCTGGGGATAGCCTCTCTGATCTTCTGCTGTAAGTCATTATGGACCTAGATCAGATAGGGTGTCTTTATAAAAGAGCTTTATGCCAAATCCTAAAGTTACTGAATTGAGGAACTTTCTATGTTTTATGATGATCAAAGATTATCTATTACATCGTATTAATCACTGATGAAAATCATGATTGATATCAATCCTCAACCTAGTAAAGTGCACATGTTACTTTGCTGCATTAATTTGCTGACCTGTATACCTCTATGCATTATACTTTGTAAATTACAGACGACGAAAGCATAATCACGCTTTACAATGAGTCTTTGTGCATTTACTTCTTGATACGGGAGTATGTCGTGTGCGTGGGAATCACAGACAATTTTGTTTATACTATACATAATAGTATCAGTCTAAAGCACTGCACAAAAGTCTGCATGTGAGTTTATGTGGATCACAATATCAGCAGTTGCCAGATCACACATTGTCTTTAATGATAATAATTAAAAGATCAACGGTGTGATCAGATTTCTCAATAACTGATATGATCCCTTTACCGGAAATCCCAAAACATTTACTGTTTTTCATTTACATTTCTGCATTTTATTTTCTCGTCCAAAAAAAAAATTACAAAACTCAAAAAGATTTTAGGTGTGTTTTAACATAAACTTTAAAAAATCCAAAAAGATTTTACATTTCTATCTTATTTTTGATAGCTGATGGTGGTTGATGCCGATTTTCTAAACCTTGATAAACCATTTGAGCTTTGTAATCTTTTAAATGTGAAAATATGAATGTTGGATGCTTAAAAGTTGAAAAATAATTGGAACGGGACTCGTTTTTGAGATTTGAAAAATTTGTCAAAATTCCAGTTTTCGTTCGCCCATTCGTTTGGTCGAACGTGGAATTTTTGTTGTTCCTTCGTACAATTTAATTGGGCGAATGTGAGTGTTCTTAAGTATTGTCCTCTTTTGAACCTTTAAATAGGGTCGAAGGAGCCAGAAGCTTCTCATTCGACCGATGTAATTGGGCGAAGGAGCTTGCCTATATATATATTAGTTATGTCTCATTCGAACCCTTACAAAAATTTTTCAAATTTTTCTCTCTGAAGTCCACTTGTTGCCCTGTTGTTTTGCCATATACCATTGTGTTCGTCTTGTTTTGCTGATCATTTTCCACTATTTGTTACAGGTTAACACTTCAAATCCAGGGATTAATCGACCCATTTCTGTTTCGAGCCCTAGAAATCAAAATTGATAAAAACCATGTTCATTGTTTAAATTGTTGATTAGGATTCATTCTATCAGTGTTTTAGGGGGAGAAAATCCAAAAACTAAGGAGTCTAATCCAACAGTTTGATCATTTGATCATCATTTTTATTCGAACCCTAGTTTTAAGTAGAAAACACTGATATAATGATTGATTGATAAAATTGTTGGTTTGGAAACGTTAATCGGTGATATTACTTGCTTAATGAATCAAAATAACAAGTGAAAATCAACTGATTCTCAAAATTGAAAATTTAAATTTGCAAACAGTTTCTTTCGCCCATTTCGAATGGTCGAAGGAGCATGATTTGGGCGAAGGAGATGTTTGTCTGGGCGAATGAAGTTAAAACGGTCGAATGAAACTTTTGTTTATAAATTTTCACATTCGTACCTTTACAATTTCACATTCGCACCAATAATCTCTCATTCGCACCTCCGTATGGGCGAATGAGAAGTTAAAATACCAAATTTTCAAACTTTGAATATTTTGTCGATTTTTAACATGTTTCTTTGTTTTGTTTTGCAGATTGAATCATGTCTGAACAGGAGAAGCCTACTGAACAAGCCGGATCATCTTCACAGCCTGCCAAGAAAGTAACTGAAGAGCTTTTACCATTCGAGAATGCGCATAACTGTTGTGCGTATCTTGGAGAAGTTAAGAAGCATACATAGTTTATAGAGATCATAGAGTTTCTGAAAAGAAGTCGGGTGATAGACGCAATTGCTACACCTGCCATTATCTAACGAGATATGATACAAGAATTTTGGACTGAAGTGAAGATGGATTTCTGGGAATGCGAATCGTCTTTGATAAGCAAGATACAAGGAAAGATGGTCATCGTTTCTGAGAAGGATATTAGAGAAGCCTTGAATCTTCAAGATGAAAAGACTGATCCCAGAGAGCTTAGCTTTATGGAACAACGAAAGTGCTTTCTAAGGATGAAATACAATGGGCCGATTACTGATGGCTCGTTGCACAAGGGAAAGCTGTGTCCACAATTTAAATACTTGGCACATGTGTTGATTCACGTTTTTGGTTCAGCTGCTGGAGGCTATGATTTGATGAGAAAGAGTATCAGCTCGATGATGGTAGCACTGGTATTGAACAAACCGTTCAATGTATCAGGGATGCTGATGGAACATCTGTTGGAACCTGTCAATGGCACAAGGAATCTGAAGTTTTTGTTGTATCCTCGATTCCTTCAGATGGTTTTTGATCACAAATACAAAGAATTGAAGAGGGATCCAAAGAACATCGTAGTTCAAGAACATATGTCCATCAATACACTTGCTAGAATGAAAGCTTACAAAGGCTTGTCATTGAATGAACGTCCACCTGTTAGACGTTTATTTGGACACTTGGCAAGAATTGACTATGAGGATCCAGGTGAAGGTCTAGTGAGACATGCTAACAGTGATTCAGATCAAGACAATCCATTACATCCTGTTGATCCTGATGCAAAGCGAAAGCGACATGTTGTTAATGTGGGAGCAAAAAGTGGAAAGGGAAAAGTGAAAGAAATCAGGATAGATGTTGTTCCTGAACCTGCTAAGAAGAAGAGTACACCAAGAAGAAGTAAAACAATGGCTAAGAAAGGATTGCACATTGTTGATGAAGCGTCGATTGATTCTGAAGAGACGCAAGAAGATGAACATTGGGATTCTGAGACTGAAACGTTGAAGACTACCACGCCCAAGGCCACTGTGGCTGGTGAGTCTGCAAGTTTGAATAGATCGGTGGAAGAGCAGAGAATGAAGAGCCCTATTCGATTAGACGAAGAGGATGAGAGTTTAGGTCTGGGAGCAGGAGACTTTCCTGGTTCGCCAGTTCAGGGGGAGAAACCGAAGAAGCCCCAATACAAGAAGAAAGAAAAGGTTGTGAGACCTGCAGAAAAGAGAGCTAGAGAAATTGAAACATTGATAGCAGGAAAGAAGTTACCACCTGCTTCTAGCTCAAAATCTCCAGTTGCTGCTCCAGCATCAAAGAAGCAGAAAACCACAGCTACTTCAGGTACTGAACAGGAAGCTGATATACCTGTTGATGCATTCAATGAAGCATTAGATAACGTACTGAAGAAGCTAAAGAAGGGTAAACTGCCAGAGGTTGCTGAAGTTTCCACCAAAAAGGTTACAGTAGATAGTGATGTGATGGATACTGTTAACCAGAGACTTACTGAGATGATGAATTTGATAAACAAGCAGCAGACTGAGATTGCCCAACTGAGACAAAACGACTCAAAGATGCTTGATGTAGTTGTCACCTCACATGAGAATAATGAGGATTTGAAAAAGAAGATCAAAAAGTTGCAGAAGGATAATAAGAAGCTGTTGAAACATGAGCAGAGAAACACCAGATGGATTATAGCTTTGAAAGGAGAAAACAAGAAGCTGAAAGAGAGTAACAAAAACATGGATAATCTGATCAAAGATTTATACTCTCGAGCTCCTCAGCTGAAAGAAGGTGAAGAAGATAAACAGTTAGAAGAGGAGCAAGTTGATTTTGAACTGTCAGATGATGAGGAGGAGGATGATGAAGATGCGGGTAAAGCTCCTAAAAAGAAGAAAGATGATGATGATGATGGTTCGAATGATGGATCTGGTGAGGATAACAGCTCTGCATCTAATGATGATGATGACAATGATGATGACGATACAGACAGATATAAGTATGAGAAGAGAGAATCTGGAAAAGGAGAAGAATCTAGTTCGAAAGCCCCTGGAGGATCAGTGGATGATGATACGATCTTCTGGAATGAAAAGCTGAAGTCTATGTCTGAAGCTGATAAGCAGATGTATCGCCAGATGTTTACTGATCGAGTCTGGACGATTGACATGACCAGCAGATTTTCTGAGATCTTTGAATCTCGTGACAGGGTGTTTGAATTAGAATATGATGATCCAGATTTGGAAGATGGTGAAGTCTCGGCGGCGATGGCAAAAGAGATCTTTGAAGGTTTGGCGAAACAGGTTGGCAAAACGGTTGAAGAATTGTTAGCTGATAACCAAATTCCTGATCTAACTGAAAAGGAAGCTGGAGATCATTCTGATGATCGTGATATACCTGGTTTTGAGGATATAGAAGTTGAAGATGTGACAAGTGAAGAGTATCCAGAATATTTTAAAAGAGACAAGGATTCTGGATTTACTTCTTTCACTATTGAATTGTTAAAGGAAGCCGAGAGACGTGCAAAAGAGAAGAGTGATATGTTTGTTGATGAAATATTCAGAGGGCATGAGAAACCATATATCAGACAATCCGATAGCTTGAAAGAGTTATTGAGGGAGTTAAAAGAGAAAGAGGCGAATCATCCTAAGGCTGAACATAAACATCACTCTTGTGTAAGTTGTCCGGTCATTGCATATCTACATAACCGTGCCATTTAAGACACCTTGCTAAATGATAAAGCTCATTTACATGACAAAAGCATGTAGTAATAATTTGATATTGTATACACTATCATATGAAGATCACTGTCTATTTTGAAATTAGGAGATGTGATTTTGTAGGTTTGTAATAGACTTGCCCAACCTGACCTTACAGCTAAAAAATTGCCTAATGTATCCAGTGAGCCGAACCATCCCGTCCACTTTGCCGCTGGGTAGACGCATATATATCAAAAGGGTTTATAATATAAATATTATTATGGCAAAATTTTAAAACTCATACAAGTTTATGTGACATCCGGCATATTCAGGTTAATACTTTTCCTACTTTACATACATACGTTCCATACTTTGCATACAAATGAGTCTACCTCAACGAAAACATTGAAAACAACTACTTAATATCATACTTGACCGGGTCGGTTGAGTCGTGTCGATGATTCGGGAATCATCGGGAGTCGTTACAATGGTCCGAGGGATCATTGGGTGTTGGTCCATAACCATGTGTACAAGGATTGGCGATTTCTAGAATCGCCGGGCTTATTGCACACACGCAAGTCTTGAGTCCCAGGAATTGGTGATCGGATGGGAACGTGTTAGTTATCATGCATTATGTACTTATAATCATTATATGACTTGTCGGTATGTGAAAACGTGTTTATATATGATAAAATAGGGTTTAACGCGCCGAAAACCCGGATACATAGGCTATAGGCGATTAGGCCATATGGGATAGCCTAATCGCCAGTAAAGTGGCGAGTAGGAGGGTCTTAAGGGCGAATAGGGGCTATTCGCTAGTAACTACTAGCGATTAGCATCCCTAATCGCCTGTAACAGCCTTGTACTCGCCTGATCTGCATATGACAACTAAAAACGCCTATAAATACCACCCTTATGTTTTAAAACATCATTTGTGAAACCCTAATACACCCCAAAGCCACCCCACACCTTATCCAACCTCTGCAACACATTTTTGAGCAACAAATCACATTTCCAAGCCTTACACCTCACAATCTCACCATTTCAAGGTATGTTCTTCATCCCAAACCTTTGTAATGATATTGTATTAATCCCTAAAGGTCCAGACCTGATTTCTAAACATTTGTGTCTTTGAAAACTCATTAAAATCTGTCACACCCTCAAATTACCACTGGCAGGGTTTTACCGCGAGGCGCATGACAAACCAGGATCCAAGTCAACGGTCACAATAAACAACTCTATATGAAAAGCGTAAAACCATAAACAACGATTTTATAAGCGGAAGCATTAAGAAGTATTTAAACAGCTATGCTATGATCCAAAGTATTCAAAACACTTTTTATTACAAAACATGCAACTATGCCTAGACGTCAATGCAGACCCGTGCGCCTAGTTCCATTTGTTGCTACCTTAGCGACCTGAGAAAAACATGCCAAAAAGATGTCAACATATAATGCTGGTGAGTTCACAGGTTTGTTCAATATGTTACCAAAACGTTATCATGTCCATACTATATCAATGTTACCAAGTACGCTAGCTAGGCGTATGTTTTATCACTACTACGATTGGAAACCATTACTAGACACGTTTAGCAATGTTTAGCATGTTTAAGCAGCCCGTATGTTCAGCATGATAATGTTCCTGTTCGAGACAATATGCACCCGCCCGGCCCTCCAAGCCGATGAGTGGGGCAGGTCACGCCCAATAGATCTATCCACATTTCCCCTGTTGTGCATCCCCGCACATTCATGGTTTCCCCGGGGACTTCCAAAGATCGTATAGTAATATAAAGTTAAAACCATAGTATGACATATGTTACCAAAATAGTTTAGCGCAAGTTTTCTCCCCCCAAAATATAAAGCAGTAAAAGTGGGGTCGTGAACTCACCTTAATTAGCGTTCTTCGATTACAAGTAAAGATGTTTAGCCCTTGATAATCCCTCTACCGAAGATCTATCAAAATGTTCACATAAGTGTTCCGACTGATAACCATAAGGTTATCTAGTCCCCGATTGTCCAGATCGTAACCAAGTATGTTTTAAAACGTGTTTGAATGTTTAACCGACACACTAGACCGACCCGACATCCCGTTGGTGACCCATTACCCTAACTAATCAAGTACACATAGATTACACACAAGGTTCAAGCATAAAACACTTAGTTTGTGTCAAAAATCTCATTTCTGCATCAGAACGGTCGAACCAGTCAGTTTTCAGTCTCCTTCGCCCGTTTTACATTTCGTTCGACCGTTTGATGCCTCCTTCGCCTGTTAAACCACATTCGCCCAACAAAAACCGAGGTTCGACCCTCGATATCCTCCTTCGCACCTTCGATCGGTCGAAGGAGGCCAGGTTCGCCCCTGTTGTGTAAATCTTCCTAAAAACGCTTCAAACACATTCAAAACGACTCGAAACATCATCAAACACAGCAGTCAAGCATGGATAACTTATCCCTACAAAACCCCATCGATTTCACCCGATAATACGTCCGTTTCAGCCCTTTCCCAAAATGGTAAAGATTATGGAAACATCACTTTCATGCATGAATAATTTACCCAATTTGGAAACTTTTGAAATCGATTCTTATTCAACTTGAAATGCTCAGTTTGTCGAGTGTTCGATCTTTTCTTATCAATTCTATTGATCATAAATATCATGCATCAAGTCTAGATTCGTTAAAACCCCCAAATACCCATAATATCATCATATCCAATCCTAACCCTAAACCACAATAATCTAGCATCAACAACAATCCTATATCTTGTTTCTATCATAGATACAGCAGCAAATCATTGAACAACACATAACACCACATAATACACAATCGACATATGTTATTCACCCTGAAACCTATGTTAAATGATAATGTTTTGATTTAGAAAGATGTTTAAAAGGTTTTTAATCATAAAAACACCCTTAGAACAGATCCGGACAATTAGGGTTAAATGAAAACGAATTAAAATGCTTTTAAAAAGGTTAAGGATTAAGAACACACCTTGGATTCTTGTTTAGGTATTGTAGATAGGTTAGATTATGAAAAAGAAGAGCAAAAACTCCTTCCTTAGTGATTAAGATTGTTTGAGAGCGTTTTGGGACGGTTAGGGTTTGTGAAATGATGAAAAATGACAAAGTGTGGTATTTATACTACTTCTCCTTCGCCCCATTTCAATGGTCGAAGGTGGCCTCCTTCGACCCTTCCACAGGGTCGAATGAGCCCTGTCCTGGTCGAAGGGAATTCTTTCAATTCCACTTCCCAGGTTCGCCCGTTTACAAAGGGTCGAACCAGGCAATCGTTCTCCTTCGACCACTCGAAGTGGTCGAACCAGAACTCCTTTTTAACTAGTTTTCCAGTTTGTCGTGTTTAACGCATTCTAACACATCTTAACACATAAGCATGCATCCTTAATCTATTTTTAACATATTTAAGCACAGATAATCGTTCACACATCATTTAAACACATCTATGTATGTAATCCACCACACGACCCATAATCTATACATATACTTAATTAGTTCATGTAATGTCACCAACAACGGAACCCGGTACTAGTGTATTACCAAAACGACTCCCAATGATCCTCCAGATCATTGTACCCTGGACAATCCTAACTTGACCCGACTCAACTAACCCAGTTAAGTTCGTTTATAAACGTTTCTCGCTAAGGTAGACTTAGATGTTACTAATATGTTTAAGCCAAACATGCCGGGTGTCACATCATCCCCACGTTGAAAGAATTTTCGTCCCGAAAATTGCGCAAAGCCCCCAAAAGAAAGAAACGAAAAGAACAGAACGAAAAGAAAATTACCGGATGTCACATCATCCCCACGTTGAAAGGAATCTCGACCCGAGATTCATTCCGCTTTAGCAGTAACATGCCTTGATTCGAACGCGCGTTTCGGAAAAAGATGAGGATACTTAGCTTTCATCTGATCCTCCCGTTCCCATGTGAACTCCGGTCCACGGTTCGAGTTCCAACGGACTTTAACGATGCGGATTTTACTCCGACGAAGGCTACGAATCTTGTAGTCGAGGATCTCGACAGGTTCCTCCACAATGCGAAGACGATCATCAACCTTGATCTCTTCCAGTGGTACGATGAGAGATTCATCAGCCAAACACTTCTTCAAGTTAGACACATGGAAGACGTTGTGCACACTACCGAGCTCCACCGGTAAGTCAAGTCTGTATGCCACCGGTCCAATCCGATCCAGGATTGCGAATGGTCCGACATAACGAGGGTTAAGCTTGCCACGCTTTCCAAAGCGTATGACGCCCTTCCATGGTGAAACTTTCAGAAGTACCCTGTCCCCAACCTGGAACTCTAAAGGTTTTCGACGGCGATTAGCATAGCTCTTCTGACGATCCCGTGCAGCAGCCAAACGTTGACGAATCTGTACGATTTTCTCCGAAGTTTCGTACACAAGTTCCGGACTAGTGAGCTGGCTCTCGCCCACCTCGGCCCAACAAAGTGGTGACCGACATTTCCGTCCGTAAAGAGCCTCGAATGGAGCTACCTTGATACTAGAGTGATAGCTGTTGTTGTAGGAGAACTCCACTAACGGCAGGTGGATCTCCCAACTTTTGCCAAAATCGATAACACATGCCCGAAGCATGTCTTCCAAGGTTTGAATCGTCCGCTCACTCTGTCCATCAGTTTGCGGATGATAAGCCATACTCATATCCAACTGAGTACCCAAAGCCTTGTGCAGAGCCTTCCAGAAACGCGAAGCGAAACGAGAATCACGATCAGAGATAATAGAAACAGGCACCCCGTGCCGAGCAACCACCTCCTTAAGGTAAAGTCGAGCCAACCGCTCGAGTCCATCGGTTTCCTTAATAGGTATGAAACGTGCTGATTTTGTCAGCCAATCAACAATCACCCAGATCATATCGTAACCACTAGGTGACCTTGGCAGTTTGGTGACAAAATCCATCGTGATTCGCTCCCACTTCCATTCCGGAACCTCTGGTTGTTGCAGGAGACCAGACGGCCTCTGATACTCCACCTTGACTTTAGCACAAGTCAAACATTTGCTGACGTAAGAAGCTATATCAGCTTTCATGTTTAGCCACCAATAAAGTATCTTCAAATCCTGATACATCTTATCGGAGCCAGGGTGAATAGAATACCGGGATTTGTGAGCTTCATCCAAAACAAGCTCACGCAATCCCCCGAACAATGGGACCCAAACACGCCCCGCAAAATAGTGTAAGCCATCGGTCCTGAGCTCAAGATGCTTGTCAGCACTATGCATAGTTTCAGCCTTACGGTTTCCCTCCTTCAAGGCCTCCAACTATGCAGAACGGATTCGGTCAGGCAATGACGAATGAATGGTGAGCTGTAAGGCTTGAGCACGACGAGGATTCGCAGACTCCTTCCTGCTCAAGGCGTCCGCCACAACGTTCGCCTTGCCAGGATGGTATTTGATGGCACAGTCATAATCGTTCAGGAGTTCAACCCAGCGACGCTGCCGCATGTTCAACACCTTCTGGTCGAAAATATGCTGAAGACTCTTGTGATCGGTATATACTTCACACTTGGTACCGTACAAGTAATGTCTCCAGATTTTCAACGCAAAGACTACCGCACCCAGTTCTAAGTCATTAGTAGTGTAGTTCTTCTCATGAACTTTGAGTTGACGAGAAGCATAAGCAATAACCTTCCCGCGTTGCATCAACACACAACCGAGACCACGAATAGAAGCGTCACAGTACACAACAAAGTCATCCGTACCCTCTGGCAAGGATAAGATAGGTGCAGAACAAAGTTTAAGCTTCAGTATCTGAAATGCTGATTCTTGTGGTTTATCCCAGTCGAACTTTCGGTCCTTCTGGGTAAGAGCAGTGAGGGGTTGAGCGATCTTCGAAAATCCCTCAATGATGCGACGATAGTATCCCGCAAGACCTAGGAATTGCCGCACCTCAGATGGCGTCTTTGGTGCTTCCCAGTCTTTAATAGCTTCGATCTTAGCCGGATCGACATGAATTCCCAGTTCATTCACCACATGTCCTAGGAATTTAACTTCACGTAACCAAAAATCACACTTTGAGAACTTAGCATACAATTGCTCCTGTCTCAAAAGTTCCAAGACCAACCGCAGATGTTCCTCATGATCCGCCTTGTTCTTGGAATAAATCAAAATATCATCAATGAACACGATGACGAACTTATCAAGGTAAGGTTTGCAAACACGGTTCATTAAATCCATGAACACCGCCGGTGCGTTAGTGAGACCAAAAGGCATGACCAAGAACTCAAAATGGCCATAACGAGTGCGAAAAGCAGTCTTCTGAATGTCAGCTTCCCTGACGCGCAACTGGTGATAACCGGACCGCAAATCAATCTTCGAATAGTAGCTGGAGCCCTGAAGCTGGTCAAAGAGATCATCAATGCGAGGAAGAGGATAAAGATTCTTGATGGTCACTTTGTTCAGCTCACGATAATAAATACACATGCGAAGACTTCCGTCCTTCTTCTTCACAAACAAAATGGGAGCTCCCCGGGGGGAAGAACTCGGTCGGATGAAACCCTTTTCCAAGAGTTCCTGTAACTGGCTGGACAACTCTTGCATCTCGGGAGGTGCAAGACGATATGGAGCTCGGGCAATAGGAGCTGCGCCCGGAGTAAGATCAATACCGAACTCAACCTGACGATGGGGAGGAAGACCAGGTAAATCATCAGGAAACACAACAGAAAAGTCATGAACCACCGGAATATCCTCGATCTTCTTCTCATCGTCAGTAGAAACGTTAACAAGTGCCAGAATGGCCGAACAGCCCTTCCGAAGATACTTACGGGCTTTCATGCTAGAAATGATACTCAGCGGAGCACCGCTTTTCTCGCCACGAACCGAAAGAATCTCTCCATCAGGGAGAGGGATCCGAATAACCTTGTCAAAACAAACGATCTCCGCGCGATACAACGATAACCAATGCATGCCGACCACGACATCAAAACTACCCAGGGGTACCGGCATAAGGTCAATGGGGAAAGACAAACCCGACAGTTCCAAGCGACATTCCCCAAGGGCGTGTGTCGCTTCGATTTTCTTACCATCAGCCAATTCTATTAAGTACTTAGCCTCTAAAGGTGTGGGTACTATATCTAGCAATCGACTAACATCCAACGATACGAAACTCTTATCGGCACCAGAATCAAACAAGACAGAAACATAGCGATCATTAAGAAGGAACGTACCGGTAACTGTGTCTGGATCCTGCCTAGCCTCCGCAGATCCAATGACGAAAGCACGTGCAGTCCTGCCTCCGCCGCCATTGTTCCCGCTAACGTTCCCGCCCCTCCCATTATCGCCCTACTTCAGTTTAGGACATTCACGCTTGAAGTGTCCTGCATCACCACAGTTATAACACCCCTGCCTTCCCTGAGTCCCCTGAGCAGCAGGAGCAGGAGTAGCCGCAGGAGTCTGAGTTGGGGTGAGTGCCACCTTGCAATCCTTAGCATGGTGCCCCAACTGATGGCACCGATGACAATGAGCCCTATCACAACCCCCAGAATGGTGAAAACCACACTTGTTGCACTTGGGATGCTTCCCAACATACCCACTCGTCTTCTGCCCAGAAGAAGACCCAGATGAATCAAACTTCTTCGCCGGCTGAGCTGGCACCACACTCTTCCCCACACTATCCCACTTCCTCTTGTTCCCCTCAGCAACCTTCAAAGCAGCACCCTTGGGTGGCAAAACGCTTTCTGCCACCTTCAGGTTAGTCATCCGATGAGTTGATCGGACAACTTCAGCAATAGTGGGAAGATTCCCAGCAGCCACCAACCCAGCAATCCCCGGCACTAGCCCAGACACATAGTGCTCGATCCTCCGGTACTCGGGTGTGTGCAAATCAGGGCACAACACCGCCAGCTCATTCCTCCTCACAGTGTATTCTTCAATCTCAGACCCAACCATCTTGTAGCTCCAGACCTCATGCTCTAACTTCTGTATCTCCTCTCTCGGACAGTACTCACCTCTCAACAGCTGCACAAACTCCGCCCAAGGCATAGCAATAGCCTCCCCCAATCCCATGTTCTGTGTAGTAGCATTCCACCACGACAGTGCAGGCCCCTCAAATGTCGCAGTAGCATACTTTACCCGATCCCCAGCAGGACAGTTACACATAACAAACACAGACTCCACCTTATCCAGCCATCGGAGCAGTCCCACCGTTCCCTCAGTTCCAGCGAAGTTATGGGGCTGACAGTCCCGAAACTTCTTATAAGAGCACTGAGGTGGGGGTGGATTGGCACCAACACCTGAAACACGGTACACGAGTAAAACACAAACGAAAGGACACGAAACCCGAAAATGAGGCAAGGTCGACAGAAATCAACTCACCACCCATGGCATTAATCCCAGCCTGGATATTTGCCATAGCCATGTTCACTTGCTGCTGTAGCAAGTTGTTCAGCTCAGCTTGGGTCATGTTGATGTTTCCACGACCACCGCCTCCAGCACGACCACCACCGCCAACACGACCACCGCCGCCACCACGACGTCCACCACCGCGAGCACCAGACATGATCTAACAAATCAAGAAATCGAGGGATTCAGATTCACTTCCAGTGTCAACCACTAGAAATTTACCAGAGTCAACCTAGGGACAAATCCAGGACTATACATCCAAACTCGAAATTCATCGGGATTTTCATGCATTCCAGTTTATTATTTCGTGTGCACCCGAAATGATAAACTGCTCTACATGGTCCTCCAGATGTACCCCTAATCCAGACCCCAGTCACTGAACATCGTCGCCTAGTAACGTGTGACGATAGGTGCAAGTGTAAGAAGGCATGTGTGTGCTAGAATCAACAAATCAACCCCTCCTTCTTCAATCAAGAAGAAGAAGACAGGAGTAGGTAAGAACCCAAATGAGAGCGGATGATGTAACGGAGAAGCATGATGATGATGTAAGGACACCCCGACAACGTTAGTACGTATCCCACTAACAGACCCAATGTATGTGACCGTCTAGTGTGTGCGACTCGGCTATAGACCAGACCCTACATGCAGTCCTAGTTCACTATAACCATTGGCTCTGATACCACTGGCGGGGTTTTACCACGAGGCGCATGACAATCCAGGATCCAAGTCAACGGTCACAGTAAATAACTCTATATGAAAAGCGTAAAACCATAAACAACGATTTTATAAGCGGAAGCATTAAGAAGTATTTAAACAGCTATGCTATGATCCAAAGTATTCAAAACACTTTTTATTACTGATGACGTGGGTCCTAAAACGACCACGTCTAAAACCCTTGTCAAGAAAATAAAGCAAAGTAAAAAAGGTATTAAGGTTTGTAGAACTTCCTGGAGCTGAAACGCTAACGTAAGGCAGCACGGCTGCCATATGGTAGCTGTGCAGCAGAAAGTGAACAGTAAAAAATATTGGAAATGTAAAAAGGTGCTTCAGCTTTTGACTATTGGCATAAAACAAAACATCACACAGCTCCATGTCCACCTAGAAAATAGAAAAAGCTGAATATGCACCAAAAGGGTAAAGTCTCACTGCAGGCAGCTGAAAGAGAGTCAACCATGGCCAGGTATAGTAAGGATGCTACCCTAAGGGAGCTCCTGGGCAGATTTCTGTTGCCTATATAAGGAGACCCTTGGGTTTGCATTTCACACACTTCTCACTTCTCCTCTTACTCTCATACTCTCTACATTATTAACTCCCAAAGAATACATACTTATTCTCACGCCGGAGTCCAAACGCAGGAGACCCCCTCCTGCGTTAAGGCTAACGGTGTTTGCTACCTTGTGCAGGTCCATTCCAGGAGCCAGAGGATCCCCTTAACCATAACTTAAACCTAATATTCCACTAACCCTTTAACCTAAACATCTCGCAACCTAATCCCGGTCATTTTCCTTGTTGTAGCAACAAGTGGCGCCCACCGTGGGGCTGTCGCTACTTTGAACAAAGCTGTTGAAAGTCCTTCAGTCCCATTTGTTCCTAAGTAACCTCTTTTTGTGATGACCGGCGGAGATAACCGCCAAGACGGGGGTCCTCAAGAAACTCCAGCTAGTAGCCACACCTCCGGTGACGCTGCTGGCCTCGGAACACCTGGAACGGACGGACCATGTGTCGAACCGTCTATAGGAGATATGCTAAACTATCAAACTCCACCAGCCTCGAGGGCTGCTTATGCGTCTCCTAGAGATGACGTGTTGTTACCCGTTGAACGGATGGATATCACCTCGGAGGGAGTACGAAGAAACTTCTTGCAACTCCGAGATCTCTTAAACGGTTATGTACGGGAAGAAAGGTCCAGAGGTGTAAAGGTCAGGCTGTCTTATGATGAAGAACCTACAGTTACCCTCTCACCTTCACCTCCGTTGTGGGGAACCACTACCTCCCCTACAACTCAACGTATCGAAACAAGCCCTCACCCTTACTTAAACAGTCAAGGAGGCCTTCTTTCAGGGGAAGGTCCCAGCAGAACCGTATTCTCTCCCGGGGTCCAAGAGTACACAGCAGAACAGGTGATGGAAGCCACTCAAGTATCCCTGTCATCCTCAACACCCCTATCCTTTGCAGAAGCTCTAAGGTCCCTACCTTTAGCTAGTAGTGCCATGGCTGCCTCCTTGGCAGGAGCCGGAGGCTATGTTGGAGGGCTGACTGCATCTTCAGCGGCGATGTACCTCAATTACTCCCAGCCTCAGCCCACACCTTATATGCCGCCATGTTTTCCCATATGGCCCGGGGGATACCCGTGGCAGTATCCACTTCCTCTAAACCAAATACCGGCAACGGCTCTCCCGGGGGGTCAAGGTGGAGGCATACCCCAGCCTCAAATCCAAGCCTCCACGGTTGACACCCGAACCGGGGCTATACCCTCCGAGCCATACCGTCCCAAGTCACTAGAATGCTTCGCCGAGCACATAGCACATTTTGACTTTCCTAACAAGATAAAAATGCCGGCCAATGAAAAGACGTACGACGGAACCGAGGATCCTGACGACCATCTAAATGTCTTTTCCGGAGCAGCCACTGTAGAAAAGTGGAATAATGCCGAGTGTTGCCACATGTTTATGCAAAACGTTGGTAGGTCCTGCCCGCTTGTGGTTTTGTGGTCTCCCTGCTCGCAGCATCTCATCCTTTGATGACCTACGAAGGAGTTTCACCTCCAACTTTAATCCCTTAAGAAAGTGCACCAAAGACGCTGCCATACTGTACCAAATTCAGCAGGGGGAGCATGAGGACCTCCGAAGCTTCATAGAAAGATACAAGAGAGAAGGTTTGCAATATAGTGGAGCCACCGAAAAGATTCGAGTCTCGGGATTCATGGGGGCCATCCGCCCTAAAAAGCTATTGAGAAGGTTCCATGAAGATGTTCCTCAGACCATGGAAGAAGCTTTCGAGAGAGCCGAGGCCTTCCTTCGGGGGGAAGAGGCTCTCACTCGGCAGGATAACCGAAAACGGGATCGTGGAAGTTGGAGAGACAGCTCCACAGGCTCCCGAAGAACTAACTTTCAACCCTACAACGAGAGGCGATCTGGAAGGCCTTTCGAACCAAGAAGAAATGAAGAAAGGAGACGATCTCCCAGACCTGGAAGGCATCAAGAGAAAGAAAGGCACTTGTTCACCGTCCTAACAAAGACCCCTCAGGAAATACTCTCCACCGAAGAAGTCAAATACACGTTCCGACCTCCCCGACCTCTATCTAAACCGGCTAGCAAGAGAGATACCAGCAAGCATTGTGCTTTCCACAACGACACTGGACACCACACAAATGACTGTTATCAACTAAAAAAGAGGATAGAAGAGGCAGTCAAGTCCGGGGAGTTGGCCCACCTGATTAAGGACATCAAGGGAAGAAAAGATGAGGGGAGGAAGGACAAGGAGGTCAACATGGTTAGGCACGAGGGGCCTCAGCAGATCAAGAGAGCTCGAACCGAGCCTTGGAACAAGCAGTACATTTGCCTCCCTCCAGCACCAGACGAATTGATCATCACCCCTGTAATAGTGGAAGCAGAACTAGATGGCTTCCCTATAGACAGGGTATACATGGACTGTGGTGCCTCATCTGAGGTCATGTACGAAAGATGTTTCGAATCACTGAGTCCAGAGATCAAGTCCAAGCTCAAACCGTCCGACGCCTCCTTGGTGGGTTTTTCAGGGGAACGGGTACACCCTCTAGGGAAGCTCACGCTTAGCGTCTGTTTCCGGGACGGAGACTTATCAAGGACAGAGGAGCTGACCTTCTCTGTTATCAGGTACCTCTCAAGTAACATCGTCATCTTTTCACTGTCAAGGACAGAAGAGTTGACCTTCTCTGTTATCAGGTACCCTTCCAGCTATAACGTCCTAATTGGGAGGATGGGCATAGCGACCTTCGGAGCAGTGGTCTCGACAACACATGGTCTCATGAAGCTCCCAACACCCAATGGGATTGCAACTCTAAAACCAACAGAGGAAGCTCTTCTAATAGCTTCCGTGGAAGAAATGCAAGCTCCCAGGAAGATGAAGGCACCAACCAGTGATCCCGTCCGGGATGTTAGCATAAACCCTGCCTATCCGGAGCAGGCCGTGAAAGTAAACAACCTGCTCCCTGATGAGGTTATGTTTGAACTAATTAATCTTTTGCAGGACAGCAGAGACGTATTTGCTTGGTGTCCCGGGGACATGACTGGGGTTCCCAGAAGGTTGGCAGAACACTCCCTCAACATAGCTCCCTCTTACAAGCCTGTCGTCCAGAAGAAAAGGAGCCTGGCACCTGTCCGGAGCCAGGCTGCCTGCCAAGAGGTTGAAAAACTAGTAGAAGCAGGGATTTTGAGGGAGGTACAGTACAACTCGTGGGTGGCTAATCCAGTCATGGTAGCTAAACAAGATGGTTCCTGGAGGATGTGTGTGGATTTCAAAGATCTAAACAAGGCCTGTCCCAAAGACTGCTACCCGCTGCCCGAAATCGATTGGAAAGTAGACTCTCTCACCGGTTTCCAATACAAGTGCTTCCTGGACGCCTATAAGGGGTACCACCAGATCCAAATGAAGCAGGAAGATGAAGAGAAGACCGCCTTCCACACTGATAAGGGGATTTTTTGCTACCGAAAGATGCCCTTTGGCTTGAAGAATGCTGGGGAAACCTATCAAAGGCTGGTAGATCAGGCCTTCTCAAAACAGATTGGGAGAAATATGGAAGCCTATGTAGACGACTTGGTCATTAAAAGCGAGTCAGGGAAGGCAATGATCGAAGACATCCGAGAAACATTCGACAACCTCAGGGCCATAAACATGAAGCTTAATCCTGTAAAATGCTCCTTTGGGTTTGAGGAAGGAAAATTCCTTGGCCACATAGTTGGGAAGCAAAGCATTAAGGCAAACCCAAGCAAGATCCAAGCTGTCCTTGAAATGAAGTCACCCTCCACGAAGAAGGAAGTGCAGAGCCTCAATGGTAAGATTGCTGCCTTAAAACGTTTCCTACCTAAGTCCGCGGAGAAATCCTTACCTTTCTTTAAAACACTCAAAAATTGTATTGATAAGAAAGATTTCCGTTGGACCAAGGAGGCAGAGGCTGCCTTCCTGGAGCTCAAGAAACACATAGCTTCCCTGCCTGAAATGGCAGCTCCTAAAAAGGGGGAAGTCATAACAGTTTATTTGTCTGCAGGATCTGAAGCAGTAAGCTCAGTCCTCCTTGTTGATAGGGGAAAAGAACAGATACCTGTTTACTTTGTCAGCCGAGCCCTCAAAGACGCTGAAATCAATTATGCTCCCATGGAGAAGCTTGTGTTGGCACTAGTGCATACCGCCAAGAGGCTAAGGCGGTATTTCCAAGCTCACCCAATGAAGGTAATCACTGATCAACCCCTACGATCCATCCTCGAAAAGCCGGAAGATTCAGGGAGGATGGCAAAATGGGCTGTTGGCCTTGGGGAACACAAGATAGAGTATGTGCCAAGAAGGGCTTACAAAGGGCAGGTATTCGCCGATTTTTTAACCGAGCTACCCATCCTACAGACAGAAGAGGAGATGAATGAGGTTGAGGAAGAGCAGCCTAACCTCCAGGGGAAGTGGTGCCTTTTCACTGATGGAGCCTCAAGTGTAGAAGGTTCCGGGGCTGGTCTAGTCATTAAAGACCCTCACGGAACTGAATACACTTATGCCCTCCGTCTGGACTTCCCCTGCACCAATAATGTTGCTGAATATGAAGCCCTGCTGGCCGGCTTGAGATTAGCAAGAAGCATGAACGTTCAAGAACTAACGGTGTTTGTTGACTCGAACCTGGTAGTCAAACAAGTGAATGGGGGATACACCGCTAAAGAACCTTCGATGGTTAAGTACAAGGATAAGGTCAAAGAACTGATTCAACAGTTCAAGACCTTTACACTAGAGCAAGTATCGAGAACTAAGAACAAGCAGGCAGATGCCCTAAGCAAGCTGGCCTCCCTAACGTTTGCTCACTTAACGAAGAAAGTTCTGGTCGAAGTACTTAAGGAACCCTCCATCAATGACGAAGAAGTCCAAGACATAGTCACCGAAACGGAATCCACATGGATGACCCCAATAGTGTCCTACCTTCAAGAAGGAAAGCTGCCGGATAACGAGCAAGAAGCAAAGCGGCTGGTCATCAAGTCAAGGCAATACACGATCGAGGAAGGCAAGCTTTACAAGAAAGGATACTTGGCACCTCTGCTCAGGTGTGTTGGACCCAATCAAAGTGATTACCTCATCAGGGAGGTACACGAAGGGGTATGTGGAATGCATGCCGGTCCCCGTTCCGTGGTATCTAAGCTCATGAACCTCGGGTATTATTGGCCAACCATGCATAAGGATGCCTTCGAGACAATCAGAAGATGTGAAGCTTGTCAACTGCAAACGCCGGTGAAAACCAGCCCAAAACATGATCTTGTGCCCGTCATTTCTGCTTGGCCCTTCTACAAATGGGGGATGGACATAGTGGGACCCTTCCCACTAGCTCCGGGAAGACTGAAATTCCTTTTAGTGGCAGTTGATTACTTCACTAAGTGGCCGGAAGTTAAACCATTGGCCACCATCTCAGGGAAACATGTGATGAATTTCGTATGGGAACAGATAATCTGTAGATATGGCCTACCAGGAGAGATCGTAACCGACAACGGGAAGCAATTTGCCAACAAGCCGTTCAGCAGCTGGTGCATCGAACTAGGCATCAAACAGGTTTTCAGCTCTGTAGCTTACCCCCAGTCCAACGGACAAGTCGAACGTATGAACAGGAGCATTGTGGAAGGCATAAAAGCAAGGCTGGGGAGGTACGGCAAGAAATGGGTGGACGAACTCCCAAGTGTTCTCTGGGCTATCCGAACCTTGGAGAAGACAAGTCACCAGAAAACACCCTACAGCCTAGTCTTTGGAAGCGAGGCCGTCATACCAGCTGAAATTGGGGTAAGCTCAGGAAGAAGCACAAGACGAGATGCACAACACAACTAAAAGGAGGTCTTACTCAACCTGGACCTCCTGGAAGAGTCAAGAGATCAAGCCTCCATCAGAGAAGCCAGATACAAGAAGAAGCTCGAAGCCTACTATAATACAAGGGTTAGAAAGGAAGTCTTCAAACCAGGGGATCTCGTGTTAAGATGCAATGAGGCCAGCAAACAGCAGAGCGTAGGGAAGCTAGGTCCCCGATGGGAGGGTCCCTACGTCATCAAGGAAGCCCACAAAGGGGGATCCTACAAGCTAGCTGACCCAAACGGCAACATGGTCCCGAGGCACTGGAGTGATAAGCATTTGAAACGATTTTATGTTTAAACGGTTGTAATGCTACGATGTAATCCACATGAAACAGCTAATGAATGAATGAACTCTCTTTTTAAAAATCATAGTTCACTTGTCGCTTATCTTATCAAAGGGTGAGCCCCTCCTAACCAGGCTCCATGGGATCCGGCGCTATACCTACCCATGAAACGGGGATGAGCTCCTAGGCCACAACTGCTCAACAGGTAATGAGGGTGATAACCTCCCTGTATACAGGGTGAGTTCCTAATACAATCCACGACTCCATGGGACAAGTCCTTTAGTTAGAATACCTAAACCCATGAAAGAGGGTGAGCTCCTCACACCAAGACAGCTCGAACATGTTCATAACAGGTTATAAGTAACCCCCTAGGCTAAACATAGCCCCGGTTCTTCAACTTAAAAAACCTGGGATTAAAACGAACATTTTATAACCTATAAGAAAGGTTAAAAAGCTGATAGGATAAGCATTGCATCGGTTCCTTGGCTCAGTAGCCTGGGATGGGTGACTGCAGCATCCACCTCATGGCAAAAGGTTAAAGACATTGCAAACACTATAAACGACAAGCACAAATATTCAACACAACCAGAAATTAAATACCAAAAGCATCACCCCTAAGAGGGGGAGCACTTCCACTAACATAAAAGCCCGTAGGCCCAAATCATAAAAGAGTTTTTCAGTACATCAGATTCCCAAAACATAACATAGAAAGATTAAAACATAATAAAGTCATGGAGTGATGGAGTCTTCAGTTTCATCCACAGCATCATCTTCACCAGTGAAGGATAGAACTCGGTTCCCGACATCTTCATAAAGATCCTCGGTGTCAAGGCCTGCAAACGGGTCATCCTCACCAGCAGGAGGGACGGAGTCAACCTTCAAAGCTTGAATAGGGGAGGGGTTTTCAAATACCTGCTCCAAACAAGAAACATCAGACGTACCGGCAGGCTTTAAACGCTTCGAGCTACCCTCCCCGCTATCAGCACTCCCCAACATGATCCGAAGGGGCCTCTTTGACACGTAGGCATTAAAGACTTCATCGGCAACCTCTTTCTTCAAACCTTCAGGCTCCAGTCCTTGCAGGGAAGAGATAGGCTGATGGGAGGCCTTGGAGATGTTAGCAATGTAAGGATAGGTGGAGACCTCCATCGCCTTCACTGCACTCACAAATTCATCACCTGAAGAAGGCTTAAAGGCAGGAAGCTCCTCGATCTTCTGACCCTCAGCGGCTGCTTTGAAACCAGCTTGTATTCCCCCATGACGTCCGAAAGCAATAGCCTTGGCATAAATGTCAGCCAATGGAGCATTAAATTCCTGGGAATGAAGAAAGTTAGTAACAAAACGGGGAACCCCCCTTGAGATCAGCCAATCCCTCTCCTCGGTCAGACGGTCCACTTGAGCTCTCAACTCCACACCAACCCTCTCCACACCAGCCAGTTCTTGCCTAACAGCCTCCCTGGCCTTAGCAAGACCCTCCCTTTCTTCAGCTACCTTCATCTTCTCATCATTCAGACCACGAAACATCTTATCAAACTTCTCTTTCTCAAAACCAAGCTGAGTCCTGGCCACCGCCAACTCATGAACCAAGTCCTTCTCCCGAGCAACATATTTAGTTAACTCCTCCTTCACCTTTTGCAATTCCCCCTCATGCTTTTCATAGGCTCCCTCCACCTGCTCACTCCGAACCAACAAACTACCCCACCTAGACATACCATCAGGAAACAATGATAAGAACTGACCGAAATGAAAGTACATCTTCTTCATCAAGTCTTTGTCCGTCCACTCCCGATGTGCAGCCCTTTCGGCATCAGGAACACAATGGTCAATCAAGTCTCTGCAGACGGAAGGCCTCTTCAACAAGTCAGAACTCTTAATACCCCACTTTGGAACATAAACCTCCTCACTTTGACCCTGTGGGGCAGGAGCATCAGCACTAACACCAGCAACCGATTTTGAACTCTCCCCTCCTTCGCCTCCTGACAGCAACAACTTCTGGTCCCCACTCTTGGCTACCACATCCTTAGGCTTTTTAAACACAACATCATCTTTTTTAAGAGAAGACAAAGTCAACTTACCCTTCCCGGTGGCAGGCATACCTCCCATGGCAGACGCAATCAGTGAGGAATCTTCATCTTCCTCCTCAATAACAAGAGGAACGGCAGGAACACTCCCTGGCCCAGAGGAAACACCTTGAAGTCGCTTGCTGGAGCGACGAAGACTGATGGATCTCTTCACTGATGGCTCTGCAACAGTAGATGGAGAAGAGGTAATGCTGGTATATTCCCCCTGGAAACGGACATGTTCAGTCCTAATCACCACATTCTTCCCCTCAGCAGAGGTCCGAACTTTGAACTTAACATCGGCAATGTCATCCAAGGCGAGGAAGTCAAGAGTGCTCATTTCTGCAAAAAAGGAAAAACAAAGAATTAGACGTCACAAAGGGACAAAAAGGAGGCAAAAGAAAATAAACCTCAACAACACATACCCTCCCCACCGTGATAAATCACAGGTTCTGTCTCCGGGTCATCCCAGTTAACACTAAGACCCATCATAACAAGAAAATCCTCAGGGAAAGTACGGAGACGGGTAGGACAGGTTCGAAGCTTCTCCAATAACTCCTGATCAAGGGTGTCAGACTCAGGCTCTTTTTCATTAAGAGGAGTATCGGGAGACCTCCTTGGAGCAGTGAATGGAAGAAAATCAGAGTTCAAAATGAAAAATTTGTCCTTCCAAGTAGACACAAGGCCAATGACACTGGAAATCAGGGCTGGTTCACATTGAGTTTTCTCAATGGTAAACCAGTTTCCATTTTTGGCTAACCTAAAGAACCGACGATACATGGACAAAGAAGGCTCATGGCCAAGACAACGACACACTACTTCAAAATGGATGATACGGGCTACACCGGACGGACACAATTGATCAAGACTCAGTTGGTGGTATTCCAAAACATTTAAGAAAAACCTAGAAAAAGGGTATCGAAGATTACCCTGATCAAACTGACGAGTATACACGGCTAGTTTACCGGAAGGAACAGAGGTTACCGGAGTCTTACCCTTCGGAACGGAGGGTTCAAAAGACAACGGTACACCGATTTCTGAACAAAACTGTTCAGCGTCAGCCTTAGATAAACGGGTAAATTGAGAAAGAAGATCACTTTTAGCCATAACGACCAGAAACAAGAGTGCACAAGGAAAGGAGGCACTTACCGATTTTATAGGAAGAATAAGGATGCCGGCGAGAGTGGAAATCGTGGGAAAGAGAAGGTGGTTTTACTAAAAAGGGAATGGGATGAGGGATTAAGGGGTTTTCCCCTTTTAAAGTCCAAAAAATTTGAAATTAAATAACCTACAAACGGTTACCAAGGCAAAAATCATCCATCTCCCCATAGGGTGACGTCAGCCTGCATAGCCCATCAAATCAGCAGCCGAGGCAGCAGCTGATGGGACATTGGTCTGCCGCCTAAAAAGTAATGATGGCAAGCAGTATTTAATTACCAAATTAAATGAAGGGACAAGAGTTAGATTAAAATATTAGCAAGGACATGACACAATTTTTACAGCTCCCATAAGGGAGCTTGGGGTCCGTTAAACTCCTCGGCACACAGGTCCGTTACACCAACGCTGCTACCGAGGAACGACACATTTTACAAGTCACAAGCACTTATAACTTCTTTACAAATGCTTATGACTGGGGGGCTGATGACGTGGGTCCTAAAACGACCACGTCTAAAACCCTTGTCAAGAAAATAAAGCAAAGTAAAAAAGGTATTAAGGTTTGTAGAACTTCCTGGAGCTGAAACGCTAACGTAAGGCAGCACGGCTGCCATATGGTAGCTGTGCAGCAGAAAGTGAACAGTAAAAAATATTGGAAATGTAAAAAGGTGCTTCAGCTTTTGACTATTGGCATAAAACAAAACATCACACAGCTCCATGTCCACCTAGAAAATAGAAAAAGCTGAATATGCACCAAAAGGGTAAAGTCTCACTGCAGGCAGCTGAAAGAGAGTCAACCATGGCCAGGTATAGTAAGGATGCTACCCTAAGGGAGCTCCTGGGCAGATTTCTGTTGCCTATATAAGGAGACCCTTGGGTTTGCATTTCACACACTTCTCACTTCTCCTCTTACTCTCATACTCTCTACATTATTAACTCCCAAAGAATACATACTTATTCTCACGCCGGAGTCCAAACGCAGGAGACCCCCTCCTGCGTTAAGGCTAACGGTGTTTGCTACCTTGTGCAGGTCCATTCCAGGAGCCAGAGGATCCCCTTAACCATAACTTAAACCTAATATTCCACTAACCCTTTAACCTAAACATCTCGCAACCTAATCCCGGTCATTTTCCTTGTTGTAGCAACAATTACAAAACATGCAACTATGCCTAGACGCCAATGCAGACCCGTGCGCCTAGTTCCATTTGTTGCTACCTTAGCGACCTGAGAAAAACATGCCAAAAAGATGTCAACATATAATGCTGGTGAGTTCACAGGTTTGTTCAATATGTTACCAAAACGTTATCATGTCCATACTATATCAATGTTACCAAGTACGCTAGCTAGGCGTATGTTTTATCACTACTGCGATTGGAAACCATTACTAGACACGTTTAGCAATGTTTAGCATGTTTAAGCAGCCCGTATGTTCAGCATGATAATGTTCCTGTTCGAGACAATATGCACCCGCCCGGCCCTCCAAGCCGACGAGTGGGGCAGGTCACGCCCAATAGATCTATCCACATTTCCCCCGTTGTGCATCCCCGCACATTCATGGTTTCCCCCGGGACTTCCAAAGATCGTATAGTAATATAAAGTTAAAACCATAGTATGACATATGTTACCAAAATAGTTTAGCGCATGTTTTCTCCCCCAAAAGTTAAAGCAGTAAAAGTGGGGCCGTGAACTCACCTTAATTAGCGTTCTTCGATTACAAGTAAAGAGGTTTAGCCCTTGATAATCCCTCTACCGAAGATCTATCAAAATGTTCACATAAGTGTTCCGACTAATAACCATAAGGTTATCTAGTCCCCGATTGTCCAGATCGTAACCAAGTATGTTTTTAAAACGTGTTTGAATGTTTAACCGACACACTAGACCGACCCGACATCCCGTTGGTGACCCATTACCCTAACTAATCAAGTACACATAGATTACACACAAGGTTCAAGCATAAAACACTTAGTTTGTATCAAAAATCTCATTTCTGCATCAGAACGGTCGAACCAGTCAGTTTTCAGTCTCCTTCGCCCGTTTTACATTTCGTTCGACCGTTTGATGCCTCCTTCGCCCGTTAAACCACATTCGCCCAACAAAAACCCAGGTTCGACCCTGGATTTCCTCCTTCGCACCTTCGATCGGTCGAAGGAGGCCAGGTTCGCCCCTATTGTATAAATCTTCCTAAAAACGCTTCAAACACATTCAAAACGACTCGAAACATCATCAAACACAGCAGTCAAGCATGGATAACTTATCCCTACAAAACCCCACCGATTTCACCCGATAATACGTCCGTTTCAGCCCTTTCCCAAAATGGTAAAGATTATGGAAACATCACTTTCATGCATGAATAATTTACCCAATTTGGAAACTTTTGAAATCGATTCTTATTCAACTTGAAATGCTCAGTTTGTCGAGTGTTCGATCTTTTCTTATCAATTCTATTGATCATAAATATCATGCATCAAGTCTAGATTCGTTAAAACCCCCAAATACCCATAATATCATCATATCCAATCCTAACCCTAAACCACAATAATCTAGCATCAACAACAATCCTATATCATGTTTCTATCATAGATACAGCAGCAAATAATTGAACAACACGTAACACCACATAATACACAATCGACATATGTTATTCACCATGAAACCTATGTTAAATGATAATGTTTTGATTTAGAAAGATGTTTAAAAGGTTTTTAATCATAAAAACACCCTTAGAACAGATCCGGACAATTAGGGTTAAATGAAAACGAATTAAAATGCTTTTAAAAAGGTTTAGGATTAAGAACACACCTTGGATTCTTGTTTAGGTGTTATAGATAGGTTAGATTATGAAAAAAAAGAGCAAAAACTCCTTCCTTAGTGATTAAGATTGTTTGAGAGCGTTTTGGGACGGTTAGGGTTTGTGAAATGATGAAAAATGACAAGTGTGGTATTTATACTACTTCTCCTTCGCCCCATTTCAATGGTCGAAGGTGGCCTCCTTCGACCCTTCCACAGGGTCGAATGAGCCCTGTCCTGGTCGAAGGGAATTCTTTCAATTCCACTTCCCAGGTTCGCCCGTTTACAAAGGGTCGAACCAGAACTCCTTTTTAACTAGTTTTCTAGTTTGTCGTGTTTAACGCATTCTAACACATCTTAACACATAAGCATGCATCCTTAATCTATTTTTAACATATTTAAGCACAGATAATCGTTAACACATCATTTAAACACATCCATGTATGTAATCCACCACACGACCCATAATCTATACATATACTTAATTAGTTCATGTAATGTCACCAACAACGGAACCCGGTACTAGTGTATTACCAAAACGACTCCCAATGATCCTCCAGATCATTCTACCCTGGACAATCCTAACTTGACCCGACTCAACTAACCCAGTTAAGTTCGTTTATAAACGTTTCTCTCTAAGGTAGACTTAGATGTTACTAATATGTTTAAGCCAAAAATGTCGGGTGTCACAAAACTAGTTTCTAAACAAACCCAAACCTCTATAGTTGTTATATGTGATGTATTCATGCAAGATAGGATTTTTATCATTTAAACATGATTGTTCTTGTATTATTATTGTGTTTCTGATCTAAATGAGTTAATATGATGATAAACTAGGAGTTTGAAAGTTCATAGATGTGTAATATTGATATTAGGCGTTTTGACCTGTTTGAATGATTATGGTGGATTGATGATGATATGTTGTGTTTTGTTGATTGTTTGAGGTTAGGATTTACTCTAAGATGATGCTAGAACAGTAGGATATTGTCGGACAACATCATTATGTGATGAAATCTGGATATATGCTATTTAGGGTAAGTTTTGCATGAGGATGTGATGTTTACATGATAATATTGCTATTTTGGGAAAACACATGCATTCGGGAGGGCTAGGGTGATGATAAATTAGGGGTTTTTGCTTGAAATAGTTGGGTTAATGTTTTGGGTTTGATATTGGGTGTTTCCACATGTTTCGGATCTGATTTGGAGGGTTAAACGCGCAAAAAGGCGGAACAGAACAGTAATAGCGAATAGGGGTTCGTAATCGCCTCTATTATAGGCGATTGGCCCCCAATCGCCTGAACTATAGGCGATTGGGAGCCCAATCGCCATTTTGACTAGCAATTACGATGCTACTCTCTAGTTTGACTCCCCTAATCACCAATTGACTTTTCCTAATTGCATGTTTGATTCCTAATCGCGTATATTGCTGCCATATGTATATTTTAACATCCCGAAATACGGATTGATGACTAGAAACATGTTAGGAACCCCGTGACATGTCCAATGACTTGGTAACACGTGTTCGGACTTATTGATGTGTTAATTGAGCGTTATGATAGACTAGGTGAACTATTGCGCATATTTAGTGTTTGATTTCATATGTTGCATGATATCTTGCTTTCGGCTAACACGTGGGATGTCGGGTCACCAATGGGATGTCGGGTCTTGTCTGGTGTGGTCGGTTAAACGTTTAAACATCATTTCAAATGTACATGGTTATGGTCTGGACTGTTGGGGACTAATCAACCTACGGGTTGTTAGTCTAACACCTTATACGCTCGTCATGATAGGTCACGGCCCCACTTTACGTTTTACATCTTGGGGGAGACACATGCTTATACATATTTCATAAATTATCATGTTATACTAGTGTTAAATTCATTTGTGCTATACGATACATAAAGTCCCGGGGAAACCATGAATATGCTGGATAGCATAACGGGGGAAATGTGGATAAGTCTATTGGGACTGACAGACCCCACTCGTCGGCTGGGAGCCGGGCGGGTGCATATTGTCTCGGTCATAAGCATAATCGTTTCAGGCAAAATCATATATCGTTGTCTGTAATGGTTTCCGGTCGTAGTAGTATTACTCATGCGTCTAGCTAACGCTATCATTTCTAACATAGTGATAACATGATGGCTTTTATTACTTAAACGTTTAATATAAAACCTGTGAACTCACCGGCATTATTTGCTGACGTTTTTAGCATGTTTGTCTCAGGTCGTTGAGGTAGCAGCATATCATAGGCGCACGGAGTCTCACGGCGTCTAGGATTCATATGCATCTTATTTAGCTTTTTCAGACTAAAGTACTTTTGCTTTCGTGTTGTAATAAAGTTTTACGCTTCCGCAGCGATGGATCATTTATGAAAACTTAATGGTTTGCTTATGTCATTTTTACGTATCATATAGTGTCGTTTATTGTGACCGTTGACTTAGATCCTGGTTTTTCACGCGCCTCGCGGTAAAACCCCGCACGTGGAATTTGAGGGTGTCACAGATTGGTATCAGAGCCAATGGTTATAGTGAACTAGGACTGCATGTTGAGTCAAGTCTATATCCGAGTCGCACACACTAGACGGTCACATTCATATAAGTCATGTCATATGGGGAATTGCTGGGGTGTTAGTATTACATTCGTTATTATCATTTATGCTTACATCATCTATGTATTACTTTTATTTCTTATCCTATTCTTCATCTTCGTGCTGAAGACGAGGAGGCTTACAATCCTTGCACGGCAGTGGCGTACATTGGAGTGGCTTCGGCATCCTTCGGAGATTTGTCCAAGATTCGAACATCTCCCGTTTCTATACTCCAATGGACACACTTGCTCGCACACATTATCGCACACTCGTACTTGGTTTTTTATATCTTGGGTGTTTTATCATGTAGAAGTTCTTATCTATTCAAGAACGTGGGCGCCTTGTGGTTTTTAAGTCAAGCTAGGAGCACGCCTCGGGGACCATGTAGAGCGACTTATCATTTCGGGTGCACACGAAATAATAAGTTGAGATGCATGGAAATCCTGGTGGACTCTGTGTTTGATCGAATAATCATGATGGAATCCAGTTCTCTGGTTGACCTTGCTACTTATGATTTCTCGTTACCTATTCTGGAATGTGATGTCTTGTCTTTGGCTTTGACAGAAGATGGAAGGACGTCGTGGTGGTCGCGTTGGTGGTCGGAATGGCGGTGGACGCAATAGGAGTCGTGATAACATCAGCATGACCCAGGCTGAGCTGAATAATCTGATTCAGGAACACGTAGCAACTGCTATTGCTGCGCAGCAGGCCGCCCAGCAGGGCCAGGGTGGTAATTTAATTACCCCTACCCTCATTCCTTATCTTTTGTCATGTGGTGTTCGTTTTCTGACCCGTGTTGCTTGTTGTAACAGGGAATGCTTTTCATCCTCCACCACCTCCACCTCCTCCAGTCCACTGTACTTACAAGATGTTCCAGAACTACAAGCCCCATAACTTTAGTGGGACTGAGGGAGCTCTAGGACTACTTCGTTGGTTGGAGAAGGTCGAATCTGCTTTCTCCATGTGTAACTACCCAGAGGAGTTTCGTGTGAAGTATGCTTCAGGGACATTCGAGGGACGTGCCTTGACTTGGTGGAATTCGACTATGCAGACTATTGGTTTACTGGAGGCCCATGCGTTGCCATGGACCGAGTTTGTGTTTTGTTTGAAGATGGAGTATTGTCCCAAGGATGAGATTAAGAGTTTGGAACATGAGCTGTGGAATCATCAGATGGTGGGATCTAAGGTTGAGGAGTATACTACTCGTTATCATGAGTTGGCACTTTTGTGCCCGGATTCTGTCACTCCTGAGTATAAGGCCATTGAGTTCTACATTAGTGGGTTGGTGCCTAAGATTCACGGGTTGGTGATCGCGAATGATGCTACTACACTTCGGGATACCATTCGGTTGGCTCATAGGCTAACCAAACGTTCAGGAGGGTGTTTTGCCTCCTAAGGGTACTGTGGTGAAGACCTCTGATGGCAACAAGAGGAAATGGGAGAGCGTGGGTAAGATTACAGTTCAGCCTCAGTAGCAGCAGTCGAGGAAGTTTGAGACTACAGGTTCGTATTCTGGACAGAGGCAGGGTGGGTATACTGGTAGACTGCCTAAGTGTGATCGTTGTGGGTATCATCACGTGGGGAATTGTAGTTATTGTACCCGTTGTAAGATGAACGAGCATCAGGCCCAGACATGTAGGGTGAATCTTCAGACTCAGCAACAGGTGGTTGCCCCTACTACTGCTACTAATACCACTGCTGCACCTAAGGGTAATCAGGGATGCTACAACTGTGGGGGAATAGGGCACTTTAAGAAGGACTGCCCCAAATTGAAGCAGGGGAATGCTGGGAGGAATGACAGGGGTAACGGGGGTGGCAGCAGGAATGCGTGCGCCTTCGTCATTGGGTCGGGCGAGGCCCGTCAGGATCCGGATACTGTTACTGGTAAGTTTCTTCTTAATGATCGTTATGCCTCTGTTTTATTTGATTCGGGTGCCGACAATAGTTTTATATCCGTTGAGTTTAGCCGACTGTTAGACATAGTACCGACTCCTTTGGAGGTTAAGTACTTAATTGAGTTGGCTGATGGTAAGAATATTGAGGCAACTCATATTCTTAAGGGATGCCAATTGGGACTTTCTGGGTTATCTTTTCCTATTGACCTCATGCCGGTGTCCTTGGGTAGCTTCGACGTTGTTGTGGGTATGGATTGGTTGTCTTTATATCGTGCGGAAATCGTTTGTTTTGATAAAATCATTCGCCTTCCTCTCCCGGATGGAGAGATTCTTTTGCTTCATGGCGAGAAAAGTGGTGTTCCTTTGAGCATCATTTCATGTATGAAAGCATATAAGTATTTACGTAAAGGGTATTCTGCTATCTTAGCTCTTGTTTCGGACTCATCTGACAATGAGAAGAGGATTGAGGACATTCCTGTTGTTCGTGATTTTCCCGACGTATTTCCCGACGATTTGCCTGGTCTTCCACCTCACCGTCAGGTCGAATTTAACATTGATCTTGTGCCTGGTGCTGCACCTATTGCCCGAGCTCCTTACCGCCTTGCACCTCCCGAGATGTAGGAATTATCTAATCAAATACAGGAGTTGTTGGAAAAAGGATTCATTTGACCTAGTTCATCCCCGTGGGGAGCTCCTATCTTATTTGTTAAAAAGAAAGATGGGAGCCTTCGTATGTGTATTGACTACCGGGAGCTGAACAAGGTAACCATCAAGAATCACTACCCACTTCCCCGTATTGATGATTTATTCGATCAGCTCCAAGGCTCCAGTTTTTATGCTAAGATAGATCTGAGGTTTGGATATCATCAATTGCGGGTGCAAGAAGCTGACATTCCAAATACCGCCTTTCGTACACGTTATGGCCACTTCGAGTTCCTGGTCATGCCCTTCGGTCTCACGGATGCACCTGTTGTTTTCATGGACTTGATGAACCGTGTTTGCAAGCCCTATCTTGATAAATTCGTCATCGTGTTTATTGACGACATTCTGGTTTATTCCAAGAACGAGACGGATCATGAGGAACACTTACGATTGGTCTTAGAACTTTTGAGACAGGAGCAGTTGTATGCTAAGTTCTCAAAGTGTGATTTCTGGTTACGTGAAGTTCAATTCCTAGGACATGTGGTTAACGAACTAGGAATTCATGTCAATCCGGCTAAGATCGTAGCTATTAAAGACTGGGAAGCACCGAAGACACCATCTGAGGTACGGGTTACTATCGTCGTTTCATTGAGGGATTTTCGAAGATCGCTCAACCCCTCACCACTCTTACCCAGAAGGACCGAAAGTTTGACTGGGGTGAACCGCAGGAATCAGCATTTCAGATGCTGAAGCTTAAACTTTGTTCTGCACCTATCTTATCCTTACCTGAGGGTACAGATGATTTCATTGTGTACTGTGACGCTTCTATTCGTGGTCTCGGTTGTGTGTTAATGCAACGCGGGAAGGTTATTGCCTATGCTTCTCGTCAACTTAAAGTTCATGAGAAGAACTACACTACTCATGATTTGGAGTTGGGTGCGGTGATCTTTGCGTTGAAAATCTGGAGACATTACTTGTACGGTACCAAATGCGAAGTATACACCGATCACAAAAGTCTCCAGCATATTTTTGACCAGAAGGTGTTAAACATGCGGCAGCGTCGCTGGGTTGAACTCCTGAACGATTATGACTGTGCTATCAAGTACCATCCTGGCAAGGTGAACGTTGTGGCGGACGCCTTGAGCAGGAAGGAGTCTGTGAAACCTCGTCGTGTTCGAGCCTTGCAGCTCACCATTCATTCCTCGTTGCCTGACCAAATCCGTTCTGCACAATTTGAAGCTTTGAAGGAGGAAAACCTTAAAGCTGAAACCATGCACGGTGCCGATAAGCACCTCGAGCTCGGGTCTGATGGCCTGCATTATTTTGCCGAACGAATTTGGGTTCCATTACTTGGGGGTTTGCGGGAGCTTGTCATGGACGAAGCTCACAAATCTCGGTATTCTATTCATCCGGGTTCTGATAAGATGTATCAGTACCTAAAGACACTCTATTAGTGGCCCAACATGAAGGCTGACATAGCTTCATATGTCAGCAAATGTCTGACCTGTGCTAAAGTCAAGGTGGAGTACCAGAAACCGTCTGGTCTTCTGCAGCAACCAGAAATTCCGGAATGGAAATAGGAACGGATTACAATGGATTTTGTGACCAAACTTCCGAAGTCGTCCAGTGGTTGTGACATGATCTGGGTGATTGTCGACCGGTTGACAAAGTCCGCACACTTCCTCGCTATTAAGGAAACCGACAGTTTGGAGCAGTTGTCTCGTATCTATATTAAGGAAGTGGTTTCTAAGCACGGGTTCCCGTCTCTATCATCTCCGATCGTGATTCCCGTTTCACTTCCCGTTTCTGGAAGCAATTGCATAAAGCGTTAGGTACTCAACTGGACATGAGCACCGCATATCATCCGCAAACTGATGGCCAGAGTGAGCGGACGATTCAAACGCTTGAAGACATGCTTCGAGCATGTGTTATCGATTTTGGTAAGAGTTGGTAGATTCACCTACCGCTGGTGGAGTTCTCTTACAACAATAGTTACCACTCCAGCATTAAGGCGGCACCGTTCGAGGCTCTGTATGGACGGAAGTGTCGGTCTCCTCTTTGTTGGGCCGAGGTGGGCGAGAGCCAACTCACTGGTCCAGAAATGGTGTATGAAACTTCTGAAAAGATCGTACAAATTCGTAATCATATGGCAGCAGCTCGTGATCTCCAAAAGAGCTACGCCGATCGTCGTCGCAAACCTTTGGAGTTTCAGGTCGGCGACAGGGTCTCATTCAAGGTATCTCCATGGAAGGGCGTTATACGATTCGGGAAGCGAGGCAAACTTAACCCTCGTTATGTCGGACCGTTCCCAATCCTAGAACGTATTGGGCCGGTGGCATACAGACTTGACTTACCAGCCGAGCTTAGTAGCTTGCATAATGTCTTCCATGTCTCGAATCTTAAGAAGTGCTTGGCTGACGACTCTCTCGTAGTTCCTTTCGAAGAAATCAAAGTTGATGATCGTTTACGTATTGTGGAGGAACCGGTTGAGATCCTTGATTATAAAATTTGTAGCCTTCGTCAGAGTAAAATCCGCATTGTCAAGGTTCGTTGGAATTCAAATCGTGGACCGGAGTTCACGTGGGAACAGGAAGATCAGATGAAGGCCAAGTACCCTCATCTATTTCCTAAGCGTGCTTTTGAATCGAACTATGTTGCTTCCAAAACTAAATGAATCTCGGGTCGAGATTCCTTTCAACTGGGGGATGATGTAACAATGGGAAAATTTTTCTTTTCTTTCTTTCTTTCGTCTCTTCATCTCTGGACTTCATTTAATTTTCGGGATGAAAATTCTTTCAACTGGGGGATGATGTGACACCCGGCATATTCAGTTTAATAATTTTCATACTTTACATACATATGTTTCATACTTTGCATACATATGAGTCTACCTCAATGAAAACATTGAAAACAACTACTTAATATCATACTTGATGTAACACCCCAACCGATGGCGGAAACATCAGGATGTCACGTATTGATGATTGTTCAGTAGCTCATGGTAAATAATAAATTTCATTAAATGATTTAAATAAATTACATACAATTGTTTTACAAGAATTCATACATCAAATTGAATAAAACTATGCACATATCTTCAAGCAAATCTTCAAGCAAGTAGAACCTGAAACATGTTAAGTTGAAAATATTTTGGGTCAACAAAAGTTGGTGAGAATTACATAGGTTTTGATAATCGAATAAAATTGTTGTGCAATTCATGTGTCATGGCAATCTAGTCCATATGTGAAAACATACTAGAAGTAAATCGAGTGCATAATCAACCTTGTGACTGTTGTATTGTGGTACATCCCATACGCTCATGGTTCACTCGTTTATATTGCAGTAACAAACACCCACGCTACCTTTGTAGGAGGTACGTATCCGGGTGGGATTGTCAGTCCAATAGATCTATCAATGTATACCGTTTGGCTGATGAATGTTTATGCTAGAATTGTGCTTACCCTAGTCATGTTCAAGACATAATGCAACATAGAAATACACATAGACACATTGATGATTGAATTGCATATAGAATGTTGTAACATGTTTCACCCCAAAAATGGTGATAAATACAAAAGGGGCTATGTAAAACTCACCTTAGCAAATGTTATACTTCTTGAAAAGATTGAATAATGGTGTTGCCCAAACAATGCCAAATATCACCCTATAATAAGGTAATAAATATGTCTAAGTCTATCTAGTCTACAAACGTATATGTTCTAGGGCTTCGAATTAGGGATAAATGCTTGTTTGATTAATAATAAAAATGTTTGATATTTGAGAGAAATTTAGTAAATAAATAGACAAAATCTTTTCATAAGAATTTAAATTTAAGATGGTCACAATAATGTGTTTAAAGTATAAAAATTATTTTTACAAAATTATTTTCTTTAAAATAGATTTTTAAATCTATTTATTACAAATTGTCAAACTTAAACTTTAATATTTAAAAATATTAAAATTAAAGAATTATTAGGTTAAAATTTTTATTTCTGTTCTAAATAAACAGAAATAATTTGTATAAAATTTTGGTCTAAAAATATTAAAAATTGAATTTATTATGATTTAATTATGATTAAAACTAACAAAAAATGATTAAAAATATTAAATAAATGATTTTTCTGAAATAAAAATCATTTCAGAAAAGTTTATTGTTATAAAAACTTAGAATAATTTTTGTGGAAATTTATAAGGTCGTTTTGATATTTTTATAGAATTTTCTAAATAAAATGGAATAACCTTGATTTATTTATTATATACATTAAATAAATAAATCTTTGAAAACTAAAAATTGTAAGTTGAACTATTACATCAAATTAATACAAGATAATTTTTGTAGAATTTTTAAAAATGTTTTAGCATTTTAAAATGAATTTATAAGATTATAGGTATTATATATATATAATTGATTTGATTGAAAACAAAACAAAAAAAAGTTTGCCAAACCCGGGACTCGAACCCGCGTGGCTCGGGTGATAGGCACCAGACACAACCACTTGGTCCAGACCAGTGGTTGTGTTTGATTTTAGTTTATATAAAATAAATAAGATAATCGTGTTCTTCCCCAAAATTGCAAACAAGCCCTAGATTCTGCAATCGATACATTTAGTGATCAATAGCCCCTGAATCATTGGGGCTATTGATCGTGGATTGCCGAAGGATAAATCCCACCAAAAACATTTAACTTACAGTGTTGTTTCGAGTATAATTATCGAGTCAATGCCGAGGTCAAAACACGAATTCGTATAGTCTAAAACAGAGGATTTTGTGAAGAATTGGGGATTGAGAGAGGTGTAATGGCGAGTTGTGAAGTTTATACAATGTTCAATTTATAGTGAACGGGTCTAGTTATTTGATTTGGCAAGTTTGACCACGACTTGAATGTTCCACGCGTATAATGTATAATTGGGTATGAATTGATAAGAAATTGACGTGTTCGTGGCTTGTTTCAGGCCGGAAATCATGCTACCAATAATATCTCAATCAATTACGAGTCCAAAGGTGTGATTTCAAGTCAATTGGGTGAATTGAAGGAAAGTTTGACTTGGTTTCGTGACTGGAACGTGCAGCGAGCGGGAACAGGTTGTACCTGTTCCTTTCAGAATGGGTTAAATGAAATGAATTCCTAATATAAATCAACATCACATGGTGGCCTAGTGGTGGGCTGTTGTGTTGCGTCTTGTTTGGCTCCGGTTCGAGCCCCGTCAGAAACACGTTTTTTTTAAAAGCATGAAGGGAGGGTAAGGGGGGTTTGGGCCGGGTTCTAGGTGGGCCGATCTTATTTCTGGGCTGGTACATGGGCTTACAGTTTTGGGTTGATGGGCCGATGGTTCATTAGTTAGTGAATCAGTTTTGTTTAGCCAAGGTTTTTACAAAAACTGATTATTTTTACTATAACTGATTATTATTTATTATATATATTATTATTATTATTATAAACTTATATATATACATATATATATATGTATATGTATGAATAATTATTATTGTATTAGGCTTCAAAATATCCCAAAAAAAATAATAACAATAAAACTTGTCGTTTTTAATCCCGTAACGTACAATTATTTAATGCGAAATGTTACACTTGACCGGGTCGGTTGAGTCGTGTCGATGATTTAGGAATCATCGGGAGTCGTTACAATGGTCCGAGGGATCATTGGGTGTCGGTCCATAACCATGTGTACAAGGATTGGCAATTTGTAGAATCGCCGGGCTTATTGCACACACGCAAGTCTTGAGTCCCGGGAATTGGTGATCGGATGGGAACATGTTAGTTATCATGCATTATGAACTTATAATCATTATATGACTTGTCGGTATGTGAAAACGTGTTTATATATGATAAAATAGGGTTTAACGCGCCAAAATCCTGGATACATAGGCTATAGGCGATTAGGCCATATGGGATAGCCTAATCGCCAGTAAAGTGGCGAGTAGGAGGGTCTTAAGGGCGAATATGGGCTATTCGCTAGTAACTATTAGCGATTAGCAGCCCTAATCGCCTATAACAGCCTTGTACTCGCCTGATCTGCATATGACGACTAAAAACGCCTATAAATACCACCCTTATGTTTTAAAACATCATTTGTGAAACCCTAATACACCCCAAAGCCACCCCACACCTTATCCAACCTCTGCAACACGTTTTTGAGCAAGAAATCACAATTCCAAGCCTTACACCTCATAATCAAACCATTTCAAGGTGTGTTCTTCATCCCAAACCTTTGTAATGATATTGTCTTAATCCCTAAAGGACCAGACCTGATTTCTAAACATTTGTGTCTTTTAAAACTCATTAAAATCAGTTTCTAAACAAACCCAAACCTCTATACTTGTTATATCTGATGTATTCATGCAAGATAGGATTCTTATCGTTTAAACATGATTGTTCTTGTATTATTATTGTGGTTCTGATCTAAATGAGTTAATATGATGATAACCTAGGAGTTTAAAGGTTCATAGATGTGTAATATTGACATTAGGCTTTTTGACCCGTTTGAATGATTATGGTGGATTGATGATGATATGTTGTGTTTTATTGATTGTTTGAGATTAGGATTTACTCTAGGATGATGCTAGAACAGTAGGATATTGTCGGACAACGTCATTATGTGATGAAATCTGGATATATGCTATTTATGGTAAGTTTTGCATGAGGATGTGATGTTTACATGATAATATTGCTATTTTGGGAAAACACATGCATTCGGGAGGGCTAGGGTGATGATAAATTAGGGGTTTTTGCTTGAAATAGTTGGGTTAATGTTTTGGGTTTGATATTGGGTGTTTCCACATGTTTCGGATCTAATTTGGAGGGTTAAACGCGCAAAAAGGCGGAACAAAACAGTAATAGAAAATAGGGGTTCCCAATCGCCTCTATTATAGGCGATTGACCCCCAATCGCATGAACTAGAGGCGATTGGGAGCCCAATCGCCATTTTGACTAGCAAATACGATGCTACTCGCTAGTTTGACTCCCCTAATCACCAGTTGACTTTTCCTAATTGCATGTTTGATTCCTAATCGCGTATATTGCTGCCATATGTATATTTTAACATCCCGAAACACGGATTGACGCCTAGGAACATGTTAGGAACCCCGTGACATGTCCAATGACTTGGTAACACGTGTTCGGACTTATTGATGTGTTAATTGAGCGTTATGCTAGACTAGGTGAACTCTTGCGCGTATTAAGTGTTTGATTTCATATGTTGCATGATATCTTTCTTTCGGCTAACACGTGGGATGTAGGGTCACCAATGGGATGTCGGGTCTTGTCTAGTGTGGTCGGTTAAACGTTTAAACATCATTTCAAATGTACACGGTTATGGTCTGGACTGTTGGGGACTAATCAACCTACAGGTTGTTAGTCTAACAACTTATATGCTCGTCATGATAGGTCACCGGTATTTGGTGCCGTCTATTGAGCAGGTTTACTTGTCTTAGAGGAGGGAGCAGTATCAGGTGAGTTTCACGGCCCCACTTTACGTTTTACATCTTGGGGGAGACACATGCTTATACATATTTCATAAATTATCATGTTATACTAGTGTTAAATTCATTTGTGCTATATGATACATAAAGTCCCGGGGAAACCATGAATATGCTGGATAGCATAACGGGGGAAATGTGGATAGATCTATTGGGACTGACAGACCCCACTCGTCGGCTGGGAGCCGGGCGGGTGCATATTGTCTAGGTCATAAGCATAATCGTTTTGGGCAAAAACATATATCGTTTTCTGTAATGGTTTCCGGTCGTAGTAGTATTACTCATGCGTCTAGCTAACGCTATCATTTCTAACATAGTGATAACATGATGACTTTTATTACTTAAACGTTTAATATAAAACCTGTGAACTCACCGGCATTATTTGCTGACGTTTTTAGCATGTTTGTCTCAGGTCGTTGAGGTAGCAGCATATCATAGGCGCACGGAGTCTCACGGCATCTAGGATTCATATGCATCTTATTTAGCTTTTTCAGACTAAAGTACTTTTGCTTTCGTGTTGTAATAAAGTTTTACGCTTCCGCAACGATGGATCATTTATGAAAACTTAATGGTTTGCTTATGTCATTTTTACGTATCATATAGTGTCGTTTATTATAACCGCTGACTTAGATCCTGGTTTGTCACGCGCCTCGCGGTAAAACCCCGCACGTGGAATTTGAGGGTGTGACAGTTTAGCTGAGATACGATTATTCATTGTAGTAACTTAAATTATTATCTTTCATCGCCATTATTTAAAATTTATTCAAAAATACTGTTATCTCATGTGTTTATTTAGTTTTGGTGACTTCCATTTTCATATAAAAGTTGATTATCTTCTAGAGGCATTTAGGGAAGAAATGTGGTAAAATTTAGGAAATTGTTAAGAAACCTTTTTGGACAATTTGAACATATTTGTCAATGCCTCCCCTTTTATAATGGAGTATTATTATTATTATTATTATTATTATTATTATTTTATTATTTTTTTAATCCAATCAGAAGCCACCCACCAATCAAATTAGTGCCCATTTCACTCAGAGGGGGCGGTGTTTGGGGCACAAATGGGGCACGAATTTACCCTTTAAAGCCCTTTTCACTCTACCACTACGCATGGTCTAATAGCCATCCGTTTAACTTGTTTTATCATAATTCATAACTTACAAATCCTTTCTCTGTTGCGAAAGTTCGGCTGTGAATATTTGTATAAACCTTAATATTTGAAACGATACAAGATATGTTTCATTAATAAAAAACACAAAATCGAATATCAACACCTGTTTAGATAATATCAATACAAGTACAAACAATGTCCAGTTGGTATCAGTTTAATTAAGTTCGTGGCTGATACGGTCTTGGCAATCTTTGTACTTTACGACACAAAACAATATATTATTTTGAAAACAACTTGGTTCGTTACGACACTAATACTCGGTATTTTTTTTACAACACAAAAAAAATATATCCAGAATGTTTCATTACAAAAAAAAAAAAAAAAAAAAAAAAAAAAAAAAAAAAAAGTCGTTTAATGTAACCCAAAAAATAAAGTTATGTTTCACATTGGTCAAAACCACAAAAATAAATACCGGCACCGTGGATAATAATGATTTCATCACGATACCGGTATGGACTGACACTTGATATAGCTTACGTTCCCCAAAATTACCCTATTACAAATACAACTCTGTTTTTAACAAAAAATTATGTCAGAGTGTCAAGAAGAAATAAAAATTAAACACACCCATGTACTAACTTTTATTTACATTAACGAAAGAAAGTATCAAAGAAAAATCAAATTAGTAAAAAAAATATAATGGTTTAAGGGCGTATATTAGATATAGTACATGGTGAACTGAAACTAATAAAACCAAAGAATATATAGCCACTAAGCCTATAGAAACACAAGAAAAAAATGATGAGAGGGGAATATTCATATATAATAAAGACGTATTTACATGAATCGAAAATCATACCGATTCGAATATCAGTATCGATGTTGTTCAATCGGTATTGATTTCATTGTTCACGGTATGCTAAGTAAAAAGTCCAACACAACTGCGTATTAACTTTTTTCAAACAAAAAATAATTTATTATAGAAAATTCAAGTTAGTATATAATTACCGTGAAAAGGATAAACCGTTAAAGCACCGACGTTGGTTTTTAGTATGTATATAAATATATAATATAAAGGGTGAAATTGAAACTTTTAGAAAACCAATTAATAGTTACATACTAAAGCTTAAGAAAAAAAATACATAGGGAGGTTCTCTAAAAAGTCTTTTTTTCTCTAAAAAAGCTAAGGAATTGTACACAACAAATTTAGTTATTAATTGTTAAAATTATTTAGTTTAGGACTACTCATTTGACAAAGGCTCTTGCCTCTTAATAGAAGGTCTTTGGTGCATTATCAAGAAAGAAGTAGATATGTAACATTTACCACTAGCAAAAAATGGTTGAAATCAAAGTTAGTAAGAAAAAATATGTGGAAGGTTATTGCAGAAACATAAGTGTAACATCCGGTTGGGGACAGTTAAACCGATGCTGCTATAGGAGTTATCATTTCCTAAACTTCCAAGACCAGTAAGCTGGGAGTGTCATACCTCAACCGATGGCGGAATACATCGATGCGTGACTTGTGATAGATTGTTCAAAGACTTCATATACTAGAATTTGTGACAAATAGTTTAAATTGTTCATTTCATAATATTAATAACAAGCACAAATTGTTCAAAAAGAAATACAACATTCATGATTTCATAGATTAAAGCAGTGTGTTTCTAAGTCCAATCCTAACGAGTTTCTTGAATCATCAATTCAAATATTTCCTGAAACATGTATATAATATCTGTCTACACATAAAGCATTGGTGAGCATACTAGTTTTGATCTACGTACATAGTATAAGAAAGTTCTACTCAAATCATCATGTCATAGTCATGCGCATACAGAACCTTACAAAAGGCATCAACACTCGAATACACAATTTAGAAAACTTAACATGACCCATAAAGGGGGTGGTGTGTCACTCCTATAGCGCTATACATGTAAGGTGGGTTGTATACTAATAGACATTTGTATGTAAGAATTAGATTCTAGCATGGCATAGCATATAAGCATTAGATTGAGCATAAGAGTATAAGAGTATGAAAAAGTTTAAGGTTTTTGTATAGATACATGCTAAGCCCCAAAGAGTTTAAAGAATAAAAAGGGGAAAAGTATGAACTCACCTTATGGTGCGTTAAAGTTCTCAAAAATGAGTCTTGAAGAATAGGGTCCTTAGCTCCGATTAACTAGAATTAGAAATGTAGGAGTTTTAGGTTTGAGTTTTAGGTATAGATTCAAGAGAGTGAAGCAAGCCTTTTAGGCGAACCAAAGCACAATTGTCCCTTTAGGGCAATTCGGATGGCCATGAGTTGAAGTTAGACCAAGCACAAAATCACCATGAAGATGATTTGGATGGTTTGAAGGTTAGGAATTTGAATCCATAAGAAATGTTCGTGTCACGACCACTTCGTTTATGAGATAAACGTGGGTCTTGGACACGGGATTTCCCTTTCTAGTGTGGACTAATCCATATCACAAGAAGGGTCAAGAGATTTGGCAAGGTAGTGTGTAACCACAAACCTTCCAAGAATTTGTTATTAGAGTAATAGGATTAAAGATTGAAATTATACTTATGATAATACATAATATAACTAAGAGGTTTAAGTAGAGTATGGTGAGTTGTTTGAATGAGCCTTGGCTCTCCTTTGTCAACCCTTACCATAGCACAAAATCCATCCAACATTGAATTGTTGGTGGACTTGGTTGGTATCTCTACAACAAAGATCCTAGATCATAAAGAACAATGGAAAATAGTCACATTTGAGGCCTCTTTTTGGTGCTTTACCCTTAACACATTTCTATGGATAAGCAAGGGGTAGATCCTAGAGGTTTCTCCAAGGAGTTTTAAGTAGAAAAGAAGAACAAAATCAGTAGAAAAGGTAAAGGTTTCAGCTCAAGATCTTACCGTTGTGAATCAGGAAGTTGCTTGAGAAACCTTGAAGATTAGAGAGTATTAGAGAGAGTTTAGAGGTGAACAAAGGATTAAGGAGTGGGGAAGAGGAGTATTTATAAGTGGGTAAGGTGGTTGGGTCATTAAGGGAGTAATTAGGGTGGTTAGGAGGTGATTAGTTGGTGGTTGGGTGTAAATTCGCGAGTTGGTCAAGTTGCTGCTAGAAAGGTCCCATCGCGCTACGTGACGGGAATCCAGTATCTGGTCACGCAACACGACCAGGTGTTTAGGCCCAAAAAATGTTTTTTGGTTGGGCTTGGCCCAACAGACTTGGTTTTGGACGTGTTTTGGGTTAAAACTAAAGGTTTAAGCCCATTTTGACATGTTTTTGGATTGGGCTTCATTCCTAACTCGTATGGGTTTGTTTATGCTTCAGTTTAGAGTTAAAATTCGGTTTTTAAGCGTAAAATGGCAACATGATTGTATTAAATTGAATATGCATAATTGATTATGAATAAGTGTATTTGACTAAAAGGTTTTCCATGGATCATAAGCTCAAGATTACAAGGTGATAAAATGGAGAAATACAAGAGTACAGGTGTGACATCCGTCGCCCTCGTCTTTCATTTAACTAACAATAATAGCCCTTCAAATATAGTCCATGTAATTTTCGTCGTTTTTAAATTTAATTTTTAGTGCGAACTAAAATATTATTATTTATATGGATCGAGTACAGGGTTTTAATCAAACACGTATCTTGAAACGTCTATGTAATAAATTTTATAAAAAAAAAGTTCAAGTTTTATAAAGATTTGGAAACTTTTCAGTTAAGTTAAGTTAAGTTAAATTAGGTAAGTTTTATAAAGAAAAATTAATCTAATTATATTAAAAACTAACAAGGTTAAACATGAGGGACCAAATCTTCCAAAATCCAAAGTTTTAAAACAAACTCTTCTTCTTCCTTGTTGAACTCGTTTTCCGGCGGACTAGTTCCGGCGACCGGAATAAATTCCGGCGAGGCTGTTTAAGTGACTTTTAAACGCGTTTTTGACCCAATACGTTTTTCTCCACTATTAATCATCGGTTTCCAAACCTTTTCATTAACCATAAACATGTATTAAAATTAATCTCGTTTTATATGTAACCATTCGGACTTAAAGACCCACTCAAAACGCTCGGATTCCATCACCATTATATAAACGGAACATCCTACTTCGTTCTGCACTTTAACACAATCAAAACCCACTTTAAAGACGATCCAAACACATTCAGAAAGCTAGATAATCAGCTCCAAAGTGTGCGGCCTGTTCTTCTTCATTTCGATCAATAAAACGCGAATGTAAGCTTCTATTTTTGATGCCGTTTTATTTCCTATATAGTTCCGAACAAAAGCCCCATGAATTCGTGGTGTATTCTGTTGAGTCGTGAATTATTAAACTTAGGGTAGGGTTAGGGTTCTTGAGGTTGATTTGGGGAAGAAGATGAGTTAGGAAAAACATTGTTTAAAACCAATTTTGATTCATTTAAAACACAAATGAAGGCTTAGTCTAGTGGAAGGTGTGGTCTTTCTTGAAGCACAGCAGCCTGGGTTCGAGTCCAGGGCTGCTCATTGTTTTTGTTCTTTTTTTTTTAGTTATTTACTATTTACATTTCTTCCATTTAATTTATATTGTACCTAAACTTGAAATATTCATAATAAATTCATTTTTCATCCAAAAATTATGAAAATTTAGGTGTAATGTCTTGACACCATAAAGAAAATTATCACACTTTTGCTTTCTGAAAATTATTTAATTTTCGTTATTTTATTAATTTAAATTGTTTTAATCATAATTAATTGATAAAAAATTCATTTTTAATGATTTTGATCTCAAAATTTTAGGATAATTATTTCTAAGCATCCTAATCTGAAATAAAAATTATTGGTTCAGAAAACATTTATTTTTATTAACTTTCCTATTTTTAGTCATTTAAACATGATTTAATCTCATTAAATCAATTTTAAATATAAATAAGTTTATAAAAACTATGGGAAAATTAATTTCATTTATTTACATCAGAAGGTATTTATTTTCTATAACAATAATAACTTTGGATCATGTCTTGTATTTTTAGTCTTATTTACATTTAAATAGACATAATTAATCAATTATTTAATTGAACTATTTAAACATCTATTTTATAAATACCTTTCTTATAAAATAGAAATGTTTTATGTTTGAAAATCTTAATTACCATTTGTTAGATCATTGTGAAACACATAATTATTTATTTATGATTCTCGTATTTATTTTAATTTAGTTAAAGTAATTAACTAAATTATTTTGTCTTAATTATTCAAACATATTTTTATTTTAGAGTTAATAGCCATTTTCGTCCCTGAGGTTTGAGCCAGTTTGCCACTCCAGTACAAAAGTTTTTTTTTTTGCAATTCCTTCCCTGAGGTTTGGATTTTTTTGCCAAATTCGTCCTTTTCACTAACCCAGTTAAAAAAGCTCGTTAATGTCAGGGGTAGTGTTGTCTTTTTACCTCTCAGGGACGAATTTGGCATTTAAAATTCAACCTTACCTCAGGGACGAATTTGGCATTTATAAATCATAGAGTTAAACAAGCTTTGTTTGTTAACTGGTGCATCAACCCATAAACTTCATCTCGGCTCTTCACCAAAAGCTGCTCAGTTCGACGCTCAACTGACACCGCCTGAGCTGCTCGTGTTTGAGAATCAACACCGACTCGAGCCACATCATTTTGTACAAAAAAATAGATTACCGATGGAAAACTTATAATCCCTGTAATTATATTGTCACAATAACTATTTATATAAAACCTTAAAATTTAAACATAACATGCTCCCCACCTGGCCTATTTTGACATACCCAAACAGGTTTTGACCCGTACCACTTACCCGCCAGATATTTATTTTCCTTGTCAAGAATTCTGTCTTCCAACTCTGCCTGCAAAATAAAGTAAATATTATGATGAATCATGTAATCTTATTTAAACAAAATAATTGAGATTAAAATCCATACAGCTTATGTATTGATCAATATCACACAACGTGTGTTCACTTGCAATAAATTTACTCTGTATGTGTATATATTTTGCTAATATGTGATAGTCCTGAAATTATATAAAGTACCTTTCTTTCAGTTTCTTCCAACTTTAGATTCATAACATTGATTAATTCCAAAGCTTTAGCATACTTTATTTCAGATTCATCAGCTCTTTGCCTCGCTGATTCTAATAAAACCTGAAAATTAACACGTACATAACATGGATGATTCACCAAACCAAAGAACTAAAAGGTTACAAACCTCGGTAGAAATCCAATTAAGACCAATTAAGATTTTGCACAATCTTATCTTCAAATATCATAAATGTATGCAAATTCACTTGAGCCATTCTCTTACTTTCAAAAACCGATGTCTTTTCAAGTTAAGCTGCCGGATTTAGTTAACATAACTCCAGATTTAAGTTACATCAGGGAGAAAAATCAGCTCAAGTGCTTTGAGTTAATCTTATACTGATATTAATGCAAAGTACATAAATATTATACAAAAAAAAATGAGAACTACAAAAAAACATTACCTTAATGTTTCCCACCTCATTTGTTAAACTTTCAATCCTTCCAGAGTCCTCTGAATTTTTCACCACAGACAAAGCTCCATCAGATGCTTCCTTTGCAGACTCAGGTTTCTCAGAAAGCATTGCTTCATTCAATTCAGTCTACACGATAAGGTAACTTTATATTTGTGACAATACAAAACAATATCTTTTTCATGTTTGTTAAAACAATCAAAATTACAATCCACATCAACAGTAATCTCCTGAGAGCTAGTATGCATTCAGGTGTTTTGAGGTTATTTCTAGATTTTCTTTGATGATTACATAACCATGTGATAAGAAATAGTCAACGCCACATTAGGCTGTAATCCAAATTGCTAACGTACACCGTTGATTTCGATGGGGCTAATCCTCCACTACGGTTTGATGAGGGTTTTGTTAGGGTTTTGTTTGATGATGATGATGATTGAGGTGGGTTTGGTGTTGTTGAGGAATATCTGTAGTAGAATACGTCGTCTTCTTCGTCGTCGCTGTATTTTCCAACCATTTTGGAATGATTTTGTGGTTAAATTGATAGACCTGAGGATTATTATTACGATAATGAATGGTTCATTTATTCTAAGATAAATAAGGTTAGATTAAAATGAAGGAGGTACAGCTGAAAATCTAACAAACAAAGCTTGTTTAACTCTATGATTTATAAATGCCAAATTCGTCCCTGAGGTAAGGTTGAATTTTAAATGCCAAATTCGTCCCTGAGAGGTAAAAAGACAACACTACCCTTGACATTAACGAGCTTTTTTAACTGGGTTAGTGAAAAGGACGAATTTGGCAAAAAAATCCAAACCTCAGGGAAGGAATTGCAAAAAAAAAAACTTTTGTACTGGAGTGGCAAACTGGCCCAAACCTCAGGGACGAAAATGGCTATTAACTCTTTTATTTTAATATTCAATAGGTAATAATTATATTACATAAACCACATTTACAGCTCTTCATATGTTATTTGTGATACACAACTTTTACATTAACGTGACTTATCATAAAAACTCTAATTCCCCAAATCGACTTAGCAAACCCTAATGCCTTAGACCCTAGATACCTTAGACTTTTTAGACTTTTCCTTATTAGTATGCTTACACATTATAGGTTGAATTCCTCGGAAATCCCATTACTTAGATCACGACCGCTTAAGTGGATTTTGAACGCTTTCGCAAACTGTGAGTATATCTTTCCCCTTTTTACTGTTTTACTCTTTTGGGGTGACTCATGTACCATTATTATTAAACTTATGTATACTCTTTACAACGCAATGTGCTCTTTGATATGTTTTGTGTGAATTGTATGAACGATTTGTCCAAGTCATTAACCTTTGGGCCGCCCCTAACAATGAGTAGTACTACGAATTATATCCCTTGGTTACTTACGTGAACGAGTTAAGTCCTTGGTCATTGTTATGGTTTTTCTTGAACGATGGTGTGAACGATTATTGAACGATGGGAGGCTTGATTTTGACCCTTTTACATATTACAAACATCAAGGCACATAAATTGCAAATTACTGGTTGAACGAAAATGGATATACTCACCAATGCATTATATGTGTTGACAAATTATTTTGTACATGTTTCAGGTGAAGTTTGATCTTGCATGCTTTTCACGCTTAGGCTGGATCTAGTGCTTAAATAAAAGTTGAACATTTATTATTTATGTTTGAGATTTATATTAAGACTCTTTGTATTTCGTTTTGAACAATGGAAGTTATTTGCTATTAATATTTACAATTTAGTCCATGTGCTATTGAACAATCGTCACTACGTGACACCTCGATGTTTCCGCCATCGGTTGGGGTGTTACAGATTGGTATCAGAGCCATGGTTATAGGGAATTAGGTTATTAGAATGCCTTTTAGCCTAGACTATAACTAAGTTTACTTTCACGAGTCTTCTCGTGTATATTTCTCTCATTTCTTATATTTTCCTTCATGATATTTTCGTTATGATTATTTCTCGTTATTCTTTCGATATTTTGCTTGGCGAAGAAGACACTCGTATTTCACAAATGAAACGATATCATCAAGTTAGGAGTGGTATCCATACCTTGGTGATTAGTTTCACTCCTTTATATGTTATTTATCTTAGGAATATATCTTTGAGATAGGAGTAACATCCACACCTCAAAGAGTATTTCCTTCAAAAAGGAAATTAACCACTAAGCTGGGAGTGAAATCCTTAACTTAGTGATTGGTTTCATTCCACAATCGTTTTCAATTTTGAAATACATCTTTGAGTTAGGAGTGAAATCCGCATCTCAAGGATCTATTTCTGCATCTCGTTTTAAATCTCTATGGAAATGTTTTATGATACTGATATTTATGTTTTGTTCATCATCCGTAGACTCAAATGATAAATTATGATTTTCTTAAATATTGGTAATCTATTACATACGTTAATTGTCACACCCTCAAAATCCACTTGCGGAGTTTTACCGCGAGGCGCATGACAAACCAGGATCCAAACCAACGATCACAATAAACAAGTCTAAATGAAATAAAATGCAATTTCAAAACATAGTTTAAAATCCCGTTTACAGCGGAAGCTTATTCAAAACATTATCCAAAATAATAAACCAATGTTCAATGTTGTAAGACCATGCAACCCTAACATAGACGCCGTGCAGACGCGTGCGCCCTAGTCCAGTCGTGCTACCTTAGCGACCTGAGAAAACATGTAAAAGTTTACGTCAGCACAAAAATGCTGGTGAGTTTACAGGTTTTGTATCCAAGTACCAAGTCCACCTGTCCATACTATAACAAATAGAAAACCAGTATACGCTAGCTAGGCGTACGTTTTGTTACTACCACGATTGGAAAACCATTACTAACTCGAATACCAAAAGTATGCCCGATGTATGTTCCTGTTGTTCCTGTTGTTCCTGTTTGAGACAATATGCACCCGCCGACCCTCCAAGTCGACGAGCGGGGTTGGTCACTCCCAATAGCGCTATTCACATTTCCCCGTTGTGCAAACCCGCACATTCATGGTTCCCCCCGGGACTTCCAAAGATCGTGTAGTACACAAGAGAAACCCATAGTATGACAGTAGTTACCAAATATAGTTTTAACACATGTTTTCTCCCCCGAAAGTATAAAACCAGTTTAAAAGAGGGGCCGTAAACTCACCTTAAGTTCCTTTACTCCTTAACCCGAGTAAACTCAGCTGCTATGCTAGTCCCGTAAAGTGGCGACCTAACATACGACAGTTGCAAGTACTTAGACTAATAACCCGCAGGTTAATTAGTCCCTAGATGTCCAGACCATAACCAAGTTCGTTTGAAAACACCGTGACTGTTTAACCGACCCAAAGTACAAGACTCGACATCCCATTGGTGACCCGAGACTCCCCGTGTTATGTTTACGCTCCAAAACGTACAAATACGCAATTACACTTAACACACGTTAACGTACAACAAGTTATAGCACATAGTTCACGTATCACCAAAATACATCCAAATATATGTTACCAAGTTATTAGACATGTTACGGGGTTCCTAGCATGTTACTATATGTCAAATCGGGTCTCGGAATGCTAATATACACTTACAGCAGCAGTACACGCGATTAGGGAGGCTAATCGCATGAAAGATCACACGATCAGGGCTAATCGCCCCTAGTGTCACGCGATTGGGGCTACTCGCCCCTGTGTCACGCGAGTGGGGCCTAATCGCCCCTGTGTCACGCGAGTGGGGCCTAATCGCCCCTAACACAGGCGATTAGCAAGGCTACTCGCCTGTAACCTTGCTGTTCCGGTTTTTCGCGCGTTTAACGCTCCAAATCAGATCCAGAACGTGTGTAACTACCCAATATCATTCCAAATACTATCCTAAACATGTTTCAACCAAAATCCTTCGTTTAACCTCGTATAATCAGTCCTGCATGCAACCCAGTAATCCAAACATATACACATAGCATGCAATCATCATACTAACATGCATAACAATAACCCTAATAATCAATTAATCAGATTTCTATCATCATACTATCAATATCAATTCTGATCTAACCAAATAACATATCAATCAATCATCATGAATCATAAAAATCCTATCTTTCTAATCATACATACCCATAACGCATGTTTATTAGTTATAATCCGATTAACAACCCTTATTGACGATTTTCAGAAAGCTTTTTCGTTTATGAACAGGTCTGGACCATTAGGGATTGATTAAAAACGTTTACAAAGTGTTATGGATGAGAATCAAACCTTGGAATTGTAAAAGAATGATGGTTAGACCTTGAAACCTTGTGTTTTTTATCAAAATCGCCTTCCAGAGGTTGTTTTAAGTGTTTGGGGCGGTTATGGGACGACTAGGGTTGATATTAGGAAGTTTAGGAGGTTAAGCATTGTATTTATAGGCGTTTCTAGTCGTCCAGCACGTTATAGGCGAGTATGCAGCAGTTACATGCGATTAGGGCTGCTAATCGCATGAGATTGGGCCTAATCGCCCCTATGTATACACGAGTAGCCTCCTACTCGTGTCTATTGTTCCCTACTCGCCTCCCCTATGGGCGATTAGGCTTCCTAATCGCCTGTAGGGGTTCCTTTTGTGTGTTTTGCGCGTTAAACCCCGTTTTAACATATGTTAACACATATTAATGTACCGACAAGTCACATAATGATTGTAAACACATAACACAAGTAAATACACATATTTACACTCGTTCACCAATTCCCGGGACTCGAGACTCGTATGTTCCGTATGCCCTGACGATCCCACCGATCGTCACCGTTTGTACACTTGGTTAAGGACCGACATCTAATGAACCTCTAGACCAACATCCAATGATCTTCTAGACTAACCAATAGTTCCCGAACCATAACCCGACTTAACTAACCCAGTTAAGTACAATATACGCGTGACTCGCTAAGGTAGACTTTCATCTAGACAACGTTGTTAACCCGAATTTGCCAGGTGTCACATCATCCCCACGTTAAAAGAATTTTCGTCCCGAAAATTTGTACAAGTACCAAAAGAACAAAAGAAATAACGAGGGAAGCAAACAAAAAGATAGAAACCAAGATAGGGATTTACCCGAGTTGTCACATCATCCCCACGTTAAAAGGAATCTCGACCCGAGATTCATTCAGCTGCCGAAGAGACATGTCTCGACTCGAACGCTTCTTTAGGAAAGAGATGAGGATACTTAGACTTCATCTGATCCTCCCGTTCCCACGTATATTCCGGTCCCCGATTCGAGTTCCACCGAACCTTAACGATACGAATCTTGCTGTGACGTAGGCTACGAATCTTGTAATCAAGGATCTCCACAGGTTCTTCCACAATCCGAAGACGATCATCAACCTTGATCTCTTCTAGTGGAACGATGAGAGACTCGTCAGCCAGACACTTCTTCAAGTTTGACACGTGAAAGACGTTATGTACGTTACCGAGCTCCGTCGGTAGATCAAGTCGATATGCCACCGGCCCAATCCGTTCCAGGATCGTAAATGGGCCGACATATCGTGGATTGAGTTTGCCACGCTTCCCAAAGCGTATGACGCCCTTCCACGGTGAGACTTTTAGAAGTACCTTGTCATTGACTTGGAATTCCAGTGGTTTGCGACGCTGATCAGCATAACTCTTTTGCCGGTCCCGTGCCGCCGCCAACCGATTACGAATCTGTACGATCTTTTCCGAAGTTTCGTACACTAGTTCAGGCCCAGTGAGTTGACTCTCACCCACTTCAGCCCAACAAAGAGGAGAACGGCATTTCCGTCCGTACAGTGCTTCGAACGGAGCAGCCTTGATGCTCGTGTGATAACTGTTGTTGTACGAAAATTCTACCAACGGCAGATGAGCTTCCCAACCCTTGCCAAAATCGATCACACACGCCCGCAGCATGTCTTCTAAAGTTTGAATCGTACGCTCACTCTGACCGTCAGTCTGTGGATGGTAAGCCGTACTCATGTCTAGTTGGGTACCCAAAGCCTTGTGCAAAGACTTCCAGAAGTGAGAAGTAAAATGGGAGTCACGATCCGAGATAATAGAAACAGGTACCCCGTGCTTAGAAACAACTTCTTTCAAGTAAAGGCGAGCCAAACGATCCATGGTGTCGGTCTCCTTAATGGCAAGAAAATGAGCTGATTTCGTCAACCGATCGACAATCACCCATATCTTGTCGTTCCCGCTTGGTGACTTAGGAAGTTGTGTGACAAAATCCATAGTAATCCGTTCCCATTTCCATTCCGGAATTTCAGGTTGTTGCAGGAGACCCGATGGTTTCTGGTATTCCACCTTGACCTTAGCACAAGTCAAGCATTTGCTCACGTATGAGGCTATGTCCGACCTCATGTTTGGCCACCAGTAAAGCACCTTCAGATCTTGGTACATCTTATCCGAACCAGGATGAATAGAATACCGGGACTTATGAGCCTCATCAAGGACAAGCTCCCGTAGTCCCCCGAATAAAGGAACCCATATGCGTTCTGCGAAGTAGTGCAGGCCATCAGGCCTTCGCTCTAGGTGCTTGTCGGCACCGTGCATAGTTTCAGCTTTAAGGTTTTCCTCCTTCAAAGCTTCCAATTGGGCAGAACGGAGTTGATCAGGTAACGACGAATGGATAGTGAGCTGCAACGCCCGAACGCGACGAGGTTTAGAAGATTCCTTCCTGCTCAAGGCGTCTGCTACAACATTCGCCTTGCCAGGATGGTACTTAATAGCACAATCATAATCGTTCAACAGTTCGATCCAACGGCGCTGCCGTATGTTCAAGTGTTGTTGGTCGAAAATGTGCTGGAGACTCTTGTGATCGGTGTAGATGGTGCATTTGGTACCGTACAAGTAATGTCTCCAAATTTTCAACGCGAATACCACGGCACCCAACTCCAAGTCATGAGTCGTGTAGTTCTTTTCGTGCACTTTGAGTTGACGAGAAGCATACGCAATCACTTTCTCGCGTTGCATCAACACGCAACCGAGTCCATGAATGGAAGCATCACAGTAAACAACAAAATCATCAGGACCCTCAGGTAAAGACAAAATAGGAGCAGAACACAGTTTAGACTTCAGTTCTTCAAACGCTGACTCTTGTGGTTCACCCCAGTCGAACTTCCTATCCTTCTGAGTGAGAGTGGTGAGGGGTTGAGCAATCTTCGAGAACCCCTGAATGAAACGACGATAGTAGCCCGCAAGGCCTAGGAATTGCCGCACCTCAGTTGGCGTCTTTGGTGCTCCCCAGTCCTTGATCGCTTCGATCTTAGCTGGATCGACATGAATTCCTAGTTCATTAACCACATGTCCTAGGAATTGAACTTCGCGTAACCAAAAGTCACACTTTGAGAACTTGGCGTAAAGTTGCTCCCGTCGCAAAAGTTCCAAAACTAACCGCAGATGTTCCCCGTGTTCGGTCTCGTTTTTGGAGTAGATCAGAATGTCATCAATAAACACAATGAAAAACTTGTCCAGATACGGTTTACAGACGCGGTTCATCAAGTCCATGAAAACCGCCGGTGCGTTCGTGAGACCGAAAGGCATGACCAAGAATTCGAAATGGCCATAACGTGTTCGAAAAGCAGTCTTCGCAACGTCAGCCTCCCTGACGCGCAGCTGGTGATAACCGGACCTCAAATCGATCTTGTAATAATAACTAGAACCCTGAAGCTGGTCGAACAGATCATCAATACGTGGAAGAGGATAACGGTTCTTGATGGTCAACTTGTTCAGTTCCCTGTAGTCTACGCATAATCGGAAACTCCCATCCTTCTTCTTAACAAATAAAATCGGGGCTCCCCAAGGGGAAGAACTTGGCCGGATGAAACCCTTGTCTAAGAGCTCCTGTAACTGACTAGACAATTCCTGCATCTCGGGAGGTGCAAGACGATAGGGGGCCCGAGCAATAGGAGCAGCCCTGGTACAAGATCAATACCGAACTCGACTTGACGATGAGGAGGAAGACCAGATAAATCATCGGGAAAAACATCAGGAAACTCGCGTACCACCGGAATATCGTCAATCTTCTTCTCACCAACGGAGGAAACAGATAAAAGCGCCAAAACAGCTGGATAACCCTTTCGAAGACACTTAAGGGCTTTCATGCTAGAGATGATGTTTAGCGGAACACCACCCTTGATACCGTACACAGAAAGAAATTCTCCATCAGGGAGAGGAATCCGAATAACCTTATCGTAACAGACAATCTCCGCGCGATACAAAGATAACCAATCCATTCCTACCACAACGTCAAAACTACCCAATGGTACCGGCATAAGGTCGATGGGGAACGATAAACCCGACAACTCTAACTGACACTCCCGAAGAACACTAGTAGCTTCAATCGTTTTACCGTCAGCTAACTCAATAATATACTTGGTCTCTAATGGTACAGGTACTACATCTAGCAGTCGACTAACATCCATGGATACAAAACTCTTGTCGGCACCAGAATCAAATAACACGCTAACAGAATGATTATTGAGAAGAAACGTACCGGTGACTGTATCAGGGTCCTGTCTAGCCTCAGCGGCTCCAATGACGAAGGCACGTGCATTTCTGCCGCCGCCTCCGTTGTTACCATTCCCGTTGTTTCCACCCTGTTTCAGTTTTGGACAATCCTTCTTGTAATGCCCGGTGTCACCACAGTTGTAGCATCCTTGTTTCCCTGTAGTCCCCTGAGTAGTCGGAGCTGAACTGTTAGTCGAAGCCTGAGTCGATGGAAGTGTAGCCCGACAATCCTTAGCATAATGCCCTGTCCGCTGGCAGCGGTGACAACGGTTACTGTCGCAGTTCCCTTGGTGATGGCGTCCACACTTGTTGCATTTGGGCAGTTTTCCCGCATAACCACCCTGCTTGTTACCTGAAGACGATGAACCCCCATTATCAAACCTTTTACCCTGCTGTGTAGACCCAGATCCTTTCCCGTCGTTCTCCCACTTGCGCTTATTGTTCTCTGGAGCCTTAGCAGTCGAACCTTTCGCAGGCAAAATCCCCTCATTCACCTTTAAGTTAGTCATTCGATGGGCCGATCGAACTACCTCCGCATAAGTAGGATGATTTCCAGCAGCCACCAACCCTGCAATTTCCGGCACTAACCCCGAGACATAGTGTTCAATCTTACGATATTCTGGCACGTGCAGATCGGGACACAGCACTGCCAACTCATTCCGCCTCACAGTATACTTCTCAATTTCCGACCCAGTCATTTTGAGGTTCCACACCTCATGCTCCAGCTTCTGTACCTCTTCTCTCGGGCAATACTCCCGCTTCAGCAACTGCACAAAGTTCTCCCATGGCATAGCATATGCCTCCCCAATACCCATGTTCTGGGTGATACCATTCCACCAAGTCAATGCCACGTCCTGAAATAACGCAGCAGAATACTTCACCCGATCTTCTGGGAGACAGTTGCACATCAGAAATACCGACTCCACTTTCTCCAACCACCTAAGCAAGCTAACCGCACCCTCAGTGCCAGAGAATTCCTGGGGCTTGCAGTCCCGGAACATCTTGTAGGTGCACATGGGTGGGGGTGGGTCAACAGGACCACCTGAAATGAAACGTATGAGAAACCACGAATAACGTACACAAGGTTTACCAATGAGGCAAAGAAAACAGATAAAACAACTTACCACCACCGTTGTGCCCTAACTGAAAGGCAGCCTGGAGCAAGTTATTCAGATCAGCCTGTGATAGGTTAATACCTCCACCACGACCACCAGCACCACCGCGACCACCACCACGTCCACCATTGCGACCACCTCCTCGTCCTCCACGCACTCCAGACATGATTCTGGCAGAAAGAACGAGAAAATTTAGTTTCGCAGTTAAAGATAACCACTAATGTTCACAAGATCAAAGCCAGATCCAATCCAGGACTATCCCCTCAAACCCAGAGCTCACTAGGGCTTCCATGCATTTCGTTTTATGATTTTGTGTGCACCCAAAATGATAAAACGCTCTACATGGTCCTCCAAGTGTTCTCCTAGTTCAAAGATCAAATCACCGAACATAGACTCTTAGCTATACACCGTAATACTACTGTAGTTTATGACAAGTGTTTCTATTGGAGTGCGAAAGGGAGATGTCCGAGCCTTGGACAAATCTCAAGAACACACGAGTTACTTCAACAGACCACACTGCCTAGAAAACAGGTAACCCAACCTAAGATAGAACGGATGATGTAACGTAGAAAGACCAATGATTTAGAGACACCCCGACAAGACCATACGTAACCCACTATAACGTTTAGTACCATGTGATCGTCTAGTGTGTGCGACTCGGCTATAGACTAGACTCTACATGCAGTCCTAGTTCACTATAACCATTGGCTCTGATACCAATCTGTCACACCCTCAAAATCCACTTGCGGAGTTTTACCGCGAGGCGCATGACAAACCAGGATCCAAACCAACGATCACAATAAACAAGTCTAAATGAAATAAAATGCAATTTCAAAACATAGTTTAAAATCCCGTTTACAGCGGAAGCTTATTCAAAACATTATCCAAAATAATAAACCAATGTTCAATGTTGTAAGACCATGCAACCCTAACATAGACGCCGTGCAGACGCGTGCGCCCTAGTCCAGTCGTGCTACCTTAGCGACATGAGAAAACATGTAAAAGTTTACGTCAGCACAAAAATGCTGGTGAGTTTACAGGTTTTGTATCCAAGTACCAAGTCCACCTGTCCATACTATAACAAATAGAAAACCAGTATACGCTAGCTAGGCGTACGTTTTGTTACTACCACGATTGGAAAACCATTACTAACTCGAATACCAAAAGTATGCCCGATGTATGTTCCTGTTGTTCCTGTTGTTCCTGTTTGAGACAATATGCACCCGCCGACCCTCCAAGTCGACGAGCGGGGTTGGTCACTCCCAATAGCGCTATTCACATTTCCCCGTTGTGCAAACCCGCACATTCATGGTTCCCCCCGGGACTTCCAAAGATCGTGTAGTACACAAGAGAAACCCATAGTATGACAGTAGTTACCAAATATAGTTTTAACACATGTTTTCTCCCCCGAAAGTATAAAACCAGTTTAAAAGAGGGGCCGTAAACTCACCTTAAGTTCCTTTACTCCTTAACCCGAGTAAACTCAGCTGCTATGCTAGTCCCGTAAAGTGGCGACCTAACATACGACAGTTGCAAGTACTTAGACTAATAACCCGCAGGTTAATTAGTCCCTAGATGTCCAGACCATAACCAAGTTCGTTTGAAAACACCGTGACTGTTTAACCGACCCAAAGTACAAGACTCGACATCCCATTGGTGACCCGAGACTCCCCGTGTTATGTTTACGCTCCAAAACGTACAAATACGCAATTACACTTAACACACGTTAACGTACAACAAGTTATAGCACATAGTTTCACGTATCACCAAAATACATCCAAATATATGTTACCAAGTTATTAGACATGTTACGGGGTTCCTAGCATGTTACTATATGTCAAATCGGGTCTCGGAATGCTAATATACACTTACAGCAGCAGTACACGCGATTAGGGAGGCTAATCGCATGAAAGATCACACGATCAGGGCTAATCGCCCCTAGTGTCACGCGATTGGGGCTACTCGCCCCTGTGTCACGCGAGTGGGGCCTAATCGCCCCTGTGTCACGCGAGTGGGGCCTAATCGCCCCTAACACAGGCGATTAGCAAGGCTACTCGCCTGTAACCTTGCTGTTCCGGTTTTTCGCGCGTTTAACGCTCCAAATCAGATCCAGAACGTGTGTAACTACCCAATATCATTCCAAATACTATCCTAAACATGTTTCAACCAAAATCCTTCGTTTAACCTCGTATAATCAGTCCTGCATGCAACCCAGTAATCCAAACATATACACATAGCATGCAATCATCATACTAACATGCATAACAATAACCCTAATAATCAATTAATCAGATTTCTATCATCATACTATCAATATCAATTCTGATCTAACCAAATAACATATCAATCAATCATCATGAATCATAAAAATCCTATCTTTCTAATCATACATACCCATAACGCATGTTTATTAGTTATAATCCGATTAACAACCCTTATTGACGATTTTCAGAAAGCTTTTTCGTTTATGAACAGGTCTGGACCATTAGGGATTGATTAAAAACGTTTACAAAGTGTTATGGATGAGAATCAAACCTTGGAATTGTAAAAGAATGATGGTTAGACCTTGAAACCTTGTGTTTTTTATCAAAATCGCCTTCCAGAGGTTGTTTAAGTGTTTGGGGCGGTTATGGGACGACTAGGGTTGATATTAGGAAGTTTAGGAGGTTAAGCATTGTATTTATAGGCGTTTCTAGTCGTCCAGCACGTTATAGGCGAGTATGCAGCAGTTACATGCGATTAGGGCTGCTAATCGCATGAGATTGGGCCTAATCGCCCCTATGTATACACGAGTAGCCTCCTACTCGTGTCTATTGTTCCCTACTCGCCTCCCCTATGGGCGATTAGGCTTCCTAATCGCCTGTAGGGGTTCCTTTTGTGTGTTTTGCGCGTTAAACCCCGTTTTAACATATGTTAACACATATTAATGTACCGACAAGTCACATAATGATTGTAAACACATAACACAAGTAAATACACATATTTACACTCGTTCACCAATTCCCGGGACTCGAGACTCGTATGTTCCGTATGCCCTGACGATCCCACCGATCGTCACCGTTTGTACACTTGGTTAAGGACCGACATCTAATGAACCTCTAGACCAACATCCAATGATCTTCTAGACTAACCAATAGTTCCCAAACCATAACCCGACTTAACTAACCCAGTTAAGTACAATATACGCGTGACTCGCTAAGGTAGACTTTCATCTAGACAACGTTGTTAACCCGAATTTGCCAGGTGTCACATTAATTTTATCATTCATGTCATTTTAAATCTTGGTCTTTTAAAAACACATTCGATTTACTCATACTTCATGAAATGGTTTCATTTTGCATTTTACAAACTTGTATTGCATATTTTAAAGACCAAATGTAAATCTTTTGTTTTCATATGACGTATCCAAAATATATTTTCGAGAGAAATTTGCAACTAATAATAAGCCTTATAACATTTTTTTTAAAACTCGACTTCTCGTAAACACATGAAAATGTGTATTTACGAAGATTTTGCAAATGAACCTGTTTTGAATCTAAAACACACTTCGATTTCTAAAAATTTATTCTCATGCATCACTACTATTCTTTCAACAATATCACAAAGTCGAGTAAACTGCGAAAATTTACCTTTTACACTTATACTCTTTCAGTTACAAAACTTTTGGTTTAACAAAACAATGGACATATCTTTTTATCAGAATGTTGCTAAGTGTCTTTTATAGTATAACGCATATATGTAAAATTACTAGATTTTAACTCACATGCCAGTAGGCTATACACCTGTTCCGTGCACATTCATTTGCCGTAAATTTCATTATTTTATTCTTGCACCATTTTTATTCATAGTTATTTCTAACACGTTATTTGTGATTATTTTCACATTGTCTATTTGCATTAATTCAACTCGTTTACTTTCGTTTTGTGCAATTGTGCGAGTTACTCGATTTATGTTATACTATTCTTTCAGTCGGAATTTTATGCTATACATATATACTTACTTGAACGCATAGTTGGTATGCATATTTTCTTTCCTGTTTTGAGCAAAAACCCTGTTATACTTTACATTATTTTGTTCATCATCATGGCCAATGAACATACTAGTTGGTAACTCGTATGAGATCTAAGCCAGTGCCCACGTACGACTCGGATTAGAATATTTCTCCAATCCGAGGGGAACGGTGTAAACCTTAGGGTCTATCAATATGAGTGTTTAAAGCCAATGATGTGAACAGAAGTTACCGGTTAAGGGTGAACTCAAAAGGGAAGAACCTCTAACCATGTCTATTACTTACACGTTACTCTCTTTACGGTTAAAGGGTAAACCCGAAAGGGAAGGACCTCTAACCATATCATGATTGAACATTATTTCATCACAGTGGCTATTACATATTGATTGCACACATTTGTTTCTGGTATTACTTAGGATAGGGTTATGGAAAAGCATAACACCTAAGTGTAAGGTAAATCGATGATTACGGTCCGGAACGCAATCATGGGCTTACAGGTACATGAGGGTGGTGTGTAATTCTATTTAGGCTATTGGTAGACAATCCAGTCCAAAGTATCGGGAGTGTGGTGGGTTAGCTGTGGTACATCCTATATATAAGCATAAACGATACTGCGGGAATGGACTGGGAGTTTGACCAAGAACCTACCCATTACTTTATAATTACCTCTTCATTAGATCATTGACTAATAGCTAGCATTTTCGATAAGAACATTTTACATAAGTTTCAATTAGTTTTATTGGAGCCTTTCTGTTGACCACCTCTTCAGAAACCCTTAAACTTTGTATACTCTTACACTCTCTGTTAGTTGAAATCCTGTTGCCTGTCTTTAATAAAGTTCGGTTAGAAACCATTCTAAAGTAGGGGAGACTGTTTCATTAGTGTCTCGGTCCTCACCAGTTACACATTCCTAAAACCTTTCGCATTTAAATTCTCAACTTTCTAACCTTGGGTCAACTGTCAAGGATTTTGAACCGTTTACTTTGAGTATTAAAACAACTATTTTAAATTTTGTCGAATCAAAAATGATGAAAATTCATTTAAAAATCTAGCTGAACTTTACAACGCCCTTGTTTTATAGTAACCCCCACTTGAAAGAAATTTCGAGACGAAATTTTCTAAAGTAGGGGAGACTGTGACATCCGTCGCCCTCGTCTTTCATTTAACTAACAATAATAGCCCTTCAAATATAGTCCATGTAATTTTCGTCGTTTTTAAATTTAATTTTTAGTGCGAACTAAAATATTATTATTTATATGGATCGAGTACAGGTTTTTAATCAAACATGTATCTTGAAACGTCTATGTAATAAATTTTATAAAAAAAAAAGTTCAAGTTTTATAAAGATTTGGAAACTTTTAAGTTAAGTTAAGTTAAATTAGGTAAGTTTTATAAAGAAAAATTAATCTATTTATATTAAAAACTAACAAGGTTAAACATGAGGGACCAAATCTGCCAAAATCCAAAGTTTTAAAACAAACTCTTCTTCTTCCTTGTTGAACTCGGTTTTCCGGCGGACTAGTTCCGGCCACCGGAATAAATTCCGGCGAGGCAGTTTAAGTGACTTTTAAACGCGTTTTTGACCCAATACGTTTTTCTCCACTATTAATCATCGGTTTCCAAACCTTTTCATTAACCATAAACATGTATTAAAATTAATCTCGTTTTATATGTAACCGTTCGGACTTAAAGACCCACTCAAAACGCTCGGATTCCATCACCATTATATAAACGGAACATCCTACTTCGTTCTGCACTTTAACACAATCAAAACCCACTTTAAAGACGATCCAAACACATTCAGAAAGCTAGATAATCGGCTCCAAAGTGTGTGGCCTGTTCTTCTTCATTTCGATCCATAAAACGCGAATGTAAGCTTCTATTTTTGATGCCGTTTTATTTCCTATATAGTTCCGAACAAAAGCCCCATGAATTCGTGGTGTATTCTGTTGAGTCGTGAATTATTAAACTTAGGGTATGGTTAGGGTTCTTGAGGTTGATTTGGGGAAGAAGATGAGTTAGGAAAAACATTGTTTAAAACCAATTTTGATTCATTTAAAACACAAATGGAGGCTTAGTCTAGTGAAAGGTGTGGTCTTTCTTGAAGCACAGCAGCCTGGGTTCGAGTCCAGGGCTACTCATTGTTTTTGTTCTTTTTTTTTTTAGTTATTTACTATTTACATTTCTTCCATTTAATTTATATTGTACCTAAACTTGAAATATTCATAATAAATTCATTTTTCATCTAAAAATTATGAAAATTTAGGTGTAATGTCTTGACACCATAAAGAAAATTATCACACTTTTGCTTTCTGAAAATTATTTAATTTTCGTTATTTTATTAATTTAAATTGTTTTAATCATAATTAATTGATAAAAATTCATTTTTAATGATTTGATCTCAAAATTTTAGGATAATTATTTCTAAGCATCCTAATCTGAAATAAAAATTATTGGTTCAGAAAACATTTATTTTTATTGATTTTCCTATTTTTAATCATTTAAACATGATTTAATCTCATTAAATCAATTTTAAATATAAATAAGTTTATAAAAACTATGGGAAAATTAATTTCATTTATTTACATCAGAAGGTATTTATTTTCTATAACAATAATAGCTTTGGGTCATGTCTTGTATTTTTAGTCTTATTTACATTTAAATAGACATAATTAATCAATTATTTAATTGAACTATTTAAACATCTATTTTATAAATACCTTTCTTATAAAATAGAAATGTTTTATGTTTGAAAATCTTAATTACCATTTGTTAGATCATTGTGAAACACATAATTATTTATTTATGATTCTCGTATTTATTTTAATTTAGTTAAAGTAATTAACTAAATTATTTTGTCTTAATTATTCAAACATATTTTTATTTTAATATTCAATAGGTAATAATTATATTACATAAACCACATTTACAACTCTTCATATATTATTTGTGATACACAACTTTTACATTAACGTGACTTATCATAAAAACTCTAATTCCCCAAATCGACTTAGCAAACCCTAATGCCTTAGACCCTAGATACCTTAGACTTTTTAGACTTTTCCTTATTAGTATGCTTACACATTATAGGTTGAATTCCTCGGAATTCCCATTACTTAGATCACGACCGCTTAAGTGGATTTTGAACGCTTTCGCAAACTGTGAGTATATCTTTCCCCTTTTTACTGTTTTACTCTTTTGGGGTGACTCATGTACCATTATTATTAAACTTATGTATACTCTTTACAACGCAATGTGCTCTTTGATATGTTTTGTGTGAATTGTATGAACGATTTGTCAAAGTCATTAACCTTTGGGCCGCCCCTAACAATGAGTAGTACTACGAATTATATCCCTTGGTTACTTACGTGAACGAGTTAAGTCCTTGGTCATTGTTATGGTTTTTCTTGAACGATGGGTGAACGATTATTGAACGATGGGAGGCTTGATTTTGACCCTTTTACATATTACAAACATCAAGGCACATAAATTGCAAATTACTGGTTGAACGAAAATGGATATACTCACCAATGCATTATATGTGTTGACAAATTATTTTGTACATGTTTCAGGTGAAGTTTGATCTTGCATGCTTTTCACGCTTAGGCTGGATCTAGTGCTTAAATAAAAGTTGAACATTTATTATTTATGTTTGAGATTTATATTAAGACTCTTTGTATTTCGTTTTGAACAATGGAAGTTATTTGCTATTAATATTTACAATTTAGTCCATGTGCTATTGAACAATCGTCACTACGTGACACCTCGATGTTTCCGCCATCGGTTGGGGTGTTACAACAGGGACTAGAATTGAAAATGCAAAAGTACGAATGTTACAGGTAGGCCTAAAAATAAGAGAATAGGGCAATGGTAGGGAGGTGACCGCTAAGATGATTCAAGAAGCTTATTGTTTACAGACACAAAAATGGTGGTAGACTCTTATGTGTATTTTTTAAGGTATTTCTGAATGGCCTATTCAATGAGACAAATGCCTACTTAAATAGGTTCTATACGGGCCTACAACATTAATCCTTAACCTATTATCGAGCCATGCTAGTTAAGAGCTTACCTCCACTATCCAGCCCAAAGTTAGTGAGAGACACAGTAGGTCATAAGTAACGAAAAAGAAAGAAACGATGTCACCTCCGATGGTTGTACGCGTTGGATCGTGATTGGTGGTTGTCTAGGGTTTAGACACGGGGCGCATGTCCATTGGTGATAGATGCACTTGTCCCTAATTGGCTGATTCCCTTTTGCACTTGTACTATTTTCTCTTCTGTTGTTGGTCGTTAGTGGAGACCGTTAATGAGGTGGCCTCATGTGAGCTTATTGGTTGCGGTGCTTGAGCGTTATACTTGTTGTCTCCTGCGCGCACAACGCGCATGTGGTGTGACAATTGTCATGCATGTTGGAGCTCCTTGATTGGTCTCACGTCATTGTCAGGTGTACCCTTGGTTCCCCACAGTATGGAAGGAGATGTTGTCATCTTTCTTGCTGGCGTTCTCTGATTGGTGGGACGTGCACCATATCGTCTGCCACACGTCCCTTCATTCTTATTGGTTCGTACTAGTTGTACCTCCGTACCTAATAGACATAACACATTTTGTATAATTGACCGACATTATGAGGTTGACCGATTGTAACCTCTATATATGCATTGTACATTTCTCAATCAAAGTCAAGGAAAATACATTCCATCATGGTATCACCCAAACATATGATCCTAGCCTAATTCCTTTCTTCCTTTTCCTTACATCGCCGGATACCTCTTCTGTCAACCTTCTGCTCCAAATTCTCCTTTCTCACCTCACGCTACCATCCCCTTCATAATCTTCCCCTTCATTCAAATGGATAACAAACTACACCCGACGTTATACACAATGGCACTAAACCCTCCTGATCATGGAGTTATGGACACTGGTGCCTCAGCCCACTCGGCCAACAAGAAAGGTATTTTCTCCCCGTCTAATTTTAATATTTGTACTAATAAAAATATCATCGTTGGCAATGGCATGACCATTCCAGTTTTGGCCCAAGGTAACCAAGTCCTACCACCGCCCTTCCCACCCTTAAAATTAAACAATGTCCTTTTTGCACCAAACATCATTAAAAACCTAATATATGTGAGACGCCTTACCACTGACAATTTAGTTTCCATTGAATTTGATCCTTTTGGTTTCCTTGTAAAGGATCTCAAAACCAAGGCACCTATCCTCAGATGTAATAGCACAGGCGATCTCTACCCGCTCACACAACAATTCTCAACCAACTTCACCAACCCCACCGCTCTCGCTGCTGTGTCTCAAGAACGTTGGCATCAATACCTAGGACACCCTGGCAAAAACCTTTTGCATTCATTAAAACATTCTTCTTTTATTGATTATGGCAAAATAAATGACAAACTTTGTCAACCGTGTGTTTTTTGAAAGAGTATTAAATTATCATTTTATGATTCTATTAATGCTACATGTTTGCCTTTTGACATAATTCATAGTGGCCTTTGGACGTCCCCCATGCTTAGCACGGCTGGACATCGATACTCTGTCCTTTTTTCTTGATGACTTTACCAATTTTTTGTGGACATTTCCCATTAGTCACAAATCACAAGTGTTTGCCACCTTTACCGCCTTTCACCATCTAATCAACACCCAATTTGAGCGTAAAATAAAACAACTTCAATGTGACAATGGTAAAGAATATGCAAATAATAAATTTTATGAATTTTGCAAACAAACAGGCATGCAATTTTGCTTCTCATGTCCTCATACCTCATCCCAAAATGGTAAGGCAGAACGCAAAATCCGCACCATAAACAACATGCTTCGCACCCTCCTTGCCCAAGCCTCACTACCTCCAAACCTGTGGCATCATGCTCTTGAAGCGGCCATGTACTTTCTCAACATCCTCCCTAGCAAACAACATGACTTCCTAACACCTACCTACCTCTTGTACCACTGCATCCTCGAATACTCACACCTTCGTGTTTTCGGGTGCTTATGCTTTCCCCTTACCCCATCCACCACCATCAACAAACTACACAATCGTTCTCAACCGTGTGTATTCCTTGGTTATCCCCCTAACTGTCACATTACGCATTTATATTTGTACGTTACATTTTATCAAGAATAAAAACGTCAAGTTCCATTATTATTGTTTGCATTTAATTATTTTTGTGGTGCAATTGGAACCCTAATACTATATATATATATATATATATATATATATATATATATATATATATAATAGAGAAAAATGTCAAAAAAGTTAAAGCTTGGGCCGGGACTCGAACCCGCGCCCAAGCCATCCCATATACACACACATACTTAACCATCTGATCTGCCCATGTTTCTTGTTCTAAACCCACCACTTTATTATTATATCACGAATTCAAAATCCTCCCAGTTGACTTGGAAAGTCAACTGTGACCAACGACTTACCAAAATCAAAGCAATTAACTCGTAATTGATCATGGATTGACTTGGAATCGTGATTATCGGCCTATTATGAGTCATATACATGTCAATTATCATTCAATTCATACCATTTTTGCTCGTGGACGCGTCAAACATTCAAGACGAGGTCAACCTTGCCAATTCAATGGTCCAGGCCCCAACACTATAAATTGAACACCTCTGGACCATCACAACTCGCCACTCATTCTTTCTCAACCCCCAATTTCTTAATCATTCACTGTCTTGAGTCAATTTTTGTTTGATTTTGACTACGAGCCTTGACTAGTCGTTCGTGTTTGATTCATCTTTGTAAGTCTGATTTTTGTTATGGGTTTTATTGTTCGGCATCCACACAACATTAACCCTAAGGTTATGTGGGTTAATGTTGTGTGATTTGTTCAATTGCAGAAGCTAGGGCTCGTAATGTTTGAATTGGGGAAGAACATGAATTCGAGTATAATTATAAACTTTAAACGAACAGAAACCAAACACAACCACTGGTCTAGACCAAGTGGTTGTGCCTGGTGACCTTGGACCGGCCTACAAGGGTTCGATCCACAGCAGCAGTACCCCTTTTCTTTTTTTGTTTTGTTTTGTTTAAAAACAATCAAACTTTAAATATATATTACTTATATTTTATAAATTTATTTTAAAATATTAAAACTCTTTTAAAAATTCTACAAAAATTGTTTTGTGTAATCTAATGAAAAAGTTTAACATACAATTTTTAGTTTTCAAAAATTTAATTATTTAATATATATAATAAATAAATCAAGTTTATTCTATTTTATTTATAAAATCCTATAAAAATATCAAAACAATTTTATAAATTTCCACAAAAATTATTCTGAATTTTTAAACACAATAAACTTTTCTGAAATGATTTTTATTTCTGAAAAATCATTTCTTTAATATTTTTAATCAATTTTTATTAGTTTTTATCATAATTAAATCATAATAAATCCAATTTTTAATATTTTTGTACAAAAATTTTATATAAATTATTTCTGATTATTTGGAACAGAAATATAATTTTTAATCTAATATTTCTTTAATTTTAGTATTTTTAAATATTAAAGTTAAATTTTGACAATTTGAAATAAATAGATTTAATATTCTATTTTTAAGAAAATAATTTTATAAAAATTATTTTTTATACATTAAACTCATTATTGTGACCATCTTAAATTCAAATTTTATAAAAAGATTTTTGTTTATTTATTTATTAAATTTCTCTCAATTATCAAACATTTTAATTATTAATCAAACGAGCATTTATCCCCAATTCAAAGCCCTAGAATATATATATTGTAGACTAGATAGACTTAGACATATTTATTACCTTATTATAGGGTGATACTTGGCATATTTGGGCAACACCACTATTCTATTTTTCAAGAGATATAACATTTTGCTAAGGTGAGTTTTACATAGCCCATTTTCTATTTATCACCATTTTTGGTGTGAAACATGTTACAACATTCTATATGCAATTCAATCATCAAAGTGTCTATGTGTTTTTCTATGTTGCATTATGTCTTGAACATGACTAGGGTAAGCACAATTCTAGCATAATCATTAACATTGATCAGCCGACGGTATACAATGATAGATCTATTGGACTGACAATCCCACCCGGATACGTGCCTCCTACAAAGGTAGCGTGGGTGTTTGTTATCGCATAACATATTCGAGTGAACCATGAGCGTATGGGATGTACCACATTATAACAGTCACAAGGGTTGATTATGCACTCGATTTACTTCTAGTATGTTTTCACATATGGACTAGACTTGCCATGACACTTGAATTGCACAACATTTTCATTCGATTATCAAAACCTATGTAATTCTCACCAACTTTTGTTGACCCAAAAATATTTTCAAAATTAACATGTTTCAGGTAACAATGAAGCTGAGGCTTGAGATTGCATGAGGATTTATCATGAAGTTATTATTTGAAGTTATTTGAAGTTTTTGCTTATTTGATATCATGTATTTGAATTCCTAGACATCACATTATTTTGGATATTTATGATTTGAATAAATTATTTAAAATTCAATTTATACCATGTGCTATTGAAACAATCATCAATACGTGACATCCCGATGTTTCCGCCATCGGTTGGGGTTTTACAGATTGGTATCAGAGACTTGGTTATAGGGAATTAGGTTATTAGAAAATAATCTAGACTATAACCTTAGGGACTTAAACAGTACTTGCTTCTCTTACTTGAAATCCTAATTGCTTCCTTAATCTTATCCCTATCCTATATAACCCTAAGCCTACATGTGTCCTACTCTTATTCGTCTGCTGCAATCCTGATCCACCATTAGATTAATTGGATAAAATCCTCAGGTTTAACCTGAACCCCCTTGAGATCTCGTCGAAGCTCTAGATTTTAATAACGAACACGTGCAATCTGGAAGGGTGAACGCATGTATTCTGAGTCTTCTGTCTAGGCTGGCATTGCGCATATATCCCAATCAGACGAGGGACCCGGATGCCTACCTGGGAATTCTCGGGATGAGTGTTCACTTATAGGCTAAAGCATGTCGATCTTCATATGTTATTAGAATTTAGAATCTTTGATAAGTCAACGTTTTCGTTTATTCGTTTTAATTAATGAATAAATGATTACATTCCTTATATAACCTCATTCATTTCATTGTGTCTCTTACAGATCATGCCTCCACGTCGCAGCACTTGCATTAACAATGGTGACAATCAAGATGAAGTGAATAGCAACAACCATGATGCTAACCACAACAACAACAATAACAACAACAATAATGGTGTCGATGCCCAACTGGCTGCGATCATTTCTCAACAAATGGCGCAGCAAATCGCGACTCTGGTTCCTAACTTACTAGCTCAAGTCATCCAAATGAACGGCAACGGGAACGGTAACGGCAACGGTAATAGAAATGGAAACCACAACGGGAACGGGAATGGTCTCCCAGCCTGTACCCTTAAGCACTTTAATTCCTGTAATCCCCCAAAGTTCAGTGGAGAAGAAGGAGCTACAGGACTCCTACAATGGTTTAAGGGTATTGAGAATACCTTCATCAACGGTGAATGCCCCGACAACTTTAAGGTTCGTTACGCCATGAGTGTTCTCCACAAACGAGCACTCACTTGGTGGAATGAGGAAAAGCGCACCCGTGGGGCCGAAGTTGCTCTTACTATGACATGGGCCGAAGTTGCTCTTACTATTTATCACCATTGATATGAACGGGATTCATGTTGATCCTGCAAAGATCGAAGCTGTGAAGAATTGGAGTGTTCCTAAAAACCCCAACAGAAGTTCGTTCTTTCCTTGGTTGGGCTGGTTATTATCGTCGATTCATCGCCAACTTCTCTAAGATCGTTGTTCCTCTCACTGCCTTAACCCACAAGGGTAAACCCTATGAGTGGGGACCAAAGCAAGAGGAAGCATTTGAAACTCTCAAGCTGAAACTCTGTGAAGCTCCCATCTTGTCTCTACCTGATGGTAATGATGATTTCGTGGTCTATTGTGATGCATCAAACCAAGGTCTTGGTTGTGTTCTCATGCAACGGGGAAAGGTTATCTGATGTGTCGTAAAACACATCTATTTTCCGTTGTATTTTGTATAGTATTTGGTCAAGTTTTATTCGTTTTGTGTCATTTTTATTAGGTATTTATTTATTTTATTATTTTATAGGTGTTCGTGGAAAATGAGCTTAAAAGGAAAGAATTTTAATTGAGACACGGACACTTGAGGGCATATGTTCGTGGACGTCGGAGCGTAAACGAGAAATTTTGATCGAGCCAAAACAACCGAGCCAGAAACATGGAGTTGTAATAGTATATAATAATAATAATAATAATAATAATAATAATAAAAGGGGGGGTAAGCTTGGGCCGAAGCCCAAGCCTAAAACAAATGTCGGTCAAGATATGGATATAGAGATATGTTTGAGTTTGACGGCAGAAGAAGGAAATATCATTCATTCATGCGATTCACAATATACAATTCATTCAATCGCAAATATTCACAAGTCAAATTTATTTGGGATTGGCACGGAAGATGGCGAGGTGGATAGTATGTTAGATGTGTTGGGGTGTAGAAGAGGAGTCTTTCCTTTCGTTTACTTGGGGATTAAGGTGGGGGCGAGGATGTCTAGAATCAATAGTTGGACCGTGGTGTTGGATGTCTTAAAAAATAGATTAGCCGGTTGGAAAGCGAAACATCTTTCTATGGGTGGTCGTTTAGTCCTCATTAAATCCGTTTTGGAAAATTTACCCATTTACTATCTCTCACTTTACAAAGCGCCTAAAGCGGTCTTAGATAGTATGCAGGCGATCATGAGACGTTTTCTTTGGGCGGGAAGTAGTGTGGAGAATAAAATCAATTGGGTGGCTTGGGATGTTATTACGACGCCTAAAAAGTTGGGTGGTCTTGGTTTGTCGAAATTGGAAGATATGAACGACGCTCTCCTTCTCAAATGGTCGTGGCGGTTCAAAAAAGGTGGAAATTGTTTGTGGAAAAATATTCTTCTTGGCTGCCACGGTCCTAGTAATTCATGGTCGTCCCTCCCGTGTTCTTCATACGCTAGTGGGTGCTGGAAACAAATCGCCAAGATCGGTGGAAAGAAAATCTGGTCGGGTAAAGTTCTGGACAGTTTCTTTGAATGTGTTGTAGGGGATGGTTCGACAATTAGATTCTGGATGGACACTTGGCTCCATGAGGAACCTTTGCGATTATCTTATCCGAATCTTTTTAGGCTGGAAAGACAGAAGTGGAGCATGATTTCGGATAGGTTTCAGGTCGTGAATAACTCGAAAATTCTGCAGTGGGATTGGCGGTCAAATCCAGCCACTGCTGTTGAATTATCGGAGCTCTTTAGCCTCTTGAACGATCTGTACGATGTTGATTGGAAGGGTGGTCAGGATTCTTGGAAATGGACAGCCAGCAAATCCAAGGAGTTCTCTGTTTCCAGCGCTAGATCTTTGATGGTTGCAGCTCCAAGCCAGCCTTCCCCCATGATTATGCCTTGGAAAGGGTGGGTTCCTTTGAAATGCAAGTTAATGGTGTGGAGATCTTTATTGAATCGCTTACCGACCAAAGCTGAGTTAGTCAAACGTGGGGTTCCCCAACAAAATCTAGTGTGTGTTTTATGCGACTCGAACACGGAAACAGCCTCGCACATGTTCACTGGTTGCCTGTTTGCTGCGGAGGTTTGGAACAGGGTGGAGGCTTGGTGTCGATTGAATCCTTTGATTATTTTTGATATTGCTGATCTCGTTAACATTGCTGGCTCTCAATCTCATTCTAGGAAAGCTAAGTACATCCTTCGTGGCATTGTGTTCGTTTCCATGTGGTCAATCTGGAAGGAGCGCAATGATCGTATTTTCCAAAGAAAAAGGCGTCGTGCGGTTGAAGTCTTTGAGAGTATTAAAATGACATCGTATTTTTGGTTTAAAAATAGAGCTTGTTTGAAAGGTATAGATTGGATTGGTTGGTGTAAATATCCGTTAGACGTGATGTAATCTTGTTTGTGGCCCGGGTGTCCTTGCTTTGAGGACGGCTCGTGGTTTTTTTGAATGAAATTTACCTTTCAAAAAAAAAAAAAAATACGGTGACGATCGAACGGGCACAGAAGGAGAAAAGGCCATGGGCACGTTAAAGATCAAGAGCCAACGATCCTTGGGTTAGGTTTAATTTTTATTAATTTTTCTCTAGACATACTTAAAACTATGTTTAATCATTTTGTGATGGTATTTTTTAATATTATGAGTGGCTAGACATTTTTATGGCTACTTAGGATGATGATTTAGATAATAATATGATTGAATGACGTTTGGTTTCCGTTTGCATGTGTAGAATTACATGATTTTTATTTTTATTGTTGGATTTGATATATGTGTGTTGGCGTTAATTTTATTTGAGGTTTGTTTATTGGTTTTGTGGAGCTAGGCATGTAGAGATACCCCCTAGGTCTATAAATCAATCTAGTTCGTCAACTTAGGTTAGCGTGCTAGTATTTGGAGTTGGAGTACGACACAAATATAACAAACTAATATAATAAATTAATTAAAACGTGCAGTCCATTCTTGAGGGTGAGAAATCTAACTCGAGAGTGCTAGGTAACTAACTAGGCATTGTTCGGTAGTTGGCAAGCGCTAGGGCGGGAGTCGCTACTTGTCCGTGTCTAGAGTTTTCCTAGGTTTCTTTCAGTAGAGTTTAAGTCTGCTTCATAGTTTGAGGGTTTTAATCCAGGAGAGGTTTTAACCTGATTTCTATGGGATTTTGGTACGCTAGGGCGATCCAATTCCATTTTAGCATTTCTACACGTGTCCCGCCTTGATTCTAGCTTACTAGCCTTACTTGCAGGAGGAGAGTAGTTGGATGAAATTAGGGTCTCCAACGGGTTTCTTCGTCGGATTGAGTATTATGTCTAAGGATTCTTACCTAGGTAGCCAGTCTTTCCTTTGCTTGATTTTTCCATCACTTTAGTTCGGTTTTTATTTTAGTTTTAATTAGTTTTTAATTTAATTTAATTTAGGGTAATTTAGTTAATTAATAGTTAATCAATTTTAATATTTTCAATTTAAAACCCCCCTTAGTTATTAATTTAAACAAGCAATTCAGTGACAGTTTAATCTTCTGTGTTTAATTGAGTCCTTTGGTTCGATACCTGGTCTTATTCGCTTGCTACAAACGAACGGTACACTTGCCGATTGTGCGTGGTTTAGTTGAGTCTAGGGTTTTAACTTGTGCACATTTTTATATATATATCAGCACGCATCATTATCGCTTATGCGTCTAGACAACTCAAGACTCACGAAAAGAATTATACCACCCATGATCTCGAATTGGGCGCTGTTGTCTTTGCTCTTAAGGTTTGGAGACACTACCTTTATGGGACCAAATGTGTGGTTTTCATGGACCACAAAAGTCTCCAACATGTCTTTGACCAGAAAAATCTTAACATGAGGCAACGACGTTGGGTTGAGTTACTTAACGACTATGATTGCGAAATTCGCTACCATCCTGGCAAGGCGAATGTTGTGGCTGACGCACTCAGTCGCAAAGAGCGTATCAAACTTCATTGTGCGAGAGTTCGTACTGATTTTCAGGATCGCATCCTCCAGGCTCAACATACATCAGTCACCCAAGGTAACATGTACGACGAAATGTCTTGTGGTGCTGAGACTCAACTTGAAACCAAACCTGATGGGCTACTCTATTTTCTTAATCGACTTTGGATTCCTGACCGTGATGATCTTCGTACCTTTCTCATGAACGAGGCTCATAAGTCTCGTTATTCTATTCATCCTGGAGCTGACAAGATGTACCAAGATCTCCGTTATTCATATTGGTGGCCTGGTATGAAGAAAGACATTGCTCTTTTCGTTGCAAAATGCCTCACTTGTTCAAAGGTCAAGGCTGAACATCAACGACCATCTGGTATGCTCGAACAACCAGAAATTCTTGTATGGAAATGGGAGAGCATAGCTATGGACTTCATCACCAAACTCCCTCGTACACCCAAAGGTTTTGACAGCATTTGGGTAATCGTCGATCGTTTGACCAAGTCAGCCCACTTCTTACCTATTCGTGAGAAGTATTCTGTGGAAAGGTTGGCAAGGATGTACGTAAGTGAAATCGTATGTCGTCATGGTATACCTTTGGACATTATCTCTGATCGTGATGGATGTTTCACCTCTCACTTTTGGGATTCTTTACAAGATGCTTTGGGTACCAAGTTGAACCTGAGTACTGCCTATCATCCTCAAACAGATGGTCAGACTGAACGGACCATCCAAACACTTGAGGATATACCCGCTCTCAGGGACCTCCACAGTTCACTGCTTCCACGGATCCCGAGCGAGACCTTCACGAACGTCTTAGCGAATTTCGAACGGTTATCCGTAAGAAAATCGATCAGGTACGTTCTTCTTCACCCCTTCATTATTCTTCATCTTCCACACCCGAACAAAAACCTTTTCATTCCTTACCACATATTCCTTTTCCAACCCTTGTTACTGAGATGGCTGACGAGAGACGCACTGTTCACCAGCGCGCTGCTGAGGGCTACACTGGAGTCCACTCACCCATTGCTTTTCCTACCATTGCCAATGCTAACACTTGGCAAATTCCATCTTATATCATGACTGTGATTGCTAACTCTACTCAGTTTCATGGTCTTGAAGAGGAGGATGCTCCAGCTCACTTGTCTCGTTTTGTTCGCATTTGCAAGACTTTCAATCTTGCGAATGTTCCCATTGAGACCATTTATATGCATATGTTCCCGTTTTCTCTCTCAGGCCGCGCTGCTACTTGGCTTGAGTCTCTTCCTCACGAGGGTATCACTACTTGGGACGGTTTGCGCTCTAAGTTCATGAAGAAATATCATCCCCCGTCCAAGGATGCTCGTGTTAGGGAACAGATCCACTCGTTTCGCATGGAAGCTGACGAGCCTTACTACATGGCTTGGGAGCGGTTCCAGAATCTACTGAGTAAATGCCCTCAGCATGGCTTGTCCGACTGGGCCCTTGTAGAGAAGTTCTACAATGGGCTTACTTATGAAACTCAGATGCGTTTTAACACTGCTGCACAGGGACATGTCATGGAAAAGATGGACATTGATGCAGCTAATTCTATGTTTGAGAGCTTCGCTCTTTCTGAGCAGCAGAGCAAGCACGCTGTTAGGAATTCCACTCCTACGACTAGTAACGCCTCCCCCGCTACTCGAGGTGTCTATCAGGTTGCTCTTGATACTAGTCTTGCTGCTACTGTTGAGTCTTTAGCCAGGGAGGTTAAAGAGCTTAGGTTTAGGATGGATAGATGTGAGATATGTCGGGGGGGACATGATACTTCTGAATGCCCAGTTTCTTCTCCTGAGCAGGTCGATTCCTTGAATTCTGGGTGGCTTAGACCACCATTCCAAAACTACACCTCATCTTCTGGTCCGAATTGGAGAAATCAAAACTCCAATTGGCAAGGTGGTAACTCTTCGAGGTATCCACCACACCAGAATCTCCACCAGGATCCCAATCCCGGGGATGCCCCAAAATTTTCTAGTCGTACTGAGGGTGATCTGACCTCCCTCTTGGAAAGGCAAACCGCTCAGTTGGACCAGCAGGCTAAAGTTCAAGCTGAGATGTTTTCCATGCTTCGTGACCATGCCACCTTCTTTAAGGGACATCAGGTTGCCTTCCAAAGGCTGGAAAAAGAGGTGAAAGATCTTGCTTTACAGGTAGGCGAGCGACCTCCTGGGGGCCTTCCTAGTAACACTGTCAATAATCCTAACTCCTCTGATTCATCGTTTAGGCAGCATCAGGCGAAAGCCGTTACTACTAGGAGTGGGAAGGGGGTAGATGATTCGTTACCAGTAGGAGAGGATGAGTCTGTTGATGAGGGAGTTGAGAGAGAGACACCAGCTGGCGAGGTGCAACCTAGGCTCCGCCCAGCAAGTACAGCACAAACCAGCGGGTCTGAAGGTGAGAAGAGAGATGACACTCCGGTGAAGGCCTACAAGCCTAAACCACCATTTCCTGGTCGACTTGCTAGACCAGATGATTCTGATCAGTACCGTAAGTTCCTGGATATGCTGAAAAAGATCCAAGTGAACTTACCATTTGTTGAGGCTCTTTCGAAGATGCCTAAGTATGCCAAGTTTCTGAAAGATTTGCTCACAAACAAAAAGAAACTTGAGGAGATCTCTTCTGTTACTCTTCTTGAGCAGGTTTCTGCAGCGTTGCAGAATAAGCTGCCCCCAAAGATGACTGATCCGGGTAGCTTTACCATTCCCTGTCTGATAGGGAATCTCACTGTTAGTAATGCTCTTGCAGATCTTGGAGCTAGCATTAATTTAATGCCCTACTCTGTTTTTGCTAGGCTCAATGTAGGAGAGCTGTCTCCTAAGCGCATGAGTATTCAGCTCGCCGACCGATCGGTGAAGTTTCCGCGCGGGATAGTGGAAAACTTGTTAGTTAAGGTTGATAAATTTGTTTTCCCGGTGGATTTTGTTATACTTGACATGGACGAGGACTCACAGGTTCCACTCATTCTTGGTCGTCCATTCTTAGCCACTGCTCGTGCTATTGTTGATGTCTTTGATGGCAAACTCACTCTTCGAGTTGCCGACGAGCAGGTCACTTTTGATGTTCAGCACTCCATGAAGCACCCTAACCAGAACGATGATACTCTGTACTTCATTGATTCGTTCATGACTCAGGTGGGGAGCTTTCTCACTAGCTTCTGCGAGCGAGACGCCCTTGACACACAGATGCTCGGTACCGAGTATAAAGGGTGCATTGAGATGACTGAGTTTGATCTTGAGCGGGTCATGTCTCCACCCGCTGTTCAGTCTCACCTTTCTGATGAGGCCTCCCAGGTTTTCGAGACCACTGATTCGGAGAGACCTCTAGAGACACCATCACTTGAGACACCCCCTACCCTTGAGCTTAAGGAGTTACCATCTCATCTAGAGTATGCATATTTAGGGGAGGACTCTCAGTTGCCTGTCATCATATCATCTGAGTTGACAGAGAATGAGAAAGAGAGGTTGTTATGTGTACTGAAAGCACACAAGCGTGCTATTGCGTGGAAGCTCTTTGACATTAAGGGCATCCACCCTTCTTTTTGCACGCATAAGATTCTGATGACTGAGGAGTTTAAGCCAGTTGTCCAGCCTCAGCGACGGCTAAACCCGAACATGCAGGATGTGGTTAAGAAAGAAGTGATTAAGTTGTTAGATGCAGGTTTGATTTATCCCATCTCTGATTCATCTTGGGTGAGTCCTGTCCAGGTTGTTCCCAAGAAAGGGGGAATGACGGTTGTCACGAATGAGAAAAATGAGCTCATGCCCACTAGGACTGTGACCGGATGGCGAGTTTGCATTGACTATCGCAAACTCAATGACGCCACCCGCAAGGACCACTTCCCCTTGCCCTTTATTGATCAGATGCTTGAGCGTTTGTCGGGTCAGCAGTTTTACTGCTTTCTGGATGGTTTCTCTGGTTACTTTCAGATCCCTATTGCACCTGAGGATCAAGAGAAAACCACATTCACATGCCCCTTTGGCACTTTTGCGTATCGACGCATGCCTTTTGGGCTATGTAATGCCCCGGCCACGTTTCAGCGATGTATGATGGCGATTTTCCATGAGTTGATCGAGGATTCCATGGAGGTTTTCATGGATGATTTTTCTGTCTTTGGGAGTTCCTTCGATCATTGTTTGCGTAATCTAGAGCGTGTTCTTACTCGGTGTGAGGAGACGAACCTGATGCTTAATTGGGAAAAGTGTCACTTCATGGTTCGTGAGGGTATTGTGCTTGGGCACAAGATTTCACAGGCGGGGATTGAGGTTGATAGAGCTAAAATTGACACCATTTCCCAACTCCCGCCGCCTACTTCTGTGAAGTCTATTCGTAGTTTTCTAGGTCACGCGGGTTTCTATAGGCGTTTCATTAAGGATTTTTCTAAGATTGCCCGCCCGATGACCCAGCTTCTTGAGAAAGATCGACCATTCGAGTTTTCTGCTGAATGTGTCAAGGCATTTGAGTTTTTGAAGGAGCGTTTAGTGACTGCTCCCATTCTGGTCGCTCCAGATTGGACTCTTCCTTTCGAGATCATGTGTGATGCTAGCGACTTTGCTGTTGGGGCTGTGTTGGGCCAGCGTAGGGACAAGCATTTCCATCCCATTTACTACCCTAGCAAAACACTCAATGATGCCCAAGAGAATTACACGAAGACAGAGAAGGAGTTGCTAGCCGTCGTCTTTGCTTGTGATAAGTTTAGGTCGTATCTCGTGCTTTCTAAGACTATCATTTTTACTGACCATTCCGCTCTTAGGCATCTTTTCTCCAAGAAAGATGCAAAGCCTAGACTGATTAGGTGGATCCTTTTGCTTCAAGAGTTTGATATTGAGATTAGGGATAAGAGTGGAGCTGAGAATGTAGCTGCGGATCATCTATCTCGTTTAGAGAATCCGGAGTTAGAGAGAGGTAGGGAAGAGATGATTAGGGATGATTTTCCTCATGAGAGTTTGATGTCTGTGGTAGCTAGGATCTGTAGGGACTTCCCTTGGTATGCCGACATAGCTAATTACTTAGTTTCGGGTGAGTTTAAGAGTGATATTACTTTTCAGGAGAAAAAGAAATTGATAGCCGACTCTAAGTACTACTTGTGGGATGATCCTTACTTGTTTAGGTTAGGACCAGATCAGGTTTTGAGGAGATGTGTTTTTGGTGAGGAGACGAGAGATATCCTTAGGCACTGTCATGAGGGTAGAGTAGGAGGTCACTACGGGGCGGCTAATACTGCCAAACGCGTGTTTGATGCGGGTTTCTACTGGCCGACCATTTTTAAGGATGCCCATGAGTTTGTGAGACATTGTGATGCCTGTCAGAGGACCGGTAATATCTCATCCCGTAATGAGATGCCCCAAAATCCTATTCAGACCATTGAAGTATTTGATATGTGGGGCATTGATTTCATGGGTCCATTCCCCAATTCTCGTGGGAATAGATACATCCTAGTTGCGGTTGACTATGTTTCTAAGTGGGTGGAAGCTCAAGCTTTGCCTACAAATGACGCACGGGTTGTTGTGAGGTTTTTAAAGACACTGTTTTCTAGGTTTGGTGCTCCTAAGTCCTTGATTAGCGATCGTGGTACACACTTTTGCAATGACCAGATGGAGAAAGCTTTGAAACGCTATGGGGTCACCCATCGGCTTTCTACGGCTTATCATCCACAAACAAGTGGTCAAGTGGAAAATACCAATCGCGGGATCAAGAGAATCCTAGAGAAAACAGTGGGGCAGAACCGAAAGGATTGGTCAGATCACCTAGAGGATGCATTGTGGGCTTTTCGCACCGCATTTAAGACACCGATAGGCACCACTCCTTTTCGGTTAGTTTATGGAAAAGCGTGCCATTTACCGGTTGAGTTAGAGCATAAGGCGTTTTGGGCATTGAAGAGGGTGAATTTAGATCTGGATAAGGCAGGTAAGCATAGATACCTTCAGTTGCATGAGTTAGAGGAGTTGAGGGATGATGCTTATATGAGATCGTGGGATTATAAAGAGAAAACTAAGAAGTTGCACGATAAGCGTCTGAAGATAGTGAAAGAATTTAAGTGTGGGGAGAAAGTGTTACAGTATAATTCTCGTCTTAGGTTGTTCTCAGGAAAGCTTAGGTCGCGTTGGACGGGTCCTTATGTTGTTACACAGGTTTTTCCCTACGGTACGATTGAGATTGAAGGTGAGGATGGCCAGCGATGGAAGGTGAACGACCATAGGTTGAAGCATTATGAGGATGGGATGAGCGTTGATGAGGAGGTGGAGGTTTCGGACCTCCCTGAGATCAATCCCGAGTAGGTTTGTGAGAGTGTGGGGATACCCCCATGTGTAGAGTTTGTATTTTCTTTTCATGTTCATTACTTAGTTGCGTCGTCTTTGTGTTTTTGCTTTTATTATGTGTCTAGGTTATTAGCTTGAGTCTTTTTATTTTATTTTATTTTATTATTATTATTTTTTTAGTTCGGTATTCTGCTGGGTTTTTGTTTTATCTTGTGCAGGTTTGGATTGTACCGCTCGTACTCAATCTCCATTCGGGCGATTCTGGAGCTGTACGTTATAATGAAGCAACCCAAAAGTTTACTATTGTGTCAGAGCCGATCGCGACCAAAATGCTATACGATCGAGCTGGATTGGACTAGAGTTTTTGGAGCTTACGCGTTAATAAACCAGCTAAGTCCTTTCCAATTAGCCCTTGTCTTTTTATTTTTGTATTCGGAATTTATTTTTTCTTTTGTTTTGAGTCGTTTTCTATTCCTACATTGAGGGCAATGTAGAGTTTAAGTGTGGGGATGGGAAACTGTCGTTTAGTTTGTATATAAAGTCGTTTGAGTCAAAAAAAAAAAAAAAAATTGAAAAAAAAAATTGAAAAAAAAAAATGTCCCTGATTTTGAAGTTTGCATTATAAAATATGGGAAATGATAGATAAAATCAAGTGTCTGGTTTTCAAATATTATATGTATTAGAAGAATAAATAATTGAAAGCGTGTTAACTTGGGATGTGTGGGTAGGCCCAGCCGGTAGAAAAGTTTCCTTTTAGATAATACACCTAAATATATTAGGATACCTTGTGGGTTCTCATCTAGGAAAAAATGGGGAAGCTGAAACCGCCAATAATAGTATAAGGAATACCGTTATAAGTTTAAAACCGTTAGAATTTCTAATCAAAAGTTGAAAAAAGAAAGAAAAAAAAGAAAAAAAAAAGAAAAGAAGAGAGAGCTGGATATAAAATAAGGGCAAGGCCAATGGTGTCGTTTCTAGGGATAGTGACTCCGGACTCGACTCCCTCTAGGATTGTCTGAAAATAAATATCTAAAAAAGCTCATGAAAAAAATTAGAAATCAAAGCGAAAATACTGAAGCTTAAGGTGCCTGGCCACTGGGATAGCGACTTGGATTGGTCACACCCTCTGAGTTAAGTATGCTGAGATGAAAAAAAAAAAAAAAAACAAATGATTTTAAATTCTCTCGGTTTTCTACATAAAACGGTTAGGAATAGTCAATTGGTTATTCCTTTTGTTTCATAAGCTTGAGGCGGGATTAGGTGAAACTGTGGCTTCTTTAGTGTGAGACCCTAGGTAGACTAAATGAACCTAAAGATAAACTAACATGATAAGGGGCTTAGAAACCGGCGGTTGGGTTTAAGAGGACAAGTATACCTGCAATCGCAGTTGGCACGTGATTAGATTTTTAAAATTAAAGTAACCTATGTTTTGAGGCCAGATTATTTGATTGTGATCCCATTGCATAATTCTTTTTCAGGGACAAAAAAGAGTCAAGTGTGGGGATGTTTGATGTGTCGTAAAACACATCTATTTTCCGTTGTATTTTGTATAGTATTTGGTCAAGTTTTATTCGTTTTGTGTCATTTTTATTAGGTATTTATTTATTTTATTATTTTATAGGTGTTCGTGGAAAATGAGCTTAAAAGGAAAGAATTTTAATTGAGACACGGACACTTGAGGGCATATGTTCGTGGACGTCGGAGCGTAAACGAGAAATTTTGATCGAGCCAAAAACAACCGAGCCAGAAACATGGAGTTGTAATAGTATATAATAATAATAATAATAATAATAATAATAATAATAATAATAATAAAAAAAGGGGGTAAGCTTGGGCCGAAGCCCAAGCCTAAAACAAATGTCGGTCAAGATATGGATATAGAGATATGTTTGAGTTTGACGGCAGAAGAAGGAAATATCATTCATTCATGCGATTCACAATATACAATTCATTCAATCGCAAAAAGACAAAAAGGAGTTAGACCGGCCAAATACGGTGACGATCGAACGGGCACGGAAGGAGAAAAGGCCACGGGCACGTTAAAGATCAAGAGCCAACGATCCTTGGGTTAGGTTTAATTTTTATTAATTTTTCTCTAGACATACTTAAAACTATGTTTAATCATTTTGTGATGGTATTTTTTAATATTATGAGTGGCTAGACATTTTTATGGCTACTTAGGATGATGATTTAGATAATAATATGATTGAATGACGTTTGGTTTCCGTTTGGATGTGTAGAATTACATGATTTTTATTTTTATTGTTGGATTTGATATATGTGTGTTGGCGTTAATTTTATTTGAGGTTTGTTTATTGGTTTTGTGGAGCTAGGCATGTAGAGATACCCCCTAGGTCTATAAATCAATCTAGTTCGTCAACTTAGGTTAGCGTGCTAGTATTTGGAGTTGGAGTACGACACAAATATAACAAACTAATATAATAAATTAATTAAAACGTGCAGTCCATTCTTGAGGGTGAGAAATCTAACTCGAGAGTGCTAGGTAACTAACTAGGCATTGTTCGGTAGTTGGCAAGCGCTAGGGCAGGAGTCGCTACTTGTCCGTGTCTAGAGTTTTCCTAGGTTTCTTTCAGTAGAGTTTAAGTCTGCTTCATAGTTTGAGGGTTTTAACCTGATTTCTATGGGATTTTGGTACGCTAGGGCGATCCAATTCCATTTTAGCATTTCTACACGTGTCCCGGCTTGATTCTAGCTTACTAGCCTTACCTGCAGGAGGAGAGTAGTTGGATGAAATTAGGGTCTCCAACGGGTTTCTTCGTCAGGATTGAGTATTGTCTAAGGATTCTTACCTAGGTAGCCAGTCTTTCCTTTGCTTGATTTTTCCATCACTTTAGTTCGGTTTTTATTTTAGTTTTAATTAGTTTTTAATTTAATTTAATTTAGGGTAATTTAGTTAATTAATAGTTAATCAATTTTTATATTTTCGATTTAAAACCCCCCTTAGTTATTAATTTAAACAAGCAATTCAGTGACAGTTTAATCTTCTGTGTTTAATTGAGTCCTTTGGTTCGATACCTGGTCTTATTCGCTTGCTACAAACGAACGGTACACTTGTCGATTGTGCGTGGTTTAGTTGAGTCTAGGGTTTTAACTTGTGCACATTTTTATATATATATCAGCACGCATCATTATCGCTTATGCGTCTAGACAACTCAAGACTCACGAAAAGAATTATACCACCCATGATCTCGAATTGGGCGCTGTTGTCTTTGCTCTTAAGGTTTGGAGACACTACCTTTATGGGACCAAATGTGTGGTTTTCACGGACCACAAAAGTCTCCAACATGTCTTTGACCAGGAAAATCTTAACATGAGGCAACGACGTTGGGTTGAGTTACTTAACGACTATGATTGCGAAATTCGCTACCATCCTGGCAAGGCGAATGTTGTGGCTGACGCACTCAGTCGCAAAGAGCGTATCAAACTTCATTGTGCGAGAGTTCGTACTGATTTTCAGGATCGCATCCTCCAGGCTCAACATACATCAGTCACCCAAGGTAACATGTACGACGAAATGTCTTGTGGTGCTGAGACTCAACTTGAAACCAAACCTGATGGGCTACTCTATTTTCTTAATCGACTTTGGATTCCTGACCGTGATGATCTTCGTACCTTTCTCATGAACGAGGCTCATAAGTCTCGTTATTCTATTCATCCTGGAGCTGACAAGATGTACCAAGATCTCCGTTATTCATATTGGTGGCCTGGTATGAAGAAAGACATTGCTCTTTTCGTTGCAAAATGCCTCACTTGTTCAAAGGTCAAGGCTGAACATCAACGACCATCTGGTATGCTCGAACAACCAGAAATTCCTGTATGGAAATGGGAGAGCATAGCTATGGACTTCATCACCAAACTCCCTCGTACACCCAAAGGTTTTGACAGCATTTGGGTAATCGTCGATCGTTTGACCAAGTCAGCCCACTTCTTACCTATTCGTGAGAAGTATTCTGTGGAAAGGTTGGCAAGGATGTACGTAAGTGAAATCGTATGTCGTCATGGTATACCTTTGGACATTATCTCTGATCGTGATGGATAATCTTCTCAAGGCTAGAAGTCGTCAGAAGAGTTATGCTGATAAACGTCGTAAACCCTTGGAATTTCAAGTTGGGGACCTTGTACTTCTTAAGGTATCCCCTTGGAAAGGAGTAATTCGTTTCGGTAGAAAGGGAAAACTAGATCCTCGATACGTAGGCCCATTCAAAATTCTTGACAGGATTGGAAAAGTGGCTTACAAACTTGATCTTCCACCTGAGCTAAGCAATGTACACCCGACCTTCCATGTTTCGAATCTCAAGAAATGCTTGGCAGATGAGAACCTCCATGTTCCTCTTGAGGATGTGCAAATCGATGAAACTATGCACATTATCGAGAAACCCGTCGAGATTGTTGATACTGGAGTCAAGAAACTCAAGCGCAGTCGCATTCCGATCGTTAAGGTTCGTTGGGAATCTAAACGAGGTCCAGAGTTCACTTGGGAACGTAAAGACCAGATGAAGTCTAAGTACCCACATCTTTTTCCTCCAGACTCTCCAACTCCAACTTCGGGACGAAGTGCCTAAAAGTAGGGGAGACTGTAACATTACGCATTTATATTTGTACGTTACATTTTATCATGAATAAAAACGTCAAGTTCCATTATTATTGTTTGCATTTAATTATTTTTGTGGCGCAATTGGAACCCTAATACTATATATATATAATAGAGAAAAATGTCAAAAAAATTAAAGCTTGGGTCGGGACTCGAACCCGCGCCCAAGCCGTCCCATATACACACAAATACTTAACCATCTGATCTGCCCATGTTTCTTGTTCTAAACCCACCACTTTATTATTATATCACGAATTCAAAATACTCCCAGTTGACTTGGAAAGTCAACTGTGACCAACGACTTACCAAAATCAAAGCAATTAACTCGTAATTGATCATGGATTGACTTGGAATCGTGATTACCGGCCTATTATGAGTCATACACACATCAATTATCATTCAATTCATACCATTTTTGCTCGTGGACGCGTCAAACATTCAAAACGAGGTCAACCTTGCCAATTCAATGGTCCAGGCCCCAACACTATAAATTGAACACCTCTGGACCATCACAACTCGCCATTCATTCTTTCTCAACCCCCAATTTCTTAATCATTCACTGTCTTGAGTCAATTTTTGTTCCAGTTTGACTTCGAGCCTTGACTAGTCGTTCGTGTTTGATTCATCTTTGTAAGTCTGATTTTTGTTATGGGTTTTATTGTTCGGCATCCACACAACATTAACCCTAAGGTTAATTGGGTTAATGTTGTTTGATTTGTTCAATTGCAGAAGCTAGGGCTCGTAATGTTTGAATTGGGGAAGAACATGAATTCGAGTATAATTATAAACTTTAAACGAACAGAAACCAAACACAACCACTGGTCTAGACCAAGTGGTTGTGCCTGGTGACCTTGGACCGGCCCACGAGGGTTCGATCCACAGCAGCACCCTTTTTCTTTTTTTGTTTTGTTTTGTTTAAAAACAATCAAACTTTAAATATATATTACTTATATTTTATAAATTCATTTTAAAATACTAAAACTCTTTTAAAAATTCTACAAAAATTGTTTTGTGTTAATCTAATGAAAAAGTTTAACATACAATTTTTAGTTTTCAAAAATTTATTTATTTAATATATATAATAAATAAATCAAATTTATTCTATTTTATTTATAAAATTCTATAAAAATATCAAAAGAATTTTATAAATTTCCACAAAAATTATTCTGAATTTTTAAACACAATAAACTTTTCTGAAATGATTTTTATTTCTGAAAAATCATTTATTTAATATTTTTAATCAATTTTTATTAGTTTTTATCATAATTAAATCATAATAAATCCAATTTTTAATATTTTTGCACCAAACTTTTATATAAATTATTTCTGATTATTTGGAACAGAAATATAATTTTTAATCTAATAATTCTTTAATTTTAGTATTTTTAAATATTAAAGTTAAATTTTGACAATTTGAAATAAATAGATTTTATATTCTATTTTTAAGAAAATAATTTTATAAAAATTATTTTTTATACTTTAAACTCATTATTGTGACCATCTTAAATTCAAATTTTATAAGAAGATTTTTGTTTATTTATTTATTAAATTTCTCTCAATTATCAAACGTTTTAATTATTAATCAAACGAGCATTTATCCCCAATTCGAAGCCCTAGAATATATATATTGTAGACTAGATAGACTTAGACATATTTATTACCTTATTATAGGGTGATACTTGGCATATTTGGGCAACACCACTATTCTATTTTTCAAGAGATATAACATTTTGCTAAGGTGAGTTTTACATAGCCCATTTTCTATTTATCACCATTTTTGGGGTGAAACATGTTACAACATTCTATATGCAATTCAATCATCAAAGTGTCTATGTGTTTTTCTATGTTGCATTATGTCTTGAACATGACTAGGGTAAGCACAATTCTAGCATAATCATTAACATTGATCAGCCGACGGTATACAATGATAGATCTATTGGACTGACAATCCCACCCGGATACGTGCCTCCTACAAAGGTAGCGTGGGTGTTTGTTATCGCATAACATATTCGAGTGAACCATGAGCGTATGGGATGTACCACATTATAACAGTCACAAGGGTTGATTATGCACTTGATTTACTTCTAGTATGTTTTCACATATGGACTAGACTTGCCATGACACTTGAATTGCACAACATTTTCATTCGATTATCAAAACCTATGTAATTCTCACCAACTTTTGTTGACCCAAAAATATTTTCAAAATTAACATGTTTCAGGTAACAATGAAGCTGAGGCTTGAGATTGCATAAGGATTTATCATGAAGTTATTATTTGAAGTTATTTGATGTTTTTGCTTATTTGATATCATGTATTTGAATTCCTAGACATCACATTATTTTGGATATTTATGATTTGAATAAATTATTTAAAATTCAATTTATACCATGTGCTACTGAAACAATCATCAATACGTGACATCCCGATGTTTCCGCCATCGGTTGGGGTTTTACACTAACCATCACGGATACAAATGCCTAGACTTAAAAACCAGCCGCATTATCATTTCCCACCATGTTCACTTTGAGGAATCCATATTTCCTTATCAAATTCAAACCACCACCACACCACATAACTACGACTTCCTCACACCACCCCTTAATCCACTTCTGTAGAACCAATTCTCCACTGGTCCAATCCCACCAAATCCACACGTCGGCCCAAACACACCTCCCTCCACATCAACTCACAACTCCCCGCCTACCTTCACTGGCCCATAGTCGCCCACTCATGAAAGAGGTCTCAGATTCGTCGCCAAAAAATCTTAGCCTTTTGATAATCGGCTACATAAGGAAATAAATTAATGTTAAAAAATCAAATTTGTATATTTAAAAAATATATATTTAAAAAAATACATACCCGCTTTTCGGTCCTCCGATACTTCAACCCAAGCCCGACAAAGGGCTATTTTCTCGTCTTTGGTCCAAGGGGTCACTTGGCGCCTTGTCGAATATCTTGGTCGGGCGACTCACCGCCCCTACCACCACCCCTTGCACCACTTCGGCCGGCCGTCCGTCCTCGGCCACCACCTCTTCCACCTCGCCTTTGAGTTGTTGGTGGTTGTGTATCCGGGACTAATTCCGGTGAAAGTGAAAGCTGTGGCATTTGGCTTTCGATTTCGTTCGTTGTAACATCATAGTCTTCTTCATGAAAAAAGTCCATTGCGGGTTGATAGCAATTTTGTCATTGTGAGTCCATTTTTTGTTTGCTTTTGAAGTGTGGCTTGATTGAATATTGTATTTGATTTGTTTGGTGAATAAAAATTAATTTGTTTTTTGTATTTAAATAGGACAACTAACCGTTACTAGCCGTTGGCTAACGGCTAGTTGACTGCCAACGGCTATGTTGACCTCGCTAACACACGCGAGCCCACTAACGGCTAGTAGCTCGCGCCAGCTCTCGCTCAAGCATGTTATGGATCCAGCTAGCCACGTGGAATGTTTTGTGGCTCGCGGCAAAGCGCTCGCGGGCCACAACGGATAGTCTTAAAGAGAAAAAAATTAACGTTTGTAATATTAAAATTTAATCTTAGATAAATAATCTTATATACGCCATTCAACTTTTTCATCTATATTTCATTAAAAAAATTTGTTAATATCATGAAAAATTTAACATAATCTTTTTCTTTTATTTTTTTACGAAAAGTCACTCAAACATAATTTTCTTATATTAAACAAATCCTCTAAAACTTATTAAAAAAATGTCCCTAATATAAGAAGAGCTAAGTCACTAAACTAATTTAGAATATACATGTTGGGAAAAAAAATCAAAAGAATAACTTTGTTACTTTTAAATTCTTCAAAATAAAAAGGTATAAAATTTTGATGTAACATACTTGAATGTTATTTGATCAAATTCTAACAAATTTATAGGGAAACATTTAAAACAAGATACAATTTTAAACATTTTTCACTAGTATTTTATACAAGTTTAGAGGCTTTAATATTATTTGAGTTAGTGATTTTCTAACATATTGGGAGACTTTAATATACATAAACTAAGTTCAAAAACTTCAAAAAAAAAATTAAAAATAATAATTCAACCGCGAACTAGCATACCACCTAATCCTACTTCTGAACCTAAAGGTATGTTTGGCAAGTACCTTTTAAGAGCTTTTATGAACTTCAAGCTTCAAGCTTTTAAGAAAAAAGCCGATACATAAAAAAAAAAAAAAAAAAAAAAAAAACCTTCTTTGGTTGAAGGAGCTGGAAGCTTTTAGTTAGTAGAAAAAGCTCTACAGTGAGCTTTTAAGAAAATACCCTACTAGCTACAAGCTTTTAATTAGTAAATGACAAAAATACCTATTCTATTTTAAAAATAAAATAAAAACCTTATTTACAAACTTTTAGTTATGCTCATTTTGGTCAATTTTATACATTTTATTAACAGCTCAAGCTACTCTGCCAAACAACAAAATATATTTAAAAAACTTTCAGCTACAAGTTTCCAGCTACCAGCTACAAGCTAGTTTTGCCAAACATACCCTAAATGTACACCTATGTTGATCACTAAACACCTTATCAACACACCTTAATATTCCATGTTACAAGCACTTTGCAAATTAGAAATTAAGTATGTTAATTGTTTTTACCATAATCACCTAAAATAATACACATGATCTATGCAACCATACATGACAGCATAGAGTGATGAGTCATGGGGCACAACCAGCCTGACATGGTCCAAGGAGCCGACCCCCAATGTTTTCGTGCATGATCAGTGCAGTCTGCAGAGACATCTGAGGGTCAAACTAGTTGCCTAGTCCCCATATCACTAGATATTTTATATTCCTTTACAACATTTCCCAGAAACCAAACCTCATCATTTACCTTATAATTGCATACCTAAAATTTCCCTTTATTATATAGGCCAAAAGCACAAACCATCCTTCTATCCTCCCCTATTTGCTAGATGAATATGCAACATCCAACTAAGCAACAACAAGGTCTTCTTGAAGACCTTTTCATGACCCCAATCACACACACTTGGACCACATTTCCTGATGAAGATCCTGGTTTTCTTCATGGTTTTTGTGACAACACTTTTAATGATGAAGATGATTTATGTTTAGCTTCTTCTTCTACATTCATGGAACTCATATCTTCCTCTATTCAACCCACTTTTGATCCAAATATTAACGGCTTTTCCGCGGTTAATGTTTCGAATTCTAGTTCATTTGAGCAAAAGATATATGAACATGATGATAAACCAAAACCAATGGTTTCATTTCAAGAAGGATATCCAATAATGCTGGAACAAGAAGATGACAAAATTCTTGATAATCAAATCCCAGATCATGTTCTTAGTAGTGGCGAAAAGAAGAGCAAATCTAAGAAGGTTGAAGGGCAGCCCTCCAAGAATTTAATGGCAGAAAGACGGAGAAGAAAGCGGTTAAATGATCGTCTTACAATGCTTAGATCAATTGTTCCTAAAATAAGCAAGGTAACAAACAACACTCACCATTTCTGCTTTTTTTTTTCACAATCATAATAGACATTTTTTTATATATATTTTTACTAATTTTTATAATGATAAAAATGACAACTAGATGGACAGGACATCAATACTTGGAGATGCAATAGAGTATATGAAAGAACTGATGGAAAAGATAACTACTTTGAAAGGACAAAATGTAGAATCAGATTGTAATAGCTTGAACTTGATAGTGAATGAAGCAAAACAAAGAACTCTACCAAAGGTGTCATTTATTATATTATAACTCTTCTCATATATTTATAAACACACATATTTCATAATGTTAGATGGGAGGTCCAAGGTTCAATCCTTGGCAAGGGTGTTGTAATATAGAATTATTGGTGTAATAGTATAGGAGATGTAACGTTTGCCGTTCAAAAAAAAAAAAAAAAAAAAAAAAAAAAAAAAAAAAAAAAAAACATATTTCATAATGAACACATATATTAATTTGTTGAAACAATGTTTCTAGTTTGAAGTAGAGAGGAGAAACACGGATACCCACATACAGATTTGTTGTTCAACGAAGCCCGGATTGCTGCTATCGACAATGAACGCACTCGAAGTGTTAGGCCTGGACATTCAACACTGTGTGATCAGCTCTTTTGGTGATTTTACCCTTCAAGCTTCTTGTTCTGAGGTACATATTCTTGTTATGGGACTATGGTATTTGAGATTATGTTTGAAAAAATAAATTAATTATCCAATAACATTTAAAAATCAGTAGATAATCTTGTCTTTTTATTTTGTTTTTGCAAATTAAACATATCTAGTAATATCTCATTCGTAGAATATCTAGGATAAAGGGAGGATGAAATGAGGCAAAACCTTACCTCTACTCAAGTAGATAGACTTTTGCGATATATTAGCTAACCTTTTCATTTTTTGCATGATTGCATCCAAGTGTAAAATAATTAGTTTGTGAATAGTCATGCTGTATTTGATGTTTTTAGACAATATATAATATTAAGTTATGGATTTTTAGGCACCAGAACATATGATGACAAGTTCGGAAGAAATCAAGCAAATATTAACCAGAAATGCAGGCTATGGAGGGCAAATATGACATGTTCTTCTAGAGAGTTGTTACTTAGTTATCTTGAATCCTTTTGCATAATTTCAGATGTTTTTATATGTTCTATGATCACTTTATATTTAATAGGAAAAAAAACAATGATTCCCCGTTTAATCTAACAAGGGAAGGTGCAAAAAGATTCAAATTTCAACAGAAGAATCAAGAATGTTTTTGGCCACTACCCATGATGCAAAAGAATTTTGTCAGATTACATGTTTAGTTTATATTTCTAGACATGCTGAGTATACTATAAAAAATGTTAAATATGTATGAGTTGGTGCACATAAGACAAGAAATAGTATTGGTAAAGAAAATGACTTCTCTGTCCAAGATATAATGTTACAAAAAATATTTTTAATTAACAGACAAGAATTCATAAAAAGTAACTCCAATTTCAAGAAACAGCGAAGTCTCACCAATCATTGTCTGTAGGCTTTCAGAAATAAACAAGGAATGTTAGGCTGTGGGTGTGGAGAGGAAGGGCCTCTACTTTAGCTATTAAGTCATTAGGGGCCGGTTCATCACGTACTCAAGTGATAATCTGAGGTGTGGGTGATGGACCTTCCCTAAATATGTAAATAAACATCTACATATGCACACACAAATTAAGGTGGCTCATCCCTTTCGTCGATGGAGTAACGCTGGCGACGTGTCGGGCCTAAGGAAAGGGGTGTGGACAGGCCACAACGGGCCATGAGTGCAGAAAGCTCATCTTTCTTTTCTGATGAATATTCCGATGTTTGACTTTGACTTTGTGTAGGTTCTGCTGGCTCCTGGTCAGCTCTCAACTCCATTGGGGAAGAAAACAATTTTTTAAGTGACTTGACTAAATTGTCTCTTACTTAACATCAAAAAGTTAACCCAGTTAACTCTTTGTACTGTTATGGCATATTTCTTCAAAAGTCAGGAACGGTTCAAGCACTTTTTAAAAGTTTGGACTAGAGTGACATATTAGTATAAACCACAGGACGATTTTGGTAATTAACTCAAATAAAAAAGATAACAGATTGGAAGTTTATTTGTTTGAAATTAGATGTGCAAATTTACAAATCCTTTCAAACTACAACATTTCAAACTCCAACAATGGTCTCGTTCACGTTTTTTAGAAGGGTCCGTCTATTGGCACCTGTAACAACCCGACCAGGTAGGGCCTGGACGAGATAACAGTTTGGTAACAGACTTGCACAACGGAAGCAACGTTAATTAATATTTAATATTCATACAACCTTTGGTCGCAAAATAATAAAAATACAATATAAGAATGTAACTAAAGTCTAATGCAGGGACGAGACGCAGCGGTCGTCGAAGCAATTGAGGAGTGTAATCCACTAGTCGATCCGATCTCTATCTGTACATATCTCTAGATGCTCTAAACCGCAATGCTTAAAGCTCGAACCTTCTAACATGATAATCTCTAATCCACACAAGCAAGCATATACCTCGTCTTCCCGATTATCCAAACGCAGTACCTGAACACATGCTTAAAAGAGTTTGGGTCAGCAATTACGCTGGTGAGTCCGTGTAAGTTGTTAAGCAAATCCAAAATAAGTTTATCATTTCCAAAGTAAGTTCTCAAGTTTACACAACACAACACATGGTGATGTACAAGCGACACCTCAAACTTATACACTAAATCCATCTTCTGCCATTATGGATTTCCCTGGCAAAATACATGTCACAACGGCCCCGTGGACCTCAGTGGAGGGTTTTCCGGGCTTCCGGATCCACTGTGTGTGGGGGTTTCCCCAAGTAGTACTACCCACATATTAAGTGGCCCAATCCCATGGGTTAATGAGTGTTAGTATGGTTATCTGGTAGCAAGTATCTTGTCACATCAAAAATGTTCAGTCACACATACACAAGCATATGTTCCCCCAAAACAGTTAAAACACAAAAGGGGGAATGGTACACGAAACTCACCTTGATATCACATCACGTTGTGTCACCCGGTATCCAAACTCTTGAGGCCACCTACAGTTCTCATGCAATCGGCTAGACAAACCTATTTGGTCAAGTAGTATTAGTAAATATTTTGATGGTGTGGTGACACATGGGGACGAGCTCAGGTGATTTGCTAATGTTATGTCGTATCGAGTAATTGGTTCATATTGTTTATGAATTTATATATTGTATCTATGTATTTTGCTAGTGACTTTATGATCGTATCTCACATCTCAACTACTTAATAATAAGCATCATTTATACCCAGTAGTAGTTGTAGTTATCAAAATAATAGTTATATCAACATAAGTATTGAAATAATATTAAGTGTAATCACCTACACTATAGGTTTGAGATGGTTCAATATGACGATGGAAATAACAATAGTAATATTAGAAGTTTTTAATGAGAATAATAATGTGTCCAATGGTGAAAGATCTCATTGCTAGTCAATGCAGAAAGTTTTGATTATAGCTATATTAGTTTCAAAAGTATAATTTTCAGTAAACTAAGTTCCGGATCATGCATCTATAATTTATGTCATTGAATTGAGTCCAATCATTAAGTCCATTGCTAATATGATATATCAATCAATCATACCCAGTATATCCCACGAATAGTAGACTATTGGTAGGGTCAGGGGAGGGTGAGATGTAGGCACACCTTACCTCTACCCATAAAGGATAGAGATGCTGCTTCCAGAGAGACCCCCGGCTCAAAAAGAGAGAACGACAGGCAAGCATACAAGTAAAGGGACAAGCACCACAGGGATATTTCGCTATCGGCTAACGGACCAAATGCAGGACTAAGCTAGTAAGATAGTACATAAAAATGTAGTACATTGAACATCATAGAAACATGTAAACGGGACGACAAGCACAAGTAAGTTTCACATTACTTAAGAAAACATGATAAATAGACACATGAATCAAAATAGGTTTAGAAATCCTATAGATAAGGGCTCATAATACCCGGTTAGTCTAATATGGATATATATAGAGTCCTAAATCCTAATCTATATCATCTTTAGTCGGTATACGGTTAGTCGATAGTTTAAACTTTAAAAGGTGCAAAGTCTTGTACTTTCGGTTTGATTCATTTAAGCTCGTTTAGCCCCCACATGTCAAACGCAATATTTTGTAAATTCTGAATAACTAGATAACTTAGGATGTATGGGTTTATACCTAATCGCTCATAACCGACCCGCATGATGTGTTGACCGAATGTATCAGCTTTGACTTACGTTGGCCGGTCAATAATCCTTGATCCAAGTTCCCCCGGCTATGCCGACTACCCAAGACCATCTCTTATGACTGTCACCACTGTTTCACCATCACAGTCATCATCCGTTCATCAATCTTATTTCCACTCTAACCCAGATGTTACAATAATAATCATCAATAGTCGTAATTATACCCGCTTCTACAGATCGTGCCACCATCAACAGTCCTCAATCGTTATACTAACCTGATATTACTAGAAATTACCTCTAAATCCCATCGGAAACTCAAACTCAACCGTCACCGATGAAGGGCTACGCCGTCGTGCTCCGATGTGCACCGCCGTCTGCAAAGAAGCTCCGCCGCGACGCATCTGTTGTCCCTTTCTCTAACCTCTGATTCTCTCTCTCTCTCTGCGATTTCCTCTCTACGGTCTCTCTCTAATATTGTCTGAATAAATTGTCTTTGGTATATGCTTGTGTTAAAGGTTTAAAGTAGATATGAGAGACAGAGAGTGTAGTGCTGTGTAAGATTAATTGTGTAGGTTTTATTATGGTGGGATGGGTTACGTGTTCTCAAGAGGGTGAGGTGTCAAAGGTTATAGGTGGGGCACATGGCACCTTGAAATGGTGTCATGTCTCCCCCATGTTGAGTAATCAAGGTCATAGGTCTGGTTCGTTAAACATGTTTTGGCTCAATCTAGCAACGTGTATTATATTTATTTATGCTAGTAATATTTATGTATAATAGTTCGCGTTTTAGTTTCGTACCAAAACATATGGTTTATTATTAACCTTTGGTCGTTTAATATTTATATACCAATAATATAGAGCGAAAAATTATGGGCTCTAAAACCGGGGTGTTACAGCACCCCAACTAGGATCTATTTCAATTCCTCCTGAAGTGCCTCGCTTTGGCCAAAGCGAGGCGTTTCAGTCACATTATGACAAATCAGACTACGAGGTTACATGGGAGTTCGGAAAATAAAGTGTCAAGCGTCTCGCGATGGCCAAAGGGAGGTGCTTGGCACAGGGGGGTGAACTTGGACATCCTGGTGTTGGGAGGGTTTTGGTTTGGGGTTTTTTTGGGATTTTTTTTAAGTGTCTTTTTTATTAACTTTTTTATTTATTTATTGTAACTTTTTTTTTTAAATTTAGAAAACAACGTAATAAACCTAATCAAACTTTAATTAATCAAGTAATTACAACTTTAACCTATTAACTTTTTTATTTATTTATTGTAATTTTTTTTAAATTTAAAAAACAACGTAATAACCCTAATCAAACTATAATTAATCAAGTAATATCAACTTTAACCTATTAACTTTTTTATTTATTTATTGTAATTTTTTAAATTTAAAAAACAACGTAATAACCCTAATCAAACTATAATTAATCAAGTAATCCCAACATTAAGCTATTAACTTTTTTATTTATTTATTGTAATTTTTTAAAATTTTAAAAACAACGTAATAACCCTAATCAAACTATAATTAATTAAGTAATCTCAACTTTAACCTATTAATAAAGTGTCCGATTGTCACTGTGAGTGGATAAATTATTCACGGAGAAGACCTCGTCGAAGAAAGATTGAACGAAGTACCGAAACTTGGTACGAATATCATAGTTAATGGTCAATGTGACGTCGTTTTGGTTCTGAACATGCAAGCGTTATTTGGTTTGGAATTGAAAGGCTTGAGTGATTTTTTAATGTTTATAATCGGATATTTACTATTTGAATCACATTGTTTTTACTGGCTTGCCATTTATAATTTGTTGTTAGTTCATTTATTATTTATGGGTTTAATGTTTATTAGACAATTAAACATTCAAACGGATTATACAAATTCGAAACAAGCATTATAAACAATCAAACAGACAAACATATAAACAAAAGTTCAACTGCAAAATATAATAATCAGTTTGTACATACCCAAAAAAATACAATTGCAAAAAGTCTACTGCAAAGTAAGATAGATACATAATCACTGTGGCGATGGTGGGCCCCCTGGTGGATCGCGTAGCCGTACCCCATATGTTTGTGTCATCGCCTGTATCGTCTCGACTGTCCACATCTGAACATCCTATATCTGACCAATGCGGCGATCAATGTCATCAGCCACGAAACGCATCGCATGAGTAAGGTCATCATATATATGTCGGGGGTACTGTTGTTGTGGTGGCGGCAGAGGTGGGGGGTCGTCATCGTCCTCATCGCCGCCGTCACCCGCCTGGTTCGGCAGCAGAGGTACTCCAGCAGACTGCTCAACTTAGATCGGTATATCATCTGGCGTAGGAAGGGGCGACTCAAAGGCGGTCCTGCTGCCGAGAGATCGAAACCGATGTACTCCCTGTAAGACCTCCAGCAGGATCCCCATGCTCCGGGCGCTGGCCTCACCGAGAACCTGCAATGGGATCCTGGGTGACAGCTGAGGGTCAGTCTCTGGCGAGAGACGCAGACGACGAGCGATGACGGTGACGAACGCCACGCCATAGAGATGTGCGCGAGACTGGCGCTTGTGCGCACACTGAAGGTACTCCACCAGGCACACAACTAGGTTACACAACCGCCGCAAAATTAAAAAGTATAAAAAGGAAAGGTCAGTTTGGTTGACCTTCTCCCGGCTGTTCCCCCGCTGCGATAGTGGTGGCGATCGCATGCTGCAAATAGTAATACAGGGGGTCCCTAATCGACGTCGCCTTCGCCATATTCTTCCCAAAGTGGGAAGTGGCGATGTACCTCAAAAAGCTGCCCAGGGTTGGCCTATCCACCCTCGTGACAGCATCCCGGTACAAAGGAGTATCAATCTCAGCGGGTAGGTACAACACCGAAGCAACATCGAACTCCTACAAAAAATAATTGTAAATATTAACATGTTTTGGTATCATAATAATCAAATGAAAGATAATTGAAATAACTTACGTCATAGGTCATCTCCTGCGACTGCCTCGCCACCCGAAATCGGATGGGGCGAAAAGGCCGAGCTGGGTCCTCCCTCCGGGGCGGGTCTAGCACCTCGAATGATGAGATAAACTCGATCATCAGCTCCTGGTATGAATCCTCCTTCGCTATCTAAAGAGACGACTCCATGGGGTGTCAAACCCCACAAAGTCGTTCACCCTCCCAGATTCGCTGACCTCCAAAATAGTCCAGCTAATGTACATATGAGGGTCGACAGGCATTTGACGCAGCTTGTTGCACTTGCGCCGCTGGTCGTTATACCCGTACTCAAAATCCAGGTAAGGGTGGCCCTGTAAAGTGTACACCGGCTGCCGTTGACGCCTCTGCGACGGTCCAACCGCCGGCGCAGACGACCCAACATCATCCTCAAATGCCCCCTCAAAGTTGTGTCCGAGTTTCAAGCACCCATATCAACTCAAACGGCCAGCCAAATTTTTTTGTTACCCGTCTTCCTCACCAAAATCACTCTTGTGCCCCCCCCCCCCCCCAAAGTGCATTAAAGTACAACCTTCATGAAAATAAGTTTATAATAAGTTTATTTAGTAAAAATTAACAATACTCTTAGCAAAGGAGAAACGTAATCCTAAAGGTGTGTGATTTAGTAAAAATTAACAATACTCTTAGCAAAGGAGAAACGTAATCCTAAAGGTGTGTGACCCGAAGACCACTGGTGCACCTGTAGGGAATTGACCTTCACGAAGGATAAAACACGTGTTTTTAGTAATTAATTTATACGTTAAGTTTTTTCGTGGCTTTTTAAATAACAATTTATAAAATACGTATTTGTTAATATATTAAAACAATAGTGACTGAAATAAATACCTTTACGCAACGTTCTCTTCTTTCTTCGATCTTTTTATAACGATTACGTAACCATTTTCCATTCCTGTGTCTTGTACCCAGTCGACCAACTCATCACGTGTGGAAAATGCCTAGTCAGTCTCGAACCAAAATATGATCGAGTTAGATCCTTCCTCCTGATCTTCTACCTGCTCCTCCTCGCCAGCGCTGTCTTCATGGTGCGTATAGTCTTGTGATTGAAATGTGTCATCACCACCGTAACCGTAGTAAGTATAAGGACCGTAGTCGGGTTTATAATGAAATCGATCGAATTTATAGGTAAAATCCGATGGGGTCAGACGCCTCGCTTTGGCCAAAGCGAGGCTCTTTGCTTAGAGGGTTTAATTAGAACCACCCTTTTTAGAATCATCTAGATGAACGAGAGCTTACAAACGGCCTCTTATCTCCTTCACTTGAAGTTGTCCAGCCTAGCCGGTGCTATTTTTGTTGGATTTTTATATGTATAAGCTTGTAAGTTATACTGGATCTCTATTTTACTTCACGAGACCACCGGTCTCTACTTTATTGTCTAAGACCGCCGGTCTCTATATTATTGTTTGAGATCACTGGTCTCTAGTTTACTTTATGAGACCACCAGTCTCCCAATTCGTTCTTCTATATATACGTTTCAAATATATATATAGGTAAAGGATATATTGGAAACCCTTGTTATAGTGAAAACTCTGGAAACTCTAACTTCCCGAGCTTTTTTTTATATGAAAATTTTAGGGTATGTAATATACATGATTTTAAGAATTTTGAGCCAAAAAAATCAAAAAAGCGTCGAGCACTTTTTTTTTTTTTAAAAAAAATAAATAAGTTTTCGGGTAACACATTGTTAACACATGTTAATTTCGCTTAACATGTGTTACCCAAAACTTATTTTAAAAAAAAAAGGGCTCGGCGCTTTTTTATTTTTTTGGCTCAAAATGCTTAAAATCATGTATATTACATGCCCTAAAATTTTCAGGCCCTAAAAAGCTCGGAAAGTCAGAGTTTCCAGAGTTTTCTAGATAAGGAGGGTTTTCTATGGATCCTAACCCTATATATATATATCACGGAAGTAGTAATATAAACTACTTAAATCTTAAACCATCTATAAATTTAAGACCATCGGCCTATATTTAATCTAAACTAATAGTAATATCAAGCATACCATAATATAATTATTCATATACTAAATCAGAACTAGTAATTATGTATACTTTTAATAGATTGTGTACCTACCTCTAAACCTCAGTTGAAATTTTATATGAGACTTTGAATTATCACTTCATGCGTCATTAAAACAACGTAGTAGTATTAATGCACCCTTTTGTTTTTTTGTTTTTTTTATAATTTTATACTAGTGGGTTTACCCGCATGTTGTAGCAGGATCCACAAATAGGTTATAATAGAAGATTCGGTTTGTGCTTTCGAGGATAAGTATGGTAGGTCGGTTGTGACGAAAGTTTGTTCTTTAGATGTGCTCCAAAAAGTTAAGCGCCTGCTGAAGGAGATGAAACTGGGAGAAGGAGAGGTGCGGTGTCTCGGAGGTTTTTTGATCATGGTCACGTTCAAGACCAAGGAGCATGCTTCGATGGCGTTGGGAGAATTGGCAGGAAGACCGGATTTGTTTTGTTTAGTGGAGATGTGGGAAGGACAAGAGTTATCATTTGAAAGAGTTACATGGCTAAAGGTGGTGGGTATCCCTCTAAGCTTACTTGACAATAAGTTTTTTGACAATATAGGAGCGTTCTTTGGCACGGTGGTGAAAAAACCTCCGGTGGATAGAGTGGAGATTGATTCTTCATTCCATTACATCGGTGTTATGGAGGAATTGTTGTTGAAATGGAGAGGTAAAACTCTTAAGATATGGGTTGAAGAAGATGATAAGGATTGGATCTCAGATTATGTTGATGAGGTCGATGAGGTTCAAGATGCAGATCCGATGGAGGTGCCGGAGGGGACTCCGGCGAATCTGGTTAACAAGGAAACAGATAAAAAAAGGAAACCGTTGACGAGAATATTAATTCCCCTATTATTATGGAAGCTAATTTGTCGGAGGAAGTTATGGTAAGGAATAATGCGGAGGAAATCAAAGGCAATATGGAAGGATTAGGGGGCCCAGTTAAGATTCTCAAAAGAAAGAAAGAGAAAAAAAAAGGAGGTTGATGTGGGCCATATTTCAGGTGGACATTGATCTAGTAATGATCGGCCCACCAAGGAGCCCAAAAACATTGGTCCATCTCAGGAGGATCCATTTGACTTAAATGCTTTATTGGGTATGACCGTAATGTTCTTAAAACAAGAGGGGTGGATTCTGTTCAACTCTCAAACTCATTTGGAGTTTTATTCGAGGATCTGGAGACACTTAATAAAGAAAAGGTTCAAGTTCCCAAGGTTGAAGATGGAGAGAAGAACACTACTGCGTCTACGGAAGGGACGAATTTGTCCAAAGAGAAGGAAGCAACAATGGAGTTTGGTAGCCGGTTAGGCGTTAATTTACAGGATTTTGGACACATGGTCACGGGTTCAATTGGAGGTGAAGGTTTACAAGAAGGTAAGTGATGAATTATATGTCCCTTAATGTTAGAGGTATAGGGGCAGTTGGGAAAATCCTCTGGGTAAAAGGTTTGGTGACTAAATTTAAAGTTGATTTTTTAGGAATTCAAGAAACGTTAATTTCTGACCCTGAAAATTTTGATATGGGTTCGATTTGGGGTAACGGGAATTTTGATTCTGATCATATGGGGTCTAGAGGGAGATAAGGTGGTTTGATTAGTATTTGGAATCCAAGGAAGTTTAAAAAGACTAACTCTATTGCGGATAATGGTTTTGTTGTTACGACTGGTTATCTAGTCGAAGATGGGTCGGTGATAAATGTGGTGAATGTTTATGCGCCTTAGAAAGTGGGTGAGAAAAGAATCATGTGGGAGCGTCTTGCGGTTTAATGCAGGATATGTCGGGTTTGTGGATTCTTTTAGGAGATTTTATTCTGTTCGTTGGGAGTGCGAAAGAAAACATTCTAAGTTTAATAGCAGGGCTGCTCGGGATTTTAATAATTTTATTGATGATTCATGTTTACAAGAGTTTAAGATGCAGGGCAGTAGATTTACGTATTTGACAGGGGTCGGTCACACAACTAAGATGAGCAAGATTGATCGTATGTTGGTTTATCAGGATTTTTTCAGTAAATGGCATGGTGCTTGTTTTCGTGCTTTACCCAAGGAATTGTCAGATCATTCCCCTTTGTTGTTAACTATTAAAGATACGAATTATGGGGCTAGACCTTTCAGATGATTTAACTCATGGCTAGATAGGGAAGATTGTGAAGTGGTGGTTCGGGAAGCTCTGTCTAGAGTTAATGTAGAAGGCACCGCTGAGATTGTTTTGATGAAGAAATTTTCCGCTGTTAAGGCGGCTCTAAAAGGCTGGTGGAAATCAGTGTCTAGCAAGGAAGACGCAGATATGATTAACCTTAAGAATGACATAGCGAGGCTCGAATTGATTATGGAAAATCGGGAGCTCGAAGAAGATGAGGTGTGGGTTTGGGAGGAAAGCAAAAAAGAGATCGATAGAATTTTATATTTGAAAAATAAGGATCTTAAACAGAAATCGCGGGTTAAATGGTCCACATTGGAGGACAAAAATTCCGCTTATTTCCATCGTTGTATAAAGGGTAGAAAAGCGGCTAATGATATTCCGGGGGTTATGGTTAATGGAGAGTGGATCAGTAAACCGACTCTTGTGAAAAGAGAAGTTCTTCGTTTCTACAGAGATCTTTTTCGCGAAGACTGTCCTAGTAGACCGGTTTTTTTGTGCAGCGAATTGAAGAAGGTGCCTGTTGATAAGAGACAGGTTTGGATTGCACCGTTTACAAAAGAGGAAATAAAATCTGCCGTTTTTGACTGTGGGTCCGACAAGGCGCCAGGGCCAGATGGGTTTAATTTCCACTTCATTAAACACTTCTGGCACTTGTTGGAAAAGGATTTTTTTCGATTATTTGATGAATTTTATGACACGGGTTTTATTGGTAAAAAGTGTAGTCTTTTGCACATTACACTTATTGCGAAGAATAACAATCCAATGGGGTTAAAGGATTATCGGCCTATTAATTTGGTGGTTGCGATAAATAAGGTGATTTCTAAGGTGATTGCCTCGAGAATAAAATTGGTTATGGGGGATGTTATATCTGATTCGCAATCTGCTTTTCTTAAGGAAAGGTTTATTCTGGATGGTCCTTTGGTTCTAAATGAAATAATCGGTTGGTTAAAGAAGAGGGATAAAAAGGCTTTTTTGTTGAAGATTGATTTTCAAAAGGCTTACGACAACGTGAATTGGGATTTTCTTTTGTCGATTATGGATCAGATGGGGTTCCCGGATAAATGGTGTATGTGGATTAGAGGTATAGTTCAATGTGCTAGGTCGGCGGTGCTTGTGAATGGGTCACTAACGTTTGAGTTCACATGTCAAAAAGGGCTTAGACAAGGCGATCCGTTATCCCCGTTCCTATTTTTAATCATTATAGAGGCGTTGGCTAAAATGATCTCGAGAGCTTGCAGTTTGGGGGATGTTGAGGGGATTAAAATTCCCGGGGATGAGTCGACTTTGTCTCACATGTTTTATGCGGATGCTGCTTTATTGATGGGTATGTGGTCTTCTAGTAATATTATTATGACTCATACACTTTTGCGTATATTCTATTGGGTCTTGGGTTTGCAAATTAATTTGCAAAAGTCTTCTCTCTTCGGGTTGGGGGTTTCTTTTGCGGAGGTGGAAAGAATGGCAGCAGTGTTGGGTTGCAAGATTGGAGAGTTTCCTTTTCAGTATCTTAGTATAAAGATTGGCGCAAATATGAACCGATCCGTTCACTGGGAGACTGTTTTAGAGACGGTACAAAACAGATTACAACCTTGGAAGGCCAAGCTTCTTTCAATAGGAGGTCGTCTAACGTTGGTCAAATCGGTTTTAGCCAGCCTTCCGGTGTATTACCTTTCATTGTTTAAAGCCCCGAAAGAGGTGATTGAAGCGATTGAAAGAAAGATGAATTTTTTTTTTTTGTGGTTAGGAGGCAGAGATTCTAAAGGTATTCATTAGGTCTCCTGGGATGTGGTGACTCAGCCTAAGAAGTATGGTGGGTTGGGGATTTCAAAATTGTCCGAGGTTAATTTGGCGTTACTAGTTAAATGGGCGTGGAGGTTTAAGAGTAATCAAAATGGTCTATGGAGAAAGGTGATTTCTTGTATTCATGGATGGCGTGGTAAGTGGGCGTTTATTCCAGTGCGAAGAGCTTTGCCGGGGGTATGGAAGGCTATCGTTAATACTTTAGAGAAGACACGTTTTAATGGCCAACCGATCAGCAGACTTATTTCATGTACACTCGGAAATAGGGAGAGTATCAGTTTTTGGAAAGATTTATGGTACGGTGATACTCCTCTATATATTAGATGGCCGACATTGTTTTCTTAAGAAAGGGATAAAGACTGTGTTGTTAGTAGTCGGGTCTGGTTTGACGGGGATCAGAACAGGATTTCGGAAGATTGGAAGATGGATGGCCACTCGGTTGCAGGAATTTCAGAGGTACAAGACGTGATGTATATGCTTACAGCGATTAATATAAAAGACTGCAGAGATAGTTGGGTTTGGGATAAGAATACAGGTAAGAATTTCTCTGTTGCAGAAGTAAAAAATTATATGAGAAAGCATATATATACAGTGTGCCAAGTCAGAAGTTTAAATGGATCAATTGGGTGCCACTAAAGATCAATATTTTGGGTTGGAGAATTCAAAAAGGTAGAGTTCCTACTCGAATGGAACTGATAAAAAGAAATATAGGATTGCCGAGCTCTATTTGTCCGATATGTAATTCCAAAGTTGAGGAAGTTAGTCATCTATTCTTCTCATGCTATTTCGCCTATGAGGTTTGGGTTAGAATTTGGACTTGGTGTAAATTGGATTGGTTCAGCTTCGTGTCCATCGAAGATGTGTATCAGTGGCCAATGCAGATGAGTGGGACTAAGATGCGGAACAAGATAGTTCGCGGCATCTTTTTGATAACGTTATGGGCGATTTGGAATGCACGGAATAAGATGGTGTTTCAAAATATTGAGCCAAAGGTCGTGGAGGTGGTGGCTTTGATTAAGTCTATGTCTTTTAGTTCGCTCAAATATAGATCTAAATGTAATAGGATTGATTGGAAAGTTTGGGGTACTTACCCTATGTATATGTTGTAATCGGTTTGTTGATGGGTCCTTAGTTTGAGGACCTTCTCTTGTGTTGAATGAAGTTAATTTTCAAAAAAAAAAAAAAAAAAAAAAAAGGTTGTAATACAACATTATGATACTTAGGTTTTTTGTCGCAAGTTATGCAAAAAGAATAGAAATGTGCACACTATGTTTTAACAAATATTCGTAAAAAGAAAAGAAATGAAATGTGCACCGCCACTTACAACTGATTGCAGTTCAGCACAAAAACCATATACTCATTATTGAAAAAATCTTAATAAACCAAAGGTATGTTACTGTAACAGACTAATATGAACATAAGCATCACTCTTGTGCAAGCTGTCCGGTCATTGCATATCTACATAATCATGTCATTGAAGACACCTTGCTAACTGATAAGGTTCATTTACATGACAAAATCATGTAGTAATAATATGATATTTTATAAACTATCATATGAAGGTCACTGTCCATTTAGAAATTAAAAGTTGTGATTTGTAAGTTTGTAATAGACTGCCCAGCTAAAAAATTTCCCATGTAGCCAGTGAGCCGAACCATCCCGTCCACTTTGCCGCTGGGTATACGCATATATATGAAATGGGTTTATAATATAAGTATTATTATGGCACATGATAGTCAAAAATTCCCAAAATATGAGTAGAATGTAAGTGTGCAGCCATATCAGGGGTGATTGTTTTGAATAGTTGAGAATTGGCAATATTGGCTCTTGAATCCTCAAATATCAACACATTGCTAGACTTAATATCTCTAAATTATTTAAGGATAGACTTTGTCATGCAAATAATCCAGTTCCTTTGCTACATCAACAAAAATCTTTACCCGTTGCACCCAATCAAGCACAGGCCCCGGTTGTGCTCCTTGCAGAGCCTCCTACTTGCATGTATATATGCATATTATATAGATTTTAAACCCAACACCAATTATATTTCAACTTGCATATCCGTTAATTTAGACATGAAAACAAAAGTGCAAACAAGTGTTCATGTAATGCAATATGTCATATAGAGATCCCGTCGTTGCAAATTCATAAGCCAAGACACGTGTATTTCCTTCCACACAGCTCAATAGGATTTTTGTGCTTCAATGTTCAGACCATGGCAATCTGGAACAGGAAGACAAACATTATAAAGAAAAGAAAAGGATAACCTCAATTTGAATAAAAATAAATATACATATATGAGCAAATAGCCAAGTCGTAGTGATGCTTTATTATGGGTCAAACGGCACCTTTGCCCCTTGCATCTTGGCAACAAGTGAACCCATTGCGCATAGGGTACACACTAAGTACTATTAATTAATGTGTCAATTACAATAAAAGAAGTTATAAGGTCAATCTCTAGATACATATCCTAGTACCTTTCAAATGAATGGTAATTACTTACAGCTCGAAAGTTACATGCTGGTATATAATCCTTCAATTATAGGGTCAACCTCTAGCTACATATCCCCAGCCGCCACTCCTCTAGCTAAGGCTCCAGTTAGGATGTTTTCACAATTCCACCTAAAATTTTGAACATTTATGGACCGTTCGGATATGTATTTGCAAAAGTGATATTGTTATATTAAATACCCAAAATCAAATAATCAGATAATAACTTGGAAAAAAACACATCCAAACACCCTCATAAAGCTGCTAATAATGGATTTTTTTCTTAGCGAGATTGTATGAACTAGAGATAAGACTTTGGGAGACTTTATGCTCGTTAGAATTGTTTAGTTAAATAGAACACATCACAACATATGTGTTAACGAACTATTAGAAGTTAAATGATTTATTAATTACCTTCTTTGCGCAACCTTTGGCGGTAAACCCTCATGGTAGAAGTTTGGCATTGGGTTTGCCTTAAATAACAAACACTTTCTGAGTTGCTTCAGGTTTGCTTCCTTTTCTTAATTTTTAACACAAAATATGAACTTCAAACTGAAAATAGATGAAAAAAATTAACTGACAAAGGTCATAGAAATTTTACCTTGGTTCTTGCCTCCCATTGAATTCTCTACCTCTAACGCTTATTGTTTCTCTAATTTGAAATAAATCTGAAGCAAAAAAGAACTAAGATATGTGTGTGTGTGTGTGTATATAGAGGGGGGGGGAGTTAGCATCCTTATAACATCTTTAAGAGATGTTATCAGGCCAAAAGATGTTAGCGTATAGGTTGAAATTGGTCGGTCAAATATATTAGAAACATTTTTGTTAATAATTGGTGTAGCATATATGGTTTTGTACTTTTGTTCATCAAAAATACACTTTTGAGTTTTTTTTTTTTTTTTTTTTTTTTTTTTTTTACTATTTTGGAACTAATTATCATCTACAAGTTTGTAATCTAAGACAATGATCGATTAGGCATTTTTTGGTAATTGGAGTATGTTTCACTGGTGAAGATGAGTTGTCCACATAGACTGAATCATCAAGAACAAAAACTAGACTTGGATATATTTGAAATAATAATTTTCAGACCATGGAATTTCTCCTACCAAATCTGATCAATAAAAGACTACACCAACTTTAAATTTTCTAAACAAACAGGCAATCCATTAACCAATACCTAATGAATGATACGTATATCATATCATCAATCTATCATAAAACGCTAAAAATTAATCAACTAATAAAAGGTATAGAGCCTAATTTCCCGTAATTATCATGAGTAAATTGAAAACAAAAATGATTGCATTGAATGATATAAAAAAAAGGTGCTCTAGTTAGCTTGACTTTAACTCTAGGAAGACTTCAGTCACTATATTTTAAAGTTTTAAAACTCATACAAGTTTAGTTGAGGTAAGATTATTTATTTTGGTAACATAAATTATTATATTTTATCGCCATTATATGAAATTTGTTCAAAAATATTGTTATCTCGTGTGTTTATTTAGTTTGGTGAGTTCAATTTTCATATAAAAGTTGATTATCTTCTAGGGGCATTTAGGGAAGAAAAGTGGTAAAATTTAGAAAATTGTAAAAGAAACCCTTGGTATGCCATCTTAACTTTGAACAATTTAGACATATTTGCCCATGCCTCGTCCTTTATACTGTAGTATAGAAGTATAGATATAGATATATTACTATTTACTAGCTAATTCCTTTGAAATATAAAGGAGTAACAAGCATCTATCCCGACCACCCATCATTTGGTGGAGTGGTACAAGGAAATAAAGATAAGAGTTTGAGGCCATTTGGTCTTTAGTTCGAATCCGGTCCAATGTGGTTTTATCGCAGTGCGTCTTCAGGCGGTGGGTTTTTCTCTGCATTGGTAGCTTGGTGAACTTAGGCTGCACAGTAGGCAGTCATTTGTCCAATGATAACCCACTGACATTTCAAATAATATTTAGTTGGCTTTTAAAAAAACAAGCATCTATCTCTCTTTTGTTAATTTGTTAATATATTGCTCATATTTATATATAGATATATTTCTGAGGGTGGTGATATTTAAACCCCCCAGCTTCTATTTAAACCCCCCAGAAGCGCCTCGCTTAGGCCTAAGCGAGGCGCTTCTGGGGGGTAATTTATTTTGGTAGTTTTTTGGTGTTTTGAGTTGTTTTTTTTTTAATTTAATAATTATAAAAAGTTAAAAAAAAATTAAATGTCAATGACTTAAACTTGACATCATCTTCTTGTAATTACTTTTCAGTTGTTATCCGAGAGATAGCGGTCAACGATGAAGACAACCTGAAAGTGGATACCATGGATCAGAGAGATTAAAGCTAATTAAACTCATATCTCAAGCCGGTGCAAGTTATGTTGTAACGAAATCATTCTCACATGAATATCCTGCGTAAAGGACTAAAGCCACATATCTTGCCATTAATACCAACTGAATTTTACTTGCTTGCATGAAAAGTTCATTGTACGATGTCTTTTTCAGAGGACCTCGACTCTTGAGATGTTGCAGGTGTTTGAAAAGTTTGAACTGAAATTGAACTTTTCATGCAAGCAAGTAAAATTCAGTTGTTTTACTAATTTCATAGTCTTGATACTTTTAACAATCGGATCGGCGCTAAACAATAGAAAGTAATTACAAATATTGCAAGAGGGTCACTATTCATATATAAAGAACATTAATCGGTTTCATCTTTGTTTTATTGAGTTCAACTTTCCATGATCTACCTTTATCATCTCAGAGAGATATCTGTCAAACGATGGAAGGGAACCCGAAACAATAAAAAGTAATTACAAAGAAGATGATCAAAGATGCTACAACATAACTTGCACCGGCTTGAGATATGAGTTTAGTTAGCTTGAATCTCTCTGATCCATGGTATCCGGTTGTTTTCAGGTTGTCTTCATCGTTGACCGCTATCTCTCGGATAACAACTGAAAAGTTGTCTCATTAATTCCAATTCCAATTCAAATTCCACCCGTGCAATCAGAATCTGAAGAGAAGCTATCATCTCAGAGAGATATCTGTCAACGATGATGGCGCAGCAGAGGTTAGCGGTAACTTTAAATTTTGAATGATCGTCGGTTTGCTCTCTATATCTCAAGCCGGTGCAAGTTATGAAATGACACATGCGGAATGTAATGTCATGCACAAATGTGATTTTGTATTAATGGCAAAGTGATTTGTAAGGGAAGAAGAAGAGAATGTTATATATGTTTACCTTCCCATGGATATGAGTTTAATTAGCTTAAATCTCTTTGATCCATGATATGAGAGCATAAGAGAAGAGATAATAACATATGAGCTTCAACATAACTTGCACCGGATGATTGCCAATGAGATTGATAACTGGACAGGTTAGCCAGGTGTTTGTCAAAAAGGTAGAGCACACCACTAGAGCAAAAAGTTGTGTGTATGAATAGTGACCCTCTGGCAAACCTGCCATTATTTAGCGTAAAAAGTTCATTGTACATATACCTCCTTATTTAAAAACAAATCACATCATTGTAGAGGTTACTAGGTTACTCATCACCGTTGGACGTTGAAGGTAAACATGGACAGTGAGAAGTGAGATTGATAACTTCTTTATGGAAGTTGCTAAAATAGTTAAACAAAAGCTGAAATTGAACAGTTATTTGGCAACATACTTGAAATCAATGGGAAGATAAACAATCCTCATCCACAATGTTCTTACCTATGAGTTTAATTAGCTTGAATCTCTCTGATCCATGGTATCCACTTTCAGAATCTGAAGAGAAGCTATCATCTCAGAGAGATATCTGTCAAGTAATTACAAGAAGATGATCAAAGATGCTTCAACATAACTTGCACCGGCTTGAGATATGAGTTTAATTAGCTTGAATCTCTCTGATCCATGGTATCCACTTTCAGGCTGTCTTCATCGTTGACCGCTATCTCTCGGATAACAACTGAAAAGTTGTTTCATTAATCTATAAATAAATCCTTACAAAATATTTTTAACTTAAATCTTTGAGCATACCACACTTAGAGGGTCACTATTCATACATAAAGAGTATAATCGTGATGTGATGGATTTTTATATCTGCAACTTAGTTCCTTTTTACCTGGTTGCAAAGGAACTTCAGGTCAGCCAGACCTTTGTCAAAAGCAAGTGTGAAGATCAAGATCAAGAAGAACAGTACGGTCAACGATGAAGGTGTGTTGTATGTATAAAATTGTGAATAATTGTAGTGTGTTCGGTGCAGTCGACGAACATCATTCAAAATTTCAACTTCCCGTTCAGGTGCTTAAGTCCACCTTGAAGACTGGATACCATGGATCAAAGAGATTCAAGCTAATCAAACTCATATCTCAAGTTGGTCTAACAACTGAATTTGACTTGCTTGCATAGGAATCTTGAACGAAATTATACAGTTATTTGGAATGTTCCTGATCATTACAGTGAGATTGATAACTTCTCTATGGAAGCAACAAATTCAAAACAGAGGTAGGTTTGCCAGAGGGTCACTGTTCATACATAAAAAGATCAAGAAGAACAGTACGGTCAACGATGAAGGTGTGTTGTATGTATAAAATTGTGAATAATTGTGAGAGTCGATATGAGAGCAATAATCCATCGAGAACTAGAGAAATAGAGAATAAGAGAAGAGATAATAACATATGAGCTACAACGACGTCGTATTTTGGAAGCTGAAGTTCGGAGAGAACTAAATATTCGGTTGTTGTTTTTCTTCTCTATACAGAGTGACGATAGGCGTTTTCGATTTCCAAATGAATCAACGACTTAAACTTGACATCATCAACCACGTATAGTCAAATATTTATTCTCCATATCCATACCTTGTTTCAAGTATCTTGTAAAATTCATTTCGTCTTCAAGACTCCTATGAGTCACAAAGGAGACATGGTGTTTGACTTTTTTGTGTTTGACCCATCCGGATGTGAAAGACAATATCCATATTTACCTGATTATAAGAGAGGTCGAAGATATTGCTCAATAAACATTATTATTATTATTATTATTATTTTATTATATTTGTAATTTAGTTCCTTTGTTTTATTATTATAATAATTTATTATTATCAAGAATCGGAAATTAGTAAAACGATTTAATAAATCATTGCTCAGACGTTAGGGTTTGATAAACACAAAACTTATTATTTATAAAGCAACAAAAACACAAATCGTACCGTGAAATAAAGAGAGGCCCATTAGGAGTGCCGTGGAGGAAGATCGTCGGTTTGCTGTAGTCGATGATGGCGCAGAGGTTAGCGGTAACTTTAAATTTTGAATGATCGTCGGTTTGCTCTCAATATACCAACCAACAGTCGATCCGACTGTTCATTTCTCTCTATAACAAAGTAAAATTCAGTTGTTATCGGAGAGATATCGGTCAACGATGAAGGCAACCTAAAACGACATATCGGTCATATGTTATTATCTCTTCTCTTATTCTCTCTTTCTCAAGTTCTCGATGGATTATTGCTCTCATATCATGGATCAGAGAGATTTAAGCTAATTAAACTCATATCTCAAGCCGGTGCAATTATTCACTATTGCTCTCATTACAGTTATTTAGAATGTTTCTGATCATTGTCAGAGGGTCACTATTCATACATAAAGGCAACCTCAAACGACATGAACATTTATAACCTTTCTGTACCTGTGGCCAAAAGAACCTGATAAAGGCTGTACACGAGTTATTTGGACTGTTGCTAAAATAGTTAAACAAAAGCTGAAATTATACAGTTATTTGGAATATTCTTGATCATTACAGTGAGATTGACTGTTATCGGAGAGATATCGGTCAACGATGAAGGCAACCTGATCATTACTTTTCATGCAAGCAAGGTGGACTTAAGCACCTGAACGGGAATGAAGGATGAAAGCATGACGTGAAACATGGCGTAGTCACATTCAGTCTTCAAGGTGGACTTAAGCACCTGAACGGGAAGTTGAAATTTTGAATGATGTTCGTCGACTGCACCGAACACACTACAATTATTCACTATTTTATACATACAACACAACCCCCGGAGTTTGACCGTACTGTTATTTGGAATATTCTTGATCATTACAGTGAGATTGATAACTTCTCTATGGAAGTAACAAATTCAAAACAGAGGTAGGTTTGCCAGAGGGTCACTATTCATACATAAAGAGTATAATCGTGATGTGATGGATTTTTATATTTGCAACGTAGTTCCTTTTTTACCTGGTTGCAAAGGAACTTCAGGACAGCCAGACGTTTGTCAAAAGCAAGTGTGAAGATCAAGATCAAGAAGAACAGTAATGATCAGAAACATTCCAAATAACTGTTCAATTTCAGCTTTTGTTTAACTATTGTAGCAACTTCCATAGAGAAGTTATCAATCTCACTGTCCAGTTATATCCACTTTCAACTAAATCTTTCTCTGATATACTCTATATCAACCGGCTTGAGATATGAGTTTAATTAGCTTGAATCTCTCTGATCCATGGTATCCATACCTTGTTTCAAGTATCTTGTAAAATTCATTTCGTCTTCAAGACTCCTAGGGAGTTACGTGCATTATCTAATATTGAAACTTGCGATTAATAATATATTAATACATCAATGGACTACACTCACGGTATGTGCATCACGTATTTTCATTCTTTCCTTGATCTGCAATATTTGAAAATTATCATTTCTTGACATGCTTGGTAACACCTTGATCTACAATATTTGAAAATTATCATTTCTTGACATGCTTGGTAACACCTTGATCTGTAATATCTGAAAATTATCATTTCTCGAAAAGTAATTAAAAACACTTAAAAATGAATTAAAAACAATTGTTGCGAGTTAGGTTTACTCGGAGGACCACGTACAATGATTCATCATTGTTGTACAAAGTTGGATGTTCGTACGGGAAAACCAAAACGAGCAATAAACGAAGCGAAACGGGGAGATATAATTTTCTTGGCTTGGAAACAACTTAAAAGAACCAAAAATGAATTAAAATTATTTTTTGGTGATTAACAGATAATTTTAAAGAATTAAAAGAAATTCAATTTCTTTTTAAAAAAGTCCACACGCCTCGCTTTGGTCAAAGCGAGGCGTTTGGACTTTTTTTTAAAAAAAAATTGAATTTCTTTTAATTCTTTAAAATTATCTGTTAATCACCAAAAAATAATTTTAATTCATTTTTGGTTCTTTTAAGTTGTTTCCAAGCCAAGAAAATTATATCTCCCCGTTTCGCTTCGTTTATTGCTCGTTTTGGTTTTCCCGTACGAACATCCAACTTTGTACAACAATGATGAATCAAAGGAACTAAGTTGCAAATACGATAATTATCAAAATAACAAAGATGAAACAGAATAAATTAATGTTCTTTTATATACGAATAGTGACCCTCTTGCACCGGCTTGAGATATGAGTTTAATTAGCTTGAATCTCTCTGATCCATGGTATCCACTTTCAGATTATCTTCATCGTTGACCGCTATCTCTCGGATAACAACTGAAAAGTTGTCTCATTAATTCCAATTCCAATTCTACCGGTGCAATCAGAATCTGAAGAGAAGCTATCATCTCAGAGAGATAATTGTCATCGATGGAAGGGAACCCGAAACAATAGAAAGTAATTACAAGAAGATGATCAAGGATGCTACAGTTATTTGGACTGTTAATCACCAAAAAATAATTTTAATTCATTTTTTGTTCTTTTAAGTTGTTTCCAAGCCAAGAAAATTATATCTCCCCGTTTCGCTTCGTTTAATTAGCTTGAGATATGAGTTTAATTAGCTTGAATCTCTCTGATCCATGGTATCCACTTTCAGGTTGTCTTCATCGTTGTACATATACCTCCTTATCTAAAAGAAACCACATCATTGTACATATACCTCCTTAGCTGAAATTGGACGGTTATTTGGAATGTTCCTGATCATTACTTTTCATGCAAGCAAGTCAAGTCAAAAAAACATTTTTTTATATTGCTCTCATATCATCTCTCTCTATAACAATGAATGCGGTATGCGCGTTAAATTTCATTAAATGCGGCAACACAGGCAAGTCCTCGTCTGATAACAACTGAAAAGTTGTTTTACTAATTTCATAGTCTTGATACTTTTAACACTTATGCGTAGATCAAGGAGATTGATGAAGATATCAATCTCCTTGAGCAGGAATTGTTAACCTTCCCATTGATTTCAAGTATGTTGCCTTGATCGTTGACAGCTATCTCTCCGATAACAACTGACTTTTACTTTGGACGAAAATCGAGATCATCTCATTCCATGTTGCCTTTTCATGCAAGTAAGTCAAGTCAGAAAAACATTTTTTTATATTGCTCTCATATCATGGATCAGAGAGATTTAAGCTAATTAAACTCATATCTCAAGTCGGTGCAAGTTATGTTGTAGCAGTCAAGATTCCTATGCAAGCAAGTCAAAATTCACCGAACACACTACAATTATTTACTATTTTATACATACAACACAACCCCCGGAGTTTGACCGTACTGTTCTTCTTGATCTTGATCTTCATACTTACTTTTCATGCAAGTCATTATTATAAAAACATTTTTTATAATAATTATATTAAAAAAAAACAAAAAACTAACTAAAAAGACCAAAAAAAAAAAAAAAAATTGATCCTAAGCGGCTCGCTTAGGCCTAAGCAAGACGCTTAGGCCTAAAAATCAGCTTTTTCTGCCCCTCGTACTGACCTCCTCGAATTCAGCTCCCAAGCGCCTCGCTTAGGCCTAAGCGAGACGCTTGGGGGGGGGGGTGAAAATAGGAGGGGGGTGGGAATAGACGGAGCCATTTCTGAGCGAGATAAATATATAACTTTAACTAGCTTATACCCCGGGAGCGTCCCGGGTTGAGAAATCTAAGTAAAGTGAATAAAATTAGAAGAATCTAAACTATAAAAATGACATCTATGTATCAACTTACATTAGATACTTTTAAAAAAATATATACCAAAAGATCCATTTCACCTTACAACATCAACACCTAAAACAGAATATTAAGATCACAAGCACTTCAAGGGGACAAAGATTGTTTAGCACCAATACATTCAGTCAAAGGTCTTTAACTGCATACAATAAGATTTGAGCTATTTCAGAATATGGTAGAAAAAGAAAACATAGTAATTACCTGTTGGAGAGCGTCCCGGGTTGAAATATCTAACATGACACAATAAAATATCTAATATGACAACATAATTAATTACTTGCCAATATATGATTAATGATTATTATTATTATTATTATTATTATTATTATTATTTCCTGTATGAACAAAACCACACAAAAAATAGTCGTTTTTTTCTTCGTTTTTTATATAGCACTATGGTACCCGTTGGAAAGATAATAAAACGCTCGTTAACTTGGTGTAATTTTTTTCTTTAAAAAATCTCGTATATAAAAGATATCAACGTTTAAAAGTTATGGGAAAAAAAGATTAGGGATAAAAATCTAATTTTGTTTTTAAATTTCAAATTATTATTTTCCTAAAATAAAGAACTTGTCACATGGGATGACACATGGCACACTCAATGAAGAGAATACTCTCTTTAAGTGCCATTTCATTAAAATGGTTTGGTTTATTATATGTATAGATAGGCGGCACATGAGCGAAGCTATTATCCCAAAAATGTATAATACGGATTCGTGTACCCTTTTCAAAAGCCACGTGGCTTTCTAACACACTTCATGTCCTTCATTTATTATAACTAGTTGGCATTATCCGTCGTGTTGCGGCGGAATTTAGTTGACACATTTGGTTACATTATTAGTTACCAAATATAATTTTTTTTGTTTTGGAAATGAATTTGTTAATCGGGTAGATTAGTAGACATGATTGTAACTGTCTCCCAAAACAACGACAGTCACTAATCGTAAACATTTCTCTACTAATATATAGACAATTCGACTCATATCGGCGGATTGGATCGTCATGGCTGCAATCGTGGTTGCAAGTGGAGAACCTCACACTTGCCATCCTCCGATTCTGGCAATCCAAAATGCCAAATGACGTTCCTGACTCAGGCATCACAGTCATGTATTCAACCACCATTTTTACAGGTAAGGCCTCCAAATAACACGTACTAAGCAGCAGGAATTTGGTCGGTATAAGTTGTTATAACAATTGAAAGAGGCAACTAACTTGTATACCTCCTTCACTCTCTTCTTATTCGACCCAAAGAGAAACATATAAACAGTAAAGTAAATCAAAAACCGATAATAAATTTTGAAGAAATATCAACTCATAATAAACATCTTCTTTATGTCAACAATCCCTATTATGAATCCTAATAAAACAGTAAATCAAATATACAAAAAACAACACAAATTAAGAATATGGTATATATATATATATATATATCAAAGTGCCAGGTGGATTTGGTTAATAAACATGTAAACCTAGTAAAGTATTTATAATGATAATTATACAACATTTAAGAAATACATTTTACTTGGTTTGCTTTCTTTTTGCTTCAAGTTGAGCACCTGTGTACAGATCAATGAAGAATTATCAAAACAAACAAAGTTTGATCATTAGATGTTAGAATCGGTGCTATGACTGAATAAACGAAATTAAAGATGGTCGGACTTAACCTAATACTTGTCAGAATCGTCATACCGAGATATCGGCATATATGATGGTCTCCACCCTAACTACGACACTACCATTGTCGTAAAAAATGACTGGATTGATAAATATTAAAATTGTAGAGTATGGAAGAAAAGTTAGTATACCTTTGTCAAAGGTGCTTGAACGTCACAGACAAACAAAGAAGAATTTAATGGTCAGCAGCTTGTCATATGATAAGAGAATATTTTGGAAACACAGATGTTGGCCAGAAGCGAACCAAATCCAGCTGTATACAACCAAAAGTTTCAAAATCAAAACTGGGTTAATGTGAATGACGTATTGTAGGTAAAATTGTTGTCGGGTGCAAGGAAAACATAAGCGAACTGTGAATAACACATGTAGCGCTGAAAAAATCATAATTGAATCGCTTCGTATAGCTAATGCAAAGATAATCACGGTTCAAACTTCAAATCAATTCAATTTCAAGTATTTTGGTGAACATACATAAGCTGATGTTTGAGATTTAATAAATAAGCACAATTTATAGTTTTATACCTTAAATTCTTTTTTGTGAGGCTCTTTTATGCCATTGTGAGCAAGATCTTTACTTCCTGTAAAATACAAAGACAAAAGCCTTATTTTCATTAGTATCTCTATTTCTCACCAAAAACTTAAGCTGAACAATAATGCTAATAAAACTGTAAGACTTAGGCAAAGTTTCAAGCAACTACTCTTACAATGTCAGAGCAGAGTTAACTAATCAAGCTGAAGTTGAGGTTATATATTATTTACTTTTACAACATACTATTACAATATCAACCGACCATAGATGTACCATATTTGATAAATAACTATGTCATGAACTGAAAGAGCATAAATTAGTTCAGTGTATAAGCACAAATGAGGTTGACAACAACAGATCATGTATGTGCTATTACAAAATGTGTATGCAGACACACCTCACTTCTCTTGCTGCAACTCAGCCTGCACAAATCTTTCTAGTTATTTATAAAGCCTAATATTTAAGGACCTCATAGATTGAAATAAGAGCTAACTCTAGTTATATGTAAAACCTATTATGTAGAGATTATACATTCCAAGGGAATGAAGAATCAAGGCTCCTGGTAGGCACCAAGAAACATGTAGCAATTCATTTTATAGAAATTAATTAATTACTACCACAAATACTTTTTTTTAACGGCCAAACAACCACAAATACTTTAAAAAATATAATAATTGGCAGATATATTAGATTTTAATCATTTTATCAACTCAGTCGACCAAAGAGGCATAGATAAACAAACTGATAAGTAGCAGCGTTTTATAGCAATTGCGCCTATTCGGACTCTTTTATTTGCGCACACACAGCCATAACATGCATTGCCAAATCGAATAGGCGTTCATGCGCTTAGGCGTTTGATTTGGTTTTGCACGTATCCGCTTAGGCGCATAGGATATTCGCCTAAGCGCGTATTCGCTTAGGCGTTTGATTCACTTAGGCGCCTATTTGCGGCGCCTAGGTGAATATGAGCCAATTGTTAAAAACCTGATATGTAGCATCAATATTCCATTTTCTATAATCTTTTCGCCTAGGCGCATAGGTGCTTACTAAGTTAGGCGCTTAGGCGGAATCAATTCATCCACTCACACCCCATCATCCTGCTCTTGAATTTTTAATAACCTAGGTCGTTCAACTTGTTCATCGACCTGAAACTGTTGACCCTGTTTGTTTGACCTTCATGTAACAAACCTACACAGAATATGAAGAATGAATTTGCAAAGTTAATCATCATTTGTCACTCAATAACACTAGTAAGAATAACATATAGATTCTAACATAAGACCACATTTTATTGTATCATGAACATACATTCTAGCAACTTTCATCTTCTCAAAAAACAAAAATAAGATATCATATAACCTCTATTCGCGCCTACCATGTAGCTTATAACACTAAAATTATTTTCCAAAATCATAAGCACTAAGGCCCTTAATAGACGACTTCCATTATAGGTGTCAAAAATAATTTTATGCCTCACCAATAAGAATAGAAGGTATGCATATTTATACAACTGCGCCGCCTCTATAGATTATGACTATGGTGAAGTTTTGTGATCTATTTTTACTTTACACATGTCTTCCGGTGAATGAAAGAAGTTTAATTCGGGTTGCGCCGTTAATGGGCAGCGCGGCTGGTTTTGCGCATGAAGTTTACTTTCAATTGGACACTTGCTTCTCTTCATATTTGATAATGTCCGCCACGCACCACCGCAAACGTGTATAGCAATTGAGTAGATGAAGATTTCGAGAATTCCCCAAATGAGTTGTAAGCTGACTTGCGAAGCCAAAGTACATATACACAATAAAATACCAGAAGCCTAGGTTTATACACACTAACAATAACCAGAAAGTCATTAACTCCAAATCATTTCAAGCTAATCAGTTGTTAGCAAACATGTAATAGCATATCAAATAATTTACATACACAAAATATCGTGAAGAAGCTATGATCGAAATTTCACCCGAAACAACCGGTCAGCTATTCGGCAAGTAACTAATCGTAATCCAATTTAGTAAGTCACAGTAATTCCCAATTTAATCCAAAAATATTTCTCAACAAAACAATGAACTTTTTTTATCTCCACATAAGATCAACCTTAGTTATGGGTGGTAGCTTTACTTTGTAGGATCATATTACCTGTCTGTATGTATCATCTACCACCACTGGTAATAAGTTATAACTGAATTGATAATAACCCGCACGCCTTGTCGAGTTCGTACCGGTAAAATCCCCATCGAAATCATCATCCTACAATTGCAGTTACTTAGGAAAAAGATTGTTAAGACCAAATTAATAGACAATGTGTATATGTAAACAAAAGGTTTTTAATACAAAGTTATAAACCCTGTAATTGATCACTTACGCCGTCTATGTGAGCACCGTCGATGTCTCTCACCCCCGTAACCAAGACCAACAACAATCACCACGGGTTACGTCTCGGTTCCGTTCCTTTAAACCTTGAGAGTTCAATATAACATTCAACCCTAAAATCAAACCACATCAAATGCAAAACAACTTACAATCACAACCTAATCCATATACACAAACTTATTAAAATTAAGTCAACTAAAGCTAAAATTATCTCAAAAGCATAATCTTTCATAAAATAAAACTGGGTATTATCAAACACAGCTACAATAACATTCCAAAATACCCAAATCAAAATACCCATATAAAATGATGAAAATGAATAAAAATAAGAGGAGAAAAATAAAACTCACCTTTCATTGATGACTTGCACCTGACAGTTTCCGAACAAAGTAGCCCAACGTTTGTTAATCCTTACTGCAAGAAATCGAAATCGTGAGTAAAAGAAGTAACCTTGAATATTGCGGCGCTTTAAATGAATATGCATATGGTCACATTCCATATACATTTGCCCATTGAATTCATAATAATATATGGCAACTCTATTATGTATCGATCCCCAACTTTCTCCCATACCCACAAACCCTAAAACTTCAAAGGTAGCATAAATCATCCCAATCCCAAAATTTTTGCATGTGTGGGTGATCGTGATTATCTAAGATAAGAAGGTAGAAGATGAAGAAGATATAGAGAGAGATTATGAACAACCAAAAGTTTTTCAACCTCAAAAGGTGAATGAGAACCTGGGATGGCAAGCACGTGTCCAGAAAAAAAAAACAGATGTCATGAGAACTCTGGGATGGCAAGCACGTGTCCAGCAAAAAAAATCAGTTTTTTTTTTTTTGCAAAATACCGTTTAACACAGGATTCGAACCTATACCATCTCAATACGAAGCAAACCATTTCACCACCGAGCTACAGCCATAACATCTTATCAGATTTAATAACTAATCATACTTATTCGCAAAAAACCGATAATGAAAATCACTGTTCAGAACGTTTGCACATTTATATAGTTGAATATAACTAGGTGGAATTCCGTGTGGAAAGACTAAATCCTAATAAAGTTGCAAATTCATTCATTGATGGTTATGCTTCTGGCACGCGTAATCACTAATTAGTGAAACAACTTATAATTATCCACTGATGAAGCAAGCAATAGATGATGAAACAAACTTCTGATGACACGGGAAGAGTATCTTTTTTAAGACAATTATACTCCTCCAGAATATAAAAATTATTAACAGACCAACTGTTATGGTCTGTTTACTAAATATGAAATTAAGAAGTCAATAATCTGTTGCAAGAAAAATTGTGTTTAGTAACGTGTGCTCAAGTGCAGAGGCTCTGTTAAGGAGATATTTCTAAAACAACTGTTACTACAAACAATTGTTGATTCAAGTAGATATTCCTTCAACAGTTTCCTTTAAATAGCTGTTGCTTTAAACTTCACTTTATGTAATGTTATTCTATATTGTCCTTACAAACATGTGTTGAGCTGTCAACAGATTTTGAAAAAAACTAGAATAGCAATTACACTTATTATTGGAATTCCTTAATTTTACTAAAAATATTCGAGTTACATAAACATAAAAGATACAAAATACAGGAAAAACCACAAAATAAAACTGTTTACAAATATGTTATGCTTCTGCCACGTGTAATCACTGATTAATGAAACAGCTGATGATTATCCACTGATGAAGCAAGCAACAGATGATGAAACAAACTTCTGATGACACGAGAAGAGTATCTTTTTTAAGACAATTATACTCCTCCAAAATATAAAAAATATTAACAGACCAACTGTTATGGTCTGTTTACTAACATGAAATTAAGAAGTCAATAATCTATTGCAAGAAAAAATGTGTTTAGTAACGTGTGCTCAAGTGCAGAGGCCATGTTAAGGAGATATTTCTAAAACAGCTGTTACTACAAACAATTGTTGATTCAAACAGATATTCCTTCAATAGTTTCCTTCAAACAGATGTTGCTTTAAACTTCATTTTATGTAATGTTATTCTATATTGTCCTTACAAACATGTGTTGAGCTGTCAACAGATTTTGAAAAAACTACAATTGAAATTACACTTATTATTGGGATTCCTTAATTTTACTGAAAACATCCGAGTTACACAAACATAAGAGATACAAAGTACAGGAAAAAACCACAAAATGAAACTGTTTACAAATATACAAGATATAAGTATTCTAAGAAAAAACTCCAATATCCCTACAAAAGTAAAGTAATGCTAACTATGACATTTCTTCCATCAGACTAAAAACTACATACAAAATACACGCAAAACATCACAAAAAAACCATAGAAGACAAAACCAAAAAGAAAAAAAAACTACACGATAATGTCTCTAACTCCTCAAGAACCAGAGACATATTATTTCTCTATACACCCATCTCTAGTTAGACAGACTCTAGATGTGGTCGTGATACAAATAACATTTTTCTTTGAGTGTAAGAATCTTCCAAGAACACCAATTTCAAGTTGATTACCAAGGGTTTATTGGTAAAACATTTTTCTTTGATTGGCAGAATATTTGAGAAGACTGTTGGTAGGAAATTTAAGCGAAATAACATAATACTGCAGACATCGACGGTTGGTTTGTTTATCGAATAAATGAAGAGATATAAAGTTGTAAACTGAAATGACGATTTGCTCGCCTTTTATAGAGTGAAAAAATATCTTACGTTTATAATAAGATTTTGACCCCTTATATCAAGTGAAAAACAATTACAAACACAATTAATAAACTAATTTTATAAATAATTTATTATTATTGTCACTATTATATTATAAATATAACTATATAATTATATTAATTAACATTCAAGAAATATAAACCTAAATAAACTAATTTTGAATATCGTAATGATTAAATTTGGTATTCCAACCTCTGTTGAGTTGAAAGGTATACAATGTCTGTTGACTTGTCAACAATTGTTCTCAAATAGCTGTCATCCATTACAATTTTTCAATCAGATGTTAACATGTGCAGTCGATTTTATAATTCAGACTTATTGTTTACTGATATTATTAAAATACAAGTAATATAAACGTGATTAAATTAATAACAGCAGTTATTAAATGTTTACCGTCACACATTTGTCAAATTTCCAAAATTTTCAAAGTGAAAAACAGTTACAAACTCAAATAATAAAATAATTTTATTAATTATAATTTAATATTATTGTCACTATTATAATAATTAACATTCAAGCAATATAAATTTGAATAAACTAATTTTCAATATCGTAATGATTGTCTTTGGTATTCGAGATTATGTTGATTTGAAAGTTATGCAATATCTGTTGACTTGTCAACAGTTGTTCTCAAACAACTGCCATCCATTAAAATTTTGCAATAAGACACTTGAATACAGATGTTGTAGGAACTAAACATGTAGAAACATTAAAGAATGATATAAGTAGATGTTTATACAGACTTTGTAATACTTAACTTTAACTAATATCTGACAAAAAATATATAAAAAGTAATTATGAGATCAAACTTTATTGTTAATATTTTATAGTTTAACAAAGAATATACACAATTAAACTTCAATCACAATTGATATTGGTTGTGCTGATACTATAAATTTAAATAATATTAGTCTTTTCCAGTTCATAATTACAAAGGGTCGAGACCCTTAAAACTCTACGATGACAACTATACAGATAAAGGATGTAGATGGAAAGTTACAAGATACAACAGTCATTAATGGTAGATCTACTTTCTTTTACTATTATTAAACAACTAAAAAATGTTACCACAAATTTGCATATTATCATTATTATTTTTATTAAACAATTAAAACTATTTAATTTATAGAAAATGAATCTGTAAATGATTTGAACTCTTTTATTGATCCTATAACTTTAAAAAATGAAAAAATATTTTATAACAATAAAACTTCTAAAAAATATCATTGAACACTCTTAATGTTCAACTGAGCTTTTGATCAGATTTTTTATTCAACATTTTATGATAATTTTTTTAAAACAGTTTTTTAAGATAAAATAACCATCTATTAATTCAGTAAAGTCTTGATTGAACAAAGGTACCTTCAATTTATTGTATACTCTGCTTACAAACATGTGTTGAGGTATCAAGAGATATTGAAAAAAAAAAAAACTGCTTATAGAAATGAAACTTATTATTGGAATTCCATAATTTTACTGAAAACATCCAAGTTAAACAAACATACAAGATACAAACTACAGGCAAAACACCACAAAACAAAACTGTTTACAAAACATACAAGATAGAAGTATTCTAAAAAAACTCCAATATCGGTACAAAAGTGAAATTTTCATTAATATGACACATGAAAAGTGTTATGGATATCGTTTAATTCCTCTAGTAATTCTAGACGATATGCAACTTGCCCCACACGAGCAATGATTTTAAACAGACCAATAAATCGTGGACTCAACTTTTCACGTTTACAAAAAGTAATCACACCTTTCCACGGTGAAACTTTCAACATGACATAATCTCCTACTTAGAATTCAATTGGGCGTCTTCGTTTATCAGCATATGATTTCTTTCGATCTTGAGCAGATTTCAGATGTGCTCTGATTTGTTCAATATTTTCATTAGTTACTTTTACAATTTCTTTGTCAGCAAGTTCTCTTTGGCCAACCTCCCCCAACACATAGGAAATCACACCTTTCCACGGTGAAACTTTCAACATGACATAATCTCCTACTTAGAATTCAATTGGGCGTCTTCGTTTATCAGCATATGATTTCTTTCGATCTTGAGCAGATTTCAGATGTGCTCTGATTTGTTCAATATTTTCATTAGTTACTTTTACAATTTCTTTGTCAGCAAGTTCTCTTTGGCCAACCTCCCCCCAACACACAGGAGTGCGATATTTTCTACCATAAAGCATCTCAAGAGGAGGTATCCTAATGCTTGAATTGTAACTATTATTATATGAGAATTCTACCAGGGGTAAATACTTATCTCAACTGCCACCAAAATTGATAATACAAGCACACAACATATCTTTGAGAGTTTGAATTTTTCTATCGCTTTGCCCATCTGTCTGCGGGTGATATGTTGTACTGATTGATAATTTAATGCCCATTTCTTCCTGAAAGTTTCTCCAAAAGCTTGAGGTAAAACGAGTGTCTCTATCAGATACTGGCACTCCATGCCTTGACACTACCTCACTGTTATACACTTTCACCATTCATTCTGATGAATAATTTTCACGAATGGGTATAAAGTGAGCACTTTTTGTCAAACGATCGACAATTATCCATATCGTGTCATAACCTTTGGCCATTTTGGGTTGTTTCGTCACAAAGTCCATTGTAATGTGATCCCATTTCCATAATGGAATTTCTAGTGGTTTCATTTTTCCATATGGTTTTTTATATTCAGCCTTGACTTGTAAACAAGTCAAACACCTCTCCACATACTTAATAATATCTCTTTTCATACTAGGCCACCAATAATCTTTCTTTAGATCATTTACAATTTTTGTCACACCTGGATGAATTTAGTATCTTGATCTATGCGCCTCATCCAGAATCATTTTTTTAGTTTTACAAGTCCAAGGAATCCAAATTCGTCCAAAGGGAACTTTAATTCTGTGTCATTCTCTTCGAGTTGATGGAGTTTCCCGATGATTATTTCGTGTCTTAGATTCTCATTTTTCAACGCTTCTTCTCGCGCACTTGTAATTTGGTCAAACATGTCTGAATCTATATTTAGTTAATATGACTACACTCTGATAGCATAATTTCCCTTCCGACTTAGGGCATCTTCCACAATATTAGCCGTACCCGGATGGTAAATTATTTCACAGTCAGAATCTTTTGCAAGCTCCAACCAACGTCGTTGCCTCATATTCAATTCCATATGGTCAAAGAAATATTTCGACTTTTATGACCAGTATAGATAGTATACTTTGTTCCATACAAATAATGCCTCCAATTTTTTTGCGTAAGTACTACTGCCGCTAGCTCAAGATCATGGGTCGGGTAATTCACTTCATGTGACTTAAACTTTCGTGAGGCATAGACTATTACCTTCCCTCTTTTCATAAGAACACAACCCAATCCAACACTTGAGGCATTAGAATAGACTACAAAATCTTCGGTCCATTCTGGCAAAACCAAGACCGGACCATTTGTCAACTTTTACTTTAATAGTTCAAACACCCACTCTTGTTCTAGATTCCATTCAAATTTTGAATTCTTACGAGTTAGCTTAGTCAACAGGGAAACTATCCTTGAGAAATCTCTTGAAAGAACCATTGATAATAATTCGCTAAACCCAAAACGCTTCTGACTTCAGCTCGTGACATAAATTGAACAATCTTTTGATTGCAAACTATCGACGCATGATGTTGGGATACAGAAACAAAGAAATTCCACGGTCGAACTACCAAAATAGAATGAGCTAGAATAAAGGATTCTTTTTTTTTTAAAGCTAGGACTTGGGGGTTCTTATAGATCTAATTCATTGAAATTCCATCCAATAAAACGAAGATAAAGAGAAAATTATTTTCTTACAAAAACAGTTAAAAAAATTCTATTCGTTTGTGCAAAAACAATGTTATCATCTTTTTCGCTCCTTTCAGCCTTCTTATGTCAGGATATGGCTCAAATAATAAATATTCTTTTTTAGGTGGTCTACGAGCTGCTGCTCAATCAATTAGTTATGAAATACCATTAACTCTATGTGTGTTATCAATATCTCTACGTGTGATTCGTTATCTTTTATCCTGCGACTCATCTTTCTCATACTTCTTTGTCTTCCAAAGAAATTTTGAGATTTATGGTTTCTGTTGGTGTAAATACACTCACCTCAATTCAAGATGAGAAGCAATTCTCCATTGGTAGCAAATGGTTATCCAAATACCTAGCGAAAAGCTCCTATCTTCCTTTCATTACGGTATTTCTGAACAAGTTCCTGTGGGTATCTCTGTTTCCAGAGTGGGGTCTGCAGCTTATCCGCGATTCTTCTCTATTTTTAATCCAATAACCAACTCAATGGGTTCTGTCAAGCTAGCTATATGCTGTGTATTATTAATGATTTCTACATAAGGCGGTAAGATGATATTTTGAGCAGTTAGCGGGTTGGTTACACCTACAACCGAAATGGAAACCGAGCGTTTCGTGGTTCAAAAATGCAGAATCTCGTCTCAATCATCATTTATCAGGACTCTTCGGCGTACCGAATTTGACTCTTAGCAACTCCTATGTTCGAAGCAATATGTTTTCTAATTAGGTCACGTAGCACAATCTTAACTTAACTAATCTATCCTAATAATTACATCGAATTCATGTAGCACAATGGAAATTAAGTTGATAGAATATTCCTATCCTTGAATGTTTATTTTACAATCTTAACATATTTCGGATATGACAAAACTCTTATCGCTAGCAACATGACTTCTAAGGAATTCACTAATTTACTTGTTAGGATCTGAGTTTGTTTGTTTTGATTGTTTAACTAAATATGGTAATAATGAATTGAAAATAGAATGAAAGTGCAGCGGAATAATAAACTGTTAATCAAAACAAGAGAGTAAATGTTTTCAGATCGAAAGCTTTCATTAATCCAAAAGATTACAATCGTACAATTACTCCCCCTCAGCCTGATCACACAGTGTTTGTCTGAGAGAATTTTTGTGTGTGATGCAATAGAACAGTACAAGCACTGTTCTATTTATAGACAGACTCAAAGCACTGATGACCTAGGCTGACGTCACCTAAGACAGTGACCTCTAACAGAATAACAAACGTAAACATCTGCCTATTACAAACTACTGTTACATTGAAAGCACTGATATTAAACAGCTGTTGTAGATAAACTCTGATGGTCTTGTATCCACTGCTGGAGCCTAAGTGCTGTTGGTTCCAGCAGTGCTTTGGTCTTCAGTACTTGTATCAGCAGTTGTTCTTCATCAGACCTTTGGTCAGCAGTTGTTCTTCATCAGTTGTTTACTCAGCAGTTCTTTGTATCAGCAGTTGTTGAGCAGTTGTTTGGATAGAACAGTAGTTAGGGTCAGCAGTCTTTTGGGAGAAGAAGTTGTAAAGACTGTTTATTCAAGGATCAAACTGATAGCATGTTTTGGCTTTCTAATCATCTGTTCTTCTCCAGGTCAGCAGACCCAACAATCTCCCCCTAGAACAGATGATGCCAAAACTCAGCTTTATTTATTGATCTTTATTCCTCATCAGACTTTCTCTGATTTGACCTTTGAATTGCAATTCAAAGTTCAGAGCAAATAAGTCTTCTTCATCTCTTTCTAGGTCCAGATTTAGCAATGTTTGGTGATCTTCTGCACATAGGCTGTAAGCATCATCCATGCTGATCTTCTGAACCCTTCCATCTGACCTGAGCAATGTCAATTCGTGGTTGTCTTTGTTGACTTTCCACTTTAGAATTTTTGAGTAAGTGGATTTGCTGAGATGAACTTTTATTCTTGATGAGTTGGGTGAAGGAGGTCTTCCAATGAGTTCTCTGAGCTTCTCTGTTGTAGGATCAGAGAAATAGTGTATTTGATTGAAGAGCCCTTCTTTGATGAATGTATCAGCAAACTTTCTTTGATCTTCCTCTGACATCTCCTTCTGCTTCTTGAACTGTCTTCTTGCAGCAGTTGTGAGATCAGAGGTTTCAAGTAAGATGTCCAAGTTAAAGGTCTGTTGGGGTCTCTTCATCATTGGTTCATCAGTGTAAATTGGTTTCGTTGGAAGGCTGGGATCCTTCTTCCTATTTTCTTCCAGACTTTTGTAAGTTTCAACCAGCCTTAACTCTGACCATCTGGAAACTGACCTCATCTCCCCATAGTTGGCAGCTACAATCTCCTGCCTCATCCTTTTGAACTTCAAGGCTCTGACTGGGTCTCTGCCTTTGCCAAAGTTAGGAGTAGAGACTTTAGCTTTGGGGTCTTTGGCCATTTCTTCAATCCTGAGTAGTTCTTCTCTCAAAGCATGAGTAGTCCAACCATTGAACTGCTTTTTGTTTGCTTTGTAAGGCTTGGTTGCCATTATCTGTTCAAGAAGAGATTCCCTTACCTCCTTTTCCAAATCCACACTGAGAGGCATGGAGGACATGGAATTTCTCAAGGTCTTAGCAAAATCTTCAATCCTTCTGAGTTTGCTAAGTTCTGCTGAATGGATGCCCTGAGCAGTCCTGTCATCCTTCCCTTTGCATTTCTCCCTGATGATGGCATCCACCTGTTCACCCTTGTATTTCAGATAGGTATCAATGTTGAGGGGAACAGGGAAGTTTGGGAGAGATGGGAAGGATCTTTCTGATGGCTGTTCAGTATTGTAGAAGGATTGTAATTCCCCCTTGAGTAGATCAAGTTCAAGGGGATACTGAACAACCAATGGTGTAATAGTTGGTGGTGGTCTATGGGATCTGAACTTGGATGTGTGTGGTGAGAATGATGTGATTGGAATAGCTGTGATGGGAGGAGTGGATTGGGCAGTTGAAATGGTGTTTGGTGATGTGTGTATGTTTTCATCATGTACAACAAAGGTTGATTTTCTCTTCCTTGTGTACATGATTTTTGGTTATGGTGATTTGGTAGCAGTGGTTGGATTAACATCTGTTGGCCTTTTAGTAGGTCCAGCAGATGTTTGGGATTTAGCTGGTGATGTATGTTTGGTGGTTGTATGTTCAGGTGTGTTTGTTGGTTTGGGTATGTTTGTTGGTTTGGGTGCAGTGGTTTGGGTAGCAGTGTTTTGAGTAGTTTCAGTGTTTTGGGTGGCAGTGGTTTCAGTAGCAGTGGTTTTATCAACAGAGGTGTTCAACTTAGATGGTGGTTTTCTAACATGTTTAGCAGGTCTTTTCATCCTTTTAGAGGATCCCACATCTTCAGTTTCCCTTTGTTGTTTCTTTTTGAGTTCAATTAATGACTCTGCTTTAACTTCCAAAGTGTCAGCTCTTTTCTGTTTCTCTTGAGCAGCCTTTTCAGCTTCTATGTTTGCAGAGTCATCTACTGCTTTATTCTTCTCAGTGGTTTGTTGTGGTGGTGCTGTTGTTGCTTGTTGTTGTTGTGGAACTTGTTGTTGTGGAGCTGATTTGGTAGACTCTGGTTTCTTGGCAGACTTGGCTTGGCCTTTTTGAGAAGGAGGACAACCAAAAGGATCTAGTTTTGGTAGCCTATCTCTGCCACTCTCCCCCTTTTTGACATCATCAGCCGTGAAAGCATCATCATTTTCATCCCTAAGGATGGTGGTAGGGGCAGAGCCAGTAGTCTTCAGCAGGTGGTCCTTGATGGCTTTGATATCAGCATGGGTATCTTTGTACCTTGCATCTACCATATTCCTGATCTCAGCCATGTAAGTTTCATGTGTCTGATCAGCCAGTTTTCTGTGAGCTATGATGATGGGGGAAACTGATTTCCATAACTCACTGGCTATATCAACTGTGGATGGTTGACTCTTGGAAAGGTCGGCAATTGAGCTCAGTATAAGCTTGACATCAGATTTGATGTCAGCAACAGAGGTTTCAATGAGAGAAACTCTGTCCGTCAATTCTTGGTATTTTGACCCATCTCCTAAATTAATAGGATCATCTGAGTCCCTACCAGTGGTAGTTCTACCTGATTCAGTCCTAATAGGTGAATCAGATGCCCCTTTGTCTTGGTACTGGGGACTTCCAACTGTTTTTGGAGACACTATAGTGGCTTCAACAGTTGTTGCCTTCAAGGGAGTCTTAGCTATGTAATCACTGTCCTGATGTGAGACAGTGGTCTCTACATCAGTAGTGGCTGCTCCACTTGAAAACTCACCTAGAGTTTCATTGAACTCAGGTGGTGTAACCTCCTCTTCTGTTTGTGGGATAGCAGATTGTATATTCTCAGGACCAGTCACTTGTTGGAGTATACTCTCAGTGACAGGTGGAAGAGAGGAACTGGGATCTTCCTGAGATTTGTCAATTGCTTCAAACAGAGGTTGCATTGTTTGTGGGACATGATGTGATGGTGAGGGTGGAGGAGTAACAAGAGAATTAGCCCTAGGAGAGGGGCTTGTGAACATTTGGTCAAGTGACTCAAATGTATCATGATGTGTGTCCCCTTGGCTTACAACATGATCCTTTTGAGAGGATTCATGAGGAGTTTGGTCAGGTGGAGGTATGTCCAACTGTTGTGAGGAAGTAACAACAGTGGTTTCAGGTTGCTTTTGTTGTGCAACAGAGGTTTCTTCTGGTACCTCAACATCCAGAAGCCTCATTTGTGGTTGAGTGGTGGTTTTTGTGGATGGATGTTTCTTTTTGGAAGTAGCTGGTGTGGGTTTCACAGCATTGGATGTAGTGCCATGATCATCAGGAGCAGTGGGCTCAACAACAGAGGTTTTGACAACAGTTGTTGCCTTTGTCCTCTTTGTTTGTGTTTTAGAAACTTTTGACACTTTAGACACTTTTTCTTGGGTGCTTCCACCCAGCATTCTTGTGAAAGTTTCATCAGTTAAGCTTTTCATTTGCATAGCCTCACCCTTTTTGAAAACTTTTTCTGGTAAGACTTTTTGTAAGATTACACTAAGAATTCTTGGGTAAATAAGAAAAGCATTGTTTGACCCAGACTTGACTGCTTTCACATTTGATACCAAGTCCATGAACAATCCCTGGGAAAGATTGAAGTCAGAGTTTGACAACATGGCATAACCCAGATATTGCATCCTTAATGGAATTTCATTAAAGGATGTGGACTTAGCAGAGACACAAAGAAGAAGAGTATGGAAGAAAAATTTCATGACTGGAGGGAAAAACTTTTTGAAAAGAGTTGATCCAGTCATCTGACCATCATACCCTCTTTCTTGGAACTCAGTGTGAAGCTCTGTTTTAGTAAAGGAATCCTTACCTGCCAGGTCATTCAGTGTGAAGGTTGTGGATATGGTTTTAGGGGTAATGACGATACTGGTTTCTCCAATTTTGGAAATAATGGAAGTAGGCTTTTTGTCTTGTAGTAGAAACTCAGCATTCAACCAAAATTCTTGGAGTGTATCAAGATAAATGGGGGCGTTAGCGGTTAGGATGGGTAAGTATTTGGAGTTAAGAAAAATGTCGATGGTGGAATGAAATGAAGTGTTGTCATCTGTTTTAATAAGATAGGGGAGACAATTGTGTGTAGCTTTGGCTTGAAGATCCATTGTAATGGATTTCGAAGGTGAAGATGATTGGATATTGATGAAGGGTTTGAGAATGAAGAAGGCGGTTTTCAGTATTTGAATACAATGAGACAGTGTAACGTCTGTTGTGGTAAAACAGGGTTTTTATAGGCTCAATGAAACCGCTGATGTGGCCAAACCTCTGCTTATATGAACAGACGTGGCAATCATCTGATGGATGAAACATCTGGTGGAGAACAGCTGTTTTTGGCAAACAACTGATACAAACAGCTGTTTTTTTTTTAAATATAGTATATATATAAGGAGACAGTTGTTTTATCTGAACAGATGTTCTGAAACAGATTTTTCAACTAACAGTTGTTTTATCTGATCAGAAGTTTTGAAACAGACTTTTCAACCAACGGTGGATATGAATGAAACAGTGGTTGTTTTATCTGATCAGATGTTATAAACAGATTTTTCAACCAAACAGCTAAAAAAATTTGATTTGCTGAAACATTTTATTAAGATTTATTGAAACTTTATTTGTTTAATCCATGTTTAACATACCAATTCTGGAAATCAGGTTTGTAAAGGTAGATGTGTCTAAAGCTTTTGTTAACACATCTGCCAACTGATCCTCTGTTGGAACATGGTGTAAAGAAATCAAACCTTTTTCATAGCTGTCTCTGACAAAATGATGTCTTATGTCAATGTGTTTGGTAGTGGAATGAGAGACTGGATTCTTGATGATATTTTCAGCAGCTTGACTGTCCAACATGAGTGGAGTCCTAAGTGCAGTTATCCCAAAATCCAGTAGTTGATTTTGAAGCCACATGAGTTGGGCTGTACAGCTTGCAGCAGCAATGTATTCAGCTTCAGCTGTTGAAGTTGAAACAGCTGCTTGCTTTTTGCTTTGCCATGAAACTAAGGCATTCCCTAGAAATTGGCACCCTCCTAAAGTGGATTTTCTTGTGGTGTGACAGCCAGCAAAGTCACTATCTGAATAACCTGAAAGCTCAATGTTTCCATTAACAGGATACCAGATACCAAGTGTGGGAGCACCTTTGAGGTATCTGAATATCCTTTTCACAGCAATAAGGTTTGACTTTCTGGGTGAAGCCTGGGATCTGGCACAGGCACAGGTAGCAAACATAATGTCTGGCCTAGATGCAGTTAGGTACAATAAGGACCCAATCATACATCTATAGTGTGTTTGATCAACCAGTTCATCCTTGTCATCAATAGTGAGCAGCTTGACTGTACTCATGGGTGTGCTACATGGCTTACAATCATTCATCTCAAATCTGGTTAATAAGTTCTTTACATATTTGTTTTGGTGAATGAATGTGCCATTTTGCAGTTGTTTCACTTGAAGACCAAGGAAACACTGAAGCTCACCCATGGCACTCATCTCAAACTCTGCTGTCATGAGTTTTCTGAACTCTTCACACATTTGGTTACATGTGGATCCAAAAATGATGTCATCCACATATATTTGAACAATCATTAAGTGTTTCCCTTTCCATTTAAGAAATAAAGTTTTGTCAATTTTACCTCTTGTGAAGCCAATGGATAAGAGAAATGTGGAGAGAGTTTCATACCAGGCCCTTGGTGCTTGTTTAAGTCCATACAAAGCTTTGTTGAGCTTGTAGACATAGTCAGGATGGAATGTGTCTTCAAAACCAGGTGGCTGACATACATAGACCTCCTCCTGAATTTTGCCATAAAGGAAAGCACATTTGATGTCCATCTGATACACCTTTATGTTGTGGTTGACAGCAAAGGCTAAAAAGAGTCTGATGGCTTCTAGTCTTGCTACAGGAGCAAAAGTCTCATCATAATCTATTCCTTCTTCTTGTCTGAAGCCTTGAACCACAAGCCTGGCTTTATTTTTGACAACAATACCCCTTTCATCAGTCTTGTTTTTGAAGACCCACTTTGTTCCTATAGGACAGACATCCTTAGGAAGTGGTACAAGCTCCCATACTTGTTGTCTTTTGAATTGAAGGAGTTCTTCCTGCATGGCCTCTACCCAACTGTTGTCTTTCAGTGCCTCTTGGTACTTGACAGGTTGTGTGAGGGATAAGAAACCTGTAAAAAGACAGATATTTGAGGATTGGCTTCTAGTGAGCACACCCTCTCTGATGTTGCCAATGATCTGGTCTGGTGGATGAGCTCTTAAGTAAATAAGATCTCCTTGATATGGATCAATGGCATTTTGAGGTGATGGACAGAGGTTTGGTGACTCTGTTGGTGTAACATCTGTTGGTACTTCTGTAGTGCCATCAGATGTTTGGAATGGTAATGGAGGAATGGGTCCAAGTGGTGTGAAACTTGACTGACTTTTGTCAACAGATGATTGACTTTTGTCAACAGATGATAGGTCAGTGGTTGTGAGGGGTGAGGCAGTGGTTTGAGGATAAGACTGGCCAACAGTGGTTGACACAGCTGTGGCAGAGTTTTGACAATTGTTTTGAACAGCTGCTTCCTCTGAGGCAGAATAGACTTTGTAGTGACTGGGGATCACAACATCTGTTCTGTAATCTTGCTGTGGAGACTGTGGAATACCTGCATTGTTAGCTTTAACAGTGATATCTTCAAATTTGAATTTATCTAAATCAAATAGTTCAGCAGGGTTTGCAGGGATTTTTAGAGATGAAAGTTCATTGAACTTTACATTCAGAGTTTCTTCTATTGTCTTAGTCCTTGTGTTAAACACTTTGTAGGCCTTAGCAGTAGAAGAATATCCCAGAAAATAACCACAGTCTACTTTGGCTGCAAATTTTGAAATGGAATCTTTGAGATTTAAAATGAAACATGGACAGCCAAAGATTTTGAAAAATGAGATTAATGGTTTGATTTTGAACAAAATTTCATAAGCAGTTTTTTGATGTCTGGGGTTGATCAAAACTCTGTTTTGAACATAGCAAGCAGTGTTTACAGCTTCTGCCCAAAAGGACAGTGGCAAACCAGAATCTGCTAGCATGGTTCTTGCAGCTTCTATAAGAGTTCTATTTTTCCTCTCAACCACCCCATTTTGTTCTGGTGTTCTTGGGATGCTGAACTGCCTCACAATCCCTTTTGACACACAGAAGTCATCCAACTCCTTATTTTTAAACTCAGTTCCATTGTCACTCCTGAAGACTTTTACTGGCAAGTCATATTGCTTTTCAACTTTGGTGACAAAGTCCTTCAATATACCTGCAGTCTCATCCTTAGAATGTAAAAAGTAAGTCCATGTAAACCTAGAAAAATCATCAACTATGACAAGACAAAATCTCTTTCTTCTTAGACTCATTATTTTAACAGGGCCAAACAAGTCCATGTGCAACAGTTGTAGACACTGACTAGTTTTGGACTCATCAATGGATTTGTAAGAGCTTTTATGTTGTTTCCCTTTTAAGCAAGAAACACAATGCTCATCACATTTAAATTCTTTTGATGGTAAGCCTCTGACAAGGCTTTGTTTGGAGAGTGTGTTGATAGTATTAAGGTTGGTGTGACCCAATCTCCTATGCCACAATTCTGTCTCCTTAGTGGAGGCAGCAGAAAACAGACAGACATTTGCCATAGGATTGTCCTTTAACATATCAACAACATACACATTGCCACTTCTATGAGCAACAAGTTGTGCTTTGCTCTCAGCAATAATGGTATCAATCTTTTTCACCACTTCTGGCCCAATAATCTTACAAGTTTTCTTTGTGAAAAATGAGCCATAACCTTTGTCACTCATTTGTGAAACACTCAGAAGATTAAACTTGAGATTATCAATAAGATTGACATTTTCAAACTTGAGTTTTCCAGCCTGTACAGTCCCTGAACCCAACACCTTACCTTTAGAATCATTACCAAAGGATATATCACCCCCTCCATGAGCCAAGAAGTCCAGAAGAAGGGCTCTACATCCTGTCATGTGCCTGGAGCCTCCACTATCTACATACCAAAGACTATCTAAACAAGCAGAAGCTCCCTGCACATCAGTAAATGGTTAGTTTTGGTGAGTGTCCAAAGCCAAGTTGGCTTTGGATGGGTCCACAAACCTTTCAGACTCAAGCTTTGGAAGGTGATCAGTGGATTGGACCAATTTTTGAATTAAGGTCAACAACTGCTGCTGACCATTTGCCAGTGCTTGGATGTCAACACTTGGGGCAGCAGTTGTTTGATCACTTCCTGACAGATGATAATACCCATAAGGATTTCTGTTCACTCTTGGTTTAGAGGGTCTCTTTGGCTCCTCATAAACATGTGGCAGACTGTGACAAGGAGGTTGACCATAACCTCTTGGGTATTTACTTGTGGGTGGAGCATCTGTTACTTGGACATCTCTAGAAGCAGATGTTTCAAGCCTTTTTGTAACAGATGTTTGGACAGGGGTGAAGGTCTGTTTGGGCTTTCCTTTTGAAGTACTGACCACAGGGTTTGCAAGAGTTTTAGCTTTGTATTCTTGTATTTTAACATCAAAATTTTTGAGATACAAGCACTCTTTGGTCTTGTGATTCTTTTTTCCACATATTGAGCATGTGGCTTTGGAATCACATTCACTTGTTCCTTTGTTAATGTCATATGCTTTTAGAAGAAAACAGTTTTTGGTGACATGATTCTTCTTTTCACAGAAATCACAGAACAAGTTGACAGTCTTTTCTTTCTTCTTCCCCTTTTCAGTCTTCTTTTCAGCAGATGTTTGAGCATCTGCTGGAAGATTTTTCAGGGGAATGACTTTAGCCAATGGAATGACCTTTGCCTGAGGAGCTGTCTTTCCCTCAGGTGTTTTAAAATCAACAGGTTTGAAATTCTCAAGAGTATCACACTCATCAGACCAAGTAGGTTTAAATTCATACTTTTCAAGTTCAGCAAAAGATGAGGAACCTTCTGGTTTTTCAAGAACAATTTTCTTACCATTTGGTTCAGTGATTTTAATCTCTTGACCCTGCAGGTTTGTTGGTATTACCTCAACAGACTTTTTACTCTTTTTGTCAGTGTTTTCAAAAGCAGGAGCAGTGGTTTCAAAACCAAAGCCAAACTTTACATGACTTTTAGTTTGTTTGTTGAGTAACATTTCAAAGCCTCTACATGATTCCACCCATTTCTCACATTCAACTTGGGTGGACTCTAGCTCATTCTTGCAACTTTGATATTTTGCTATCATAGTTTGGAGCTGGTATTTGGTTATGGTTGCTTCATGTTTTAAGCTGCTAATTTCAGACTCTTTTTCAGTTAAATTTGTTTTCAAATCTTTTGTGAGTTTTTCAAATTTAACTTCATCATCCAAAATTTTCTTTCTAAGGTTTTCATTCACCTCTTTGATGTTAGCAAATGCTATTACACATTTGTTAGAACACAACTCTTTAAGAATTTGAGGAGATACCTTAGCAGCAGCCATCAATGCACAATCACACTTGCACTCACAGTCATCAGATGCACCCCAGGGATCTGTGAGATTCACAACCTCTTCTTCAGGTTTTTCACCTGTAACAACTTCACTAACAACTTCATTAGTCACAACATCAGATTCAGTTACTAACTCCTCAGATTCAATCTCATCCACCATAGCCATGAAACAAAATTTTCTGGTTCATTTTCAGCTTTGGCAACTAGTGCAAAATTCTCATCTGTTAGCTCATCAGGTAGACTGCTCCAATCAACAAAGCCTTGTGTAAAGAAGCTCTGTTGACTGGTCTCTGCAGGAGCAGAGGATGGAGCAACAGTCGTTTGCACAGGTGCTTGAGCAACAGGTGTTTGCACATAGTGGATCTGAGGAACAGTGGTTTGGACATACTGGACAGGAACAGTGTTTGAGGACTGTGCAAAATGAGCAGTGTTTTGCACATTTGGTCCAGGGGCATTATAGGAATTCTGATAAGTGTTGGTCTGTGATCTTTGATTTGGATAGGTTATCATAGGTGTACCATGTTGACCCCTACATTCCCTAGCAAAATGACCAAACCTATGACATTTATAACACTTGATCTTTGATTTATCCAACCCAACCTTAGATCTGCCAGTCAACCCTGGAAACCTTCTCCCAGTTTTCTTGTAAAAATTATTAGTTCTTACACTGAGAAGGGCCAATTGGTGCATAATGTCCATTTCTTCCAAATCATCAGGGTCAAAGTATTTCAGGTCATCATACTCAAAGGATATATTGTCAGATGCCTGGATATCACCACCATTTGCTGTGAAAGCATAGTTTGGTGAATAAGAATCAGAGTTAAAACCTGAAGTTATGTCAATAAAATGATCATAACTCTGATCCTTTGTGTTTCCAGACACCTCATCATCACCCAAAAGTGCTGTATTCCCAAACACATAGTCATCAGACACTTTTCCAGAGTCCTGGAGCTTCTTTTTCTGGTTAAGCTCTCTCTCATAGGTCAAGAGCTTACCATGAAGCTGGGTCAGTGATAGGTCTTTAAATCCTATTGAGTTTCTCATCACAATAGCAATAGTGTCCCATTTGTCTGGTAATGATCTCAAAAACCTATGGTTCAAGGTTGAATGAGGGTAAGTAAGACCAACCAATTTTAGTTCACTAATTAAGCAATTAAATCTCTCAAACTGTTGAGTTAATGACTCTCCTTTGACATGACTGAATGTTTCATATTGTTGGTTAAGTATTTCACGATTGTTTTCAATAACCTCCTCAGTCCCACCAAACTGTTCTTTCAGTGCATCCCACAACTCCTTTGCACTGTTACAGTGTAACAACCCAGCATATATATCATTGGGTAGAGCCATGGCCACAATACTGAAGGCCTTAGCATCTAGCTCAATTTTCTGAAAGTCCTGGTCGGAGTAGTTTTCAAGTTTCTTTGGCTCAAACACTTTGGGATCTTCAGTACTCGGCACAGTCGGAACATGTGGTCCGAAGATAACCGACTTCCAACACCCAGTGTTTTGTTGAGCTAGAACATGGCTCATCCGACGTTGCCAGATATTGTATTCAGATCTGACAAGCATCGGTGGCTTGTTGTTCGTGCCAGTGTTATGTGGATCGTGATTGATAGAAGCCATTCTCTGATTTTTCAAAAAACAAAGTCTGTTTAAAAACGGTTGAAACGAAATAAAACTATTACTCTGTTTTCAATCTAACAGACAAACGAGATCAATAATTGTGAGCTGATTATTAAATTGATTTGTTAGATCGAATTTAATTGACCAAGCTCTGATACCAATTGTTAGGATCTGAGTTTGTTTGTTTTGATTGTTTAACTAAATATGGTAATAATGAATTGAAAATAGAATGAAAGTGCAGCGGAATAATAAACTGTTAATCAAAACAAGAGAGTAAATGTTTTCAGATCGAAAGCTTTCATTAATCCAAAAGATTACAATCGTACAATTACTCCCCCTCAGCCTGATCACACAGTGTTTGTCTGAGAGAATGTTTGTGTGTGATGCAATAGAACAGTACAAGCACTGTTCTATTTATAGACAGACTCAAAGCACTGATGACCTAGGCTGACGTCACCTAAGACAGTGACCTCTAACAGAATAACAAACGTAAACATCTGCCTATTACAAACTACTGTTACATTGAAAGCACTGATATTAAACAGCTGTTGTAGATAAACTCTGATGGTCTTGTATCCACTGCTGGAGCCTAAGTGCTGTTGGTTCCAGCAGTGCTTTGGTCTTCAGTACTTGTATCAGCAGTTGTTCTTCATCAAACCTTTGGTCAGCAGTTGTTCTTCATCAGTTGTTTACTCAGCAGTTCTTTGTATCAGCAGTTGTTGAGCAGTTGTTTGGATAGAACAGTAGTTAGGGTCAGCAGTCTTTTGGGAGAAGAAGTTGTAAAGACTGTTTATTCAAGGATCAAACTGATAGCATGTTTTGGCTTTCTAATCATCTGTTCTTCTCCAGGTCAGCAGACCCAACATTACTTCTAGCAAAGGTTTCATGGCAAGCAAAAGTTATGGATACAAAAGATCTACTAGCTCTAGAATCAAACAAAACATATGCAGGGAAAGAATTTATTAGAAAGGTATGAGTAACGACATCAGGTGTAACCTTTGCTTCTACTGCAGTAATTTGAAAATCCCTGACTCACAGTTTTGGAGCTTAAAACCTCTTCGAATTATCTGCTGATCTAGATCCATTAGAAAGCTTTCCATCCCTTGCGCTTAGTTCTGGGCAATCGCTCTTAATGTGCCCCGACTTGTAGCAACTAAAGCATAAACTGGACGGACTAGGGCATCGAAATGTCGCATGCCCAATCCTTCCATACTTCTAACAAGCTAAATTCTTGTAATGACATTCCTCTAAATGTCCCTTACCACATATGTGATCACAACAGTCAACGATCCAGGTCAACATCCGTACGCATTTCATTTATTATTATCATTATATGTGCATATTTAGACATTTTGCACACACAATTACCCCTCCCCCCAGTCTAGTGAAGCATGAGTTATTCAGGAAACTCAACAAAGATCAATTGTTTATGCATACAACACCCGGAAAATCACCAAACGAACATTCAATGAGACTGTCACGCTCTAACACATGATAATCCCTCACTAACACATGTATGCAGATCACAAACAATATCAATTGTCAACACAAATAACATGTGTTCATGACTAATAAATGCAAACACATGTTGATATTATCATCAAGTCTTTAAACACACCAGGTATACATACAAACTCGAACAACACTCGCTTGTTTACAGGCACATGGGTACACACACGCGACAATACACACCCACACATGTGTATGCGATCCTTAGTTGATTTAACTAAACAAATGGAACCATCTTTCACACCTGATCACCACATCTATGGCATATCCCTCTCCTTGAATCCAGTTCCAAAACCTACGGCCTAAGGCCAAGACTTTGTTGATAATGACTTAACATAATAACACCTAATGACAATTGCAAATCTTCCTTCCCTTGGTAACCTTCAGCCGAAGATAAACACCCCTCATAAGTCACTATCACTTGAGAACCAAGCTTGTTAGATCAACAAGGGTCTAAACCATTTCCACAACTCTTGTCACCCCTTGATCACTGATGTCGTGTGAGTGTTTAAGAAAACTAGACTTCTTTTCAAAAGGGGAAAAGTCTCGGGGGAAGTACCAAAAGCTTTAATGAAAAGACGAGCAAGTTAGAGAAACAAAAAGACACTTACAAGTTTTAAATTTATAATTTAAAACGATAGTTGCTCAACGTTCTAAACACGACACAATATGCAAGTGCACCTATCATATATAGTATAGAAATGTGCAAGTACCGAGTATCCAATCCGTGGACATGATTTTTACTACTCAACTTCCTAAAATTACTTAAAAAGACTTTTTAGAATTGCAAGAATAAAAGTAAAATGAGAGATGAAAACTTATAAGGAAATTAATGGCAAAACAATGGTGTTGCTTCGGGATCGGATGGAACTTTGGTATGAAATACCTATCTTTATTTTATAGTGGTGTGTATGAGCGCACACTTATGCTTAACTTAGAATTGCAACTGCATTTTCTAGAGGTGACTGTTCTGTGTTCTTAATGTTATTATGAGGGTCTCCCGACCTTGTTAGCTCACCTCTCAACACTGAAAATAAAGTGACTCGAGACTGTGTCAACTCAACCCCGGTTTACCCGCCTCCTGGTGTTGCGATATAGACATCAAACTACTCTAGACTTTTATGAATAACTTGTCGTGGCCAGAGCATGACCGAGCAAGTTAGCACTTAATATCATAGAGGAGTCGTAACTTACCAGCACACGTGCATCCCCTACTTGGTTTAATTAATTTATCAAAAAGTGACTGGCCTATCATTAACTATGCAGCAGTATAATGATAGAATAAAATGAAGACCGTTTTATTCCAACACGAGTTCATCAACCCTTAACCCACATGAAAGCTTCACATAGACCATGAAAGAAAGATGTAAGATTAAGGATTAACTTATCATTAGGAGCGAGTATAAGACCGTACTGACCCTAAATGAGATCTTGATAATAGAGGATTAAGTCTCAAAGTGTGTGTATTTCTACCCACAAATGGACTAATCACTACTCATGGGTACACTCATGAGTCTTCCCATTTCTTATCAAGACACTCACAAGACCAAAGACAAAGTGATTTGTTAACTAAATCATTAAACAAAGTTAGAATAGTAAGAATTATTAAGAACACAAAACCCCACTTTAAAGTAAAAAATAAACTATATTAATTCATACCAAGTATCCATCCTCACCCTAACAACACCAATAGAAATTTATCCTAGCATGGTTGTCACAACAAGCTCACAAGGTTAGGTTTGTGTACAAGACATGTTGGAGGGTGACATGGAGATTTCTAAGGGTTTTGGATGATTTTGGGGTGTTTCTCTCTCACTCAAGGTGTTTGTGGAGTGATCCCAAGCTCCAAGGGACACCTCTAAACCTCTCAGGGGGCAGAAACTTCGTGGAGAAGTGTTGGATTGCGAGTGGAAAGGGATGCTTCAAAATGTGGGATGGAAGCCTCTATTTATAGGCATTTCAACTCTTGCACACCCTTGACAACATTCTGGCACGCCCATGCTCGATAACGGGTACTTTTTCAGGGTCCTTTGCATAGAAGACGTCGATTTGTTACTAAGCACGCCCGTGCCACAAGTGGTGGCACGCCCGTGCTTGTCCTGAAGGCTAACCGTCTTGTCAGTCTTGGTCGATTTTTGCCTTGGAGAACACTCTGGAGTAAAGCACGGCCGTGCTTCATCATTGTACACGCACGTGCACATCCTGGAACTCTGAAATTGACCTCCTTTGACTTGGAGATGTTGACTTGTTGACCCGGGAAGGCTGCACGGCCGTGAGCACGGTCATGCCATGTCTGGCAGATCTTCAATGTCTTCAAATCTTCGTCTTTTTGTGCCGTTTTGTGCGGGTTTTCACTTCTTTTCGTCACTGGGCCTCCAAATCTGCATTTATCTACAAAGAGAGATAATCCGTGATAAAACACATATAAAAGCACGATTTAGACCATAAAACAGGTGGTTATTGTGGGTGAAAACATATAAATTTTTTGGCACATCAATCACTTACCAAAAATACCATGATTTCACCTACAATTAGCGACCGAATGGGACAAACAACAACACCTCATGTATGATACAACCCCTTATACTAGAATAGATATAGAACAAAACCACTTAACACCGTGTTTAGGCATGACAAGACTTCCACATTTGATAGGGTATAATCGGCCAACACACCTCATGAGAGGGACATGGTGGGAAGCCTACAACACATCACTTTTATCTAGTTTTGGCCACTTCCTCTTGTCTTATACTTGGCCGAGATTTGTCATGGGTAAGAGCTCATGATTTGTTATCAACTTACATTAGATTAGGCAAGAAAACAAACCTCCATTTCACTCCCTTATAAGTCAACCAACCCTATATATCCAGACCCATCCATAATCAGCTACAATCAAGGAAGAAAACATGTGATCTCATGTTCCTATCTTTCACCATATAGTGATTAGAAACCTTAAGCTATGCATCAACCAAAAAGCCTACACTTTCATTTCTTGTCTTTGTCTTCACTGGTCAATCCCCTATATAAAGAAGGCTACACATCACCAACAATTACCACAATACAAACTATCCTACTCCCTTCAAAACTCTCGGATACACTCTCATCATAGCCGAAGCTTTCATGATCCAAGGAGGAGGTTAAGACGCTATCTAACACTAACCATCTCTCTGTAAGATCTCTATGACCCTAAACTTTGGTCTCATCTAGTCTACTCGACCCTTGGTTCCACTCAATCGCACATTCACACAAGTTGCACACATTATTTTGGTTTGTAATTGTTTTAACTCACTAGTGATCACATTGTTAAAATGCCTTAACAATTGGCCCTTATGTTACAAGGGAGATCGAGAAATGTTTTTGAATCAAAACATAACTTAAATAATCAACAAGAAATTGTTTTTTATGATTAAAACTAACTTGGTTTATACCCAAAACTAAAGGTTATAAGTGTGGTGTTTATACTCGGTTTTATCACAAAACACACTAACACATCTTGTATTGACACGATGAAACCTTGATAAGCATGAATCGACCAAGTTTGGTCCATTAAACAATCGGTTTCAAGACCCGTGGTGTGTGTTTGATACGGCTACCACATTATAACACATGTTAGTAAAGCTAAAAGATATGTTAACATTAGCTTGCATGTTATAAAGGTCTAAACGTATGTTAAATCTCTTGTTTTATTACAAACCAACCACGCGTGTTAGATTGGGAGCCATTTAGGACCCATGACGACATGTTGAGGCCCGTTTTGTTTACAATAAAATGCCATTTTACAAAATCAACCAGGATTTCCAGAACCGTACGTTGTACAAGTACACTTAAGGTCATCACATGCACGAAAACATGGCCCACATACACAATACTCGGGTCCACAAAGGTCGGGTGAACAACTTGTATGATAAACAACAAGAACCTGCATTTTACCATGCTCTTAATAGTCATAGGGCAAACATTGTCGGGATGGTAGCTATCTCACATTTACAGCTTTACTAGACCACACGTGACACTATCAGGTGAGTTTCATGACCCCATTTTACTGTTTTACATTTTGGGTGATAAACATGCTACAACTTTAGTACAATTTACAAGTGTGTGTTAATTCTATCGTGACTGCCATGTGGAACATGAGACATTTGGTTCATGAGCTCATTAATCCTCATACTACATTTACTGTAACCATTAGCTATTAAAAGCCATGGAACAGTTTAATAGATCTATTGGGTTGACACCCCACTCTTGATTAGTCGCTCTAACCGGTTACATACAAAAGAGTGTTAGTATTCTACTATACATACATTGTCTTTAGTGTACAATGCGCGAGGCATAATAGTCAAGAGGTTTGGTTATGAGACTCATGGTTTGCACAGTAATCATTCGCTTAGCTAGCCTATGATTGGTCATACACGAATTACACAAACGTTTTACTTGTCACATTCAAACCTATGAACTCACCAACATTATTGTTGACAAATCTTTCATGCATGTTTTTTCAGGTAATTGATGGAGAGCAGCGGGGTTTTAAGAGAGGGGTCCAAGCATGCACTAGGTGATACCACTATGAAATGGGTTTTGTCAATCTCGTAATGTTGTAGTTTCAATTTCATGAATTTCAGACAATTTACTTGCTTTAAGACAATGTTGCTATGGTTTGAATAAGTTTTATGACAATATCCATCCGTTGATGGTACTTTTTAATAAATTTGTGTGTGTTGCTTGTACCTTGTGCTTGAAAACCTTTCGAGGTTGCATCCCCATGTTTCCGCCTTGGGGGGGTGTGACAGATTGGTATCAGAGCATAAGGTTATAGTGAACTAAGATTCTTTCAAGTCAACTATAACCTAAAACTATTTTCGAAACGTTTTCACAAAGTACCACACTGTCTTGCCTTGCATGTCTCAAATATCAAGTTGCTCCACGATAACACATGGGTATGATAGTTTATTTATTAACATACATGTTTATTTACATATATATGCATGCGTATGACAGGATCATGGCCATTACTGTTGACCTCACTATTCTATCCGATTCTGAGTGTGACTAGTTGGTAGATGACACACCCGAGGAGGATCTCCCACTCACCCAGCCTGCCCCTGTCCCTTACGAGACTCCTGACTTTCCCATCACGGAGGAGGTTGGATCTCGGACTCTGAGATGGATATAGACTCGGCACCCCTAGTTAGGCGTACCCCAGACATCCACCTTCTGGTGATTCCTTCCACTGCCTAGATCCTGGCTCCGTCTTTTTGCATCGACTATGCGGGTAGTACCCTCTAGAGGTACACTCCCCGTAAGAGAGTGTGACAGACTGTGGTCATAGCCCTCCTGCCCGTACTCTGGTTGTTACCCTGCCCGCCGACCCTGTCCCTACTGGTGCGCCCGTTCTACCCACTGTTCCTATACCGGAGTCGCGTACCATGGAGGCACCCGTACCGGTGGTCGAGCCATCTCCAAGATTGAGGAGGCGCTCACAGGCCCGTTAACGCCCTTACCTTCCCAGCTTCACCGGTGACCTAGCTCATTGGGACGAGGGAGGACGACCACGAGGCCATGACGTTGGGAGGATCATCTGGGAGGCCACTCTACGCGGAGCGCGGCGGTATCCTATCCCACGACGCCCAGCTTGTTGATATGGGGTTCGTGTCCGGGAATTAGAGGTTCGTGCAGAGGAGGCTGAGCTATGGAGGTTGGTGATAGCTTTGGAGAGAGCAGAGGTGGAGAGATGCATCGAGGCTTTGGAAAAGAGGATGACCGAGATGACATAGGGCATACGAGACGCGATTGCTGCATTGGCCGCTGCATTCCCATCTTCTTCTTCTTCTTCTTCTTAGTTTATTTTGTGGTTGTATTTTGATGATACCTTATGTTTGTTGATGTTACATTATGTCTGCTATGTTTTACTGTCATGTTTAGTTCTTGTGGTTTAAAAAACTATTGCGGTTCATCCACCCATCTTTTGTACTAACTCGTATGTATTTGGGTTTATGGTGATATGCTATTTATGGTTGCTCTATGTTGTTTATTCTTTTGTTTCGTCTTGTGATTGTTTGCAATGTGTGGTTATATTTGATTGTTACGTTTCTATGAACAACAATATTTACAGAATATGTATCTCTGATGCATATGGTTTTAACAAATTAAAAGGATGTCAATTTCCCCAGTGCCAAAAACTTGATGTGCCAATCCCAATACATTGGTTTGGGGGGAAACGACTGATTTTTACTAAACCTTACTAACAAAGTTTTAAATTAATAAAGTAAACGATTATTACTTTAGAAACTAAAACCAACACACAGGCAGAGAACCTGACGTGTATAGTATAGCTTCCTAGGGTAAATACCGAGTATCGTATTCCAAGAGAAAACACTTTCCCCTAATCAGCCCTTCGTCAAATAACTGAACGGGTTTTAAAAAGAAATAAATCAGAGGGGTTCTTAAAAAGATAATAGTTTTGAAAATGGTTTTGGTTTTATAAAATAAAAGATAAAATAGTAGAATAGACTAATATGCACATCTCGGGGCCCTCTGTATATGTAGTTAAGTTTATTATTAAAATTAATAATTTAAGATAATTAAATGTGACGAAGACAAGAGGGATCTTGAAGTGTTGACTCCTTTATAGAGAAGCGGGGCCACTACTAAGTAAAATGCACAACCTTCCAATGTGGTCCCACATGAAGGTACTCCGCAAGTTCCTCGCATATAGTCGGCTCCTCAAACCGCAGTCAAGTCTCTGGTACTCGAACTTATTCTCTTCTTGAATTGGAGGCTTCACTTCCGACCTGGAACACGTACACCTCCCTTAGTTCTCGCGTTACGTGCCAAAGGGTCTCTCTTTGGGGTCAATCCCAGCAACCTCGTATCCTCTATGTAGCTTAACGATCATGAAGATTGAATGATCTCTCTTACAGTTGACTTAGGCAAGTTGTACCCCTATTGGTTAATGGTGTTGTACTAACGAGAACTAGAAATAGAATCTTTAATTCATTTATCCTCTAAGTGACACTTTATTATTTAGTGATCAATTAAATATAAAGTTGGTAAAATAAATGATAACTTAATAACCCAACCCATAACCTCCATAACTGAATGAAATCCTTGATAAAGGTGGCACATAATCCTAAAGGCGTGCAATCCGAAGATCACTGGGGCACCCATAGGGATACCGCCCTTTACCAAGAACATCACTCAATCATCTGGTAAGTACCAGAAATGTGTCACTCAGATCTGGTCCACTTCAGAAGCCATTGCTTAGAATCCGGTTTGGATATCAGAAGCCCGAAGGATCTGTCTCACTACCGGTTTCCTCGCCTTGGATCTATCTCGGGGCCACCAGAAGCTGATTATACCTCTAGTTAATTAATTAAGTTAAAGTAATTTAAGTTATTAAGTTAATCATCATTTAAACCTGCCACAAAGATAAACAAATAAAGATTAGAAGAAGATAACACAACAAGTAACTAAAAATAAACTACTATTAATAATAATAAAAGTCTACAAATTGAAGTGAGTTCGAGAATAATGAAAAGATACAACAATAAGAAATAGTCAACACATGAAAATGGCTGCTCATAAACAAGCTCTCCATCTTCAAGTGATATGTAGCTATCATGATCCTCACGACCCTCGATATTTATTGCATAACTACTCTACGATCCCATGCTTGACTGAGTTAATCAAGTTAGGATGAGGCCTAACCTAGGTGGGTGTGTTAGGGGGGCCCTAAGGCCTTCCAAGGGAACACAAGATCTATGCAAGACTCCTGGAAGTCGACCCAAGAAGTGCTCATGTCAAGGTGGAATGGGATCATCAAATGGTGGTGGTTAGCTTGCTATTTATAGAGCTCTAGGAGAAGCACGGCTTTGCCAAGGGTGGTCAGGGTGTGCTCGCTGTCACACGTACGTTCTGTTGCTGCAAATCAGACCTTGTCTGTACTTTTTGTCTTTGGCACGGACGTGCCCTAGACATTGGCACGGCGTGCACTTCCTGCTGATTGTGTTTTATTGCTCTCCAAGTTTGTTGTATTGTCCTCTCGCGTGCAGGGCATTCGTGTAAGTTTGCGTGGGCGTGCTTGGTTACTCTTGGACTGATTTTAGCAGGGTTTAAGTCCCGTGATTGTCTTCAAAACATACAATGAACATGTTTCAAGTCTCGTATCTTCAGGAATCTCCAGTTTTTGCTTGTTTTCACCGGGAAATCCTCTGTGTCCGTCTTGGAGCTCCAATTTCCTTAATAATACAAATAGGAATGAATTAAGCACCAAATATCAATAATATAAGCCTAACTGTATCCAATTATGAGACTGTTTATGCGTGTTTTATATGTTAATTTTCTGAGTTATCACAATACCCCATACTTAGACTATTGCTTGACCTCAAACAATCAGACACAAGTACAATTAAAACAAACTATAATTAACAAATCCTCAATGCATTTATTTATTTATGTTACGAGAAAGACAAAATTGCATGACACGCCTACTTAACCTGTACGATTATGGTTGAACCTATACCTACTCACAATGTTCACTCGTCACTCGGGTTTATCATTTTAGTGAGTTTTGGGGGTGAACACTTGTAGATGCATAGGTGTGGCTATCGCTGTTGGATTGTACGAGATTACGAAAGATTTGAAGATTACAAGTTTTGGAAGGCCCATTCGACCAGTCGTGAGGTCGAATGGAGTTTATTAGGGTCGAATGAAGTTTTTGGTTATTAGTTTGTTTATGTAATTGTTGGTTCAGATCTTGTCAAGGTTGAATAGACTCATTCAACCTCTGCAGGGGTCGAATGAAGGAGTCTATATATATGTTTGATGAGTTTGTAACTTAGAACTGTTGTAATTTTGGTGTGTGTTTACTGTGTGTTTTCTAGAGAGAGTCTAGAAGGTTCCAAAGTGTGTTTTCATTATAATCTAAGGTCTTTGTAAGCTATAACATAAAATGATTATTAATGAAATCTTGTTTATCATGGATATTATCGTGCTCTGATTTGGATATTATCATTTTGCATGTAATCTAGGTTTTCCCCACCTAGATTGCTTATATTTGTGTGATAAAGTAGTTGATTTTATAAATCTGATCCTTTATAAAGTGGTATTAGAGCCTGGTACCGATTTGAACGATCTAACAGTTGTGTGAATCAATAACAGCTCGAGTTCATGGTTTTCAGATGGTAAATTTTGATTTTGTTGAAAGGTTGAAATCCTAGATCCTTAATCAAACCCAAAATCATGTGATTTTTCCAAGTTTTTCATCATTCAAGGGTTAGGTTTTCATTTCCGCACCTTTCTGTACAAGTTTCATCATTGAATTCGAACTATTAGAGTGTTTATGGATTGATTTGTAGAAAATATAGAAAATAAACACATTTTTCTGCAAAAGGTCGAATGAGAAGTTGATTCGACCCTTCGAGAGGTCAAACGAGTGTTTTAGAGGTCGAATGAGTTAGTTACATATTCATTCATGGTGATTACAGAGGTCGAACCAGTTGGGTGATGTTCATTCGACCTCGCGACAAATCGAACGAGAGATTACTGTTTTCATTCGTTCTTAACAAAACTCATTCAGGCTAACCATTTTTCATTCGACCTTATGAAGGGGTCGAACGAAACCTTATTTTCTTGGTTCGAACCTTCGATATGTAGAATAAAAAAATTGATATTTTATAGGGTAAAAAAATTGTTGTTCTACTGTTAATCACTGGTTGAAGAGAAATGAAGAAAAAATTTGATATTTTTCGGCAATTTTGAAGATTTTTGAGAGAATGCTGATAGTGTATATACAAATTGTTGAAGAGAAATGAACTTAAAATGTTCGAATTCTAACTGATCCGGTATCAAGTGTTCAACCGTTAATCACTGGTTCTGATGTATTATGTGATATTTAGGGAAGATAGGCTCTTGATCTTGATATGGGATACGAGTGATTGGGATAAACTTCTTTATAAGGTTTCAAGCTTAAACACTTGGAATACTTCATCTAGGATACGAGTTTATTTCTGGTTTGCTTCTTTACACAAAGTTCAAGCATGTTGGATTGAGATATTGATTTACAGATCTAGTGATGTAATCGATGGGTTTTTGATCAGGCAGGTTATGATGATGAAATGTTATATTGTGGGGTAGTCAAAAGAATCAAGAGTACTGTGGTACGATGATCCGATTCAGATGACTATTATGGGCCTAAACAGATAGATCTTATTCCCCAAGTTGTGAACAATCAACCCAGTTCCAGTTTGTTTGAGGGAACTTGTTCAAAGAGAAGAAAGTGTTAATGCAATCACATTCAGCACAAATGAATATTTTCATAGAAGTACTAGTATCCGAGTGGATTGTTTTGCACAGAGTCACATCTGAGATTTTTAATTGGGTACTGACAGTTAGATTTCTCCGGTTGGTGTGAAGGGTGATGCAAAGGATAAGTGCAGGTAAGAGACATAAATGAGTGGTGGTACCTACATGTTATGTTGAATATCTGATAGGTCAGTATGGAATCCTTCTAGCAGGGGTCTTATTAGACTGTAGGTTAGACTAGTTGGATTGCGCGTGATGTACTTGGTCAAGATGACATCCCTGGGTATTGATGTTACGAGACTGCAGTGCATTACATTGTCGACTTCACATTGGCATTACAAGGTGATCTGGTTGCAATTCAGCTAAGCGTGCCGGTTGGGTTCGCAAATGATATACATGGCCTAGCTGACTTCCAGCGTATTGATGTTGAGGGTCCGTAGTGCATTACTTGGTCGGTCCACGAAAGATGCTATATTTCTACTCAATGCAATAGTGCATGTATTGAGGGGGAGACATGTGATATTGACTGATGATATGCAAGAGGTTTCAGAATTGCCAGCAACGTCCACCACAAACAACCATCATCAAAAGAAAAATAAAGAGAAAAATAAAAATAGTATTTTAAGTTAACAACGCATCAGAGAGTGCCTAGAATCACCGAATAACCTGGGAGAGAAAAAACAATCTAGGTGAAAGTGGTGTGTATGGGAACTGGAGCATGTGCATGAAGTCATAAGCGTATCAAGTCCGTTCAAAATGTTGTGGAATAGACCACTCCTCGGCTGGCTCTGTCGACCCTGCATAGAATCAGTCAGTGACCTTGCTACAGCTGTAGCTGATGACTCTGCATCTTTTGTCTCGTCATACTCATTGTCCTCATACCACAACTTCTGCTTATTATCCATCAAACTCAAAACCTGATCAAACCTACTTGCAACCCTAATATCCCTCATGTTAGAGGTGTCGAGGGGACTGATCCTTCCTACCACCGTTAATTGATCTAAATTATGTGGATGAAGTGCCTCCAGACTGGTGGCTAGGAGTGTTATATAAGGTCCCCCGAAAATGTGATCGGAATCAGTGGGTCCCCAACATTTAGTGATGAGTTCGGCTAGCGCATGTGCAAGGTTATAGGGCCGGTTTCTTATGATGCTGAAGAGATAGAAAACCTCCTGCTTGTGTACTCTGTCCGCACGATCCGTGCGGCACCCTAAACCGTTGGCCACGATTAAATGTAACCACCTATGGAGAGGTTCCGGAAAACTAGATCTCTTACGCCTCCTTGGGGTGTAGGGGGCTTCGGAAATTTTTCTCCAAAAATCCTTTGGCCGAACATTGTTGGGCCAGTCGAACAAGCTTTCAGTGAATAGTGGTGACTGGATCTTTCTTTGTTGATATAAACCAAGTCTGATCCCAAACACTGCCAATGTCATTACGTACCAACACCTGCCCAACCTAAACCGCATACACTGTCTCGTAACTATTTCTTCTGCTGTAGTGGGTGGCTCTTAGGAGAAAGAAGCTAAGAACTCAAGAGTTGGTTCCCGATAAGTATGCTCAGATATCTGGAAGAAGTGATGCCAATGGGACGATAGCATGTTGTAGAATCGAGGATCCAATCCCACAGACCTCATAGAGTAGTAATCCACAGAACGATAATCGCCAATCTGCTTAAGTTAAAGGATAAGCAGCCACCTGTAAGCTTCCAGTTCTTCATCTTCCTGGTTAAAGTATAACCAGGGATGGAGTCTTCAGCTTCAGTCATCCGTTGTCGCGGCAGCTCTAGTGTAACAGATCTTCTTGACTTCCTGTAAGACACAATAGAATCGGTTCAGCTTTACAAAAATTTTAGATTTTCTGCAAAAAATAAATAAATAAATAAACAGTTTAGCTACAGTGGCTGCACGCCCTTGCTCAGATAATGAGCACGGCCATGCTGCTCAGTCTGCAGTCCAGGTTTTAACTAATTCAACTTTTTTTAAACTGGTTTATGCATAGAATATCCTAAAACCGATTTTAATCTGCAAAAATAACTTAAACCTTGAAACCTAAAAAGTTCTGGTGTCTTAACTGACGAGCACGCCACTGCACTCTATGGTGCACGACCGTGCTCAGTCTGTTGGGCTAGACTGGGTACGCGGGGAATTTTTAACGGTGTTTTCTAGCCAAGCACGCCATGCATACTATAGTGCACGGTCGTGCTCGTCACTGATGTGACGGTTTTTCAAACCCGTCAGTTTTCTTGAAAAAAATATTCGCAAGATTTCTCAAAAAGTTTTACCACATTACGTTCCTAGTGCTAACATAATCATTTCCCTAAAGTTTCAGGCAAACATTCGGATTAAAAAACACTAGAAATCTAACGTTTTCTTCAAGAAACTAATTTTACTACTCAAAAACTCAAGAATACGGACAGATCTGGACATAAAACACATAAAAGATGTTTGGGGTCGATTATACAAACCTTATATTGAAGAATGAGGCTGAAATGGAAGAAAATGGTGGAAAATGGTGGGTTTTGGGTGAATGGCGACGGGATGTGCGGTTGTGGGGTAGAAGAATGAGTTGAAAAGTCAAAAAAAAGACTTTTAAATACTCCACTACACGTTTGGCACGCCAGTGCCCAAGTATGGGGCACAGCCGTGCTAACCAGAAAACCTCTCGTTTTTCGCATTTTTTTCATTTTAAACTGTGTTTAAGGGTCTGGTTTTTAAATTTTTAGTGGGATTTCTCGAAAATAATTTTTAAAACACAATTTTAAGTTTGAAAATAGTTTAAATTTTAAATTTCTGTAAAACCTTCACCCGGCTCATTTTCCACATTTTCAGTACTTACCTGGCAATCCTCAAGGAATGACAAACCGATCTCTAACAAAAATAAAGAAGAAACAAAAACTCTCCAAAATAAAAGTTGATAATTTTGGTGATTTCGGTGTCCTTCACGGGAATTTTTCAAGGTCCCGAATCTCAAAGGAAACCTACAAAGAAAAACTAAAAAACAACCGCAATCATCGAAAATAAAGCAGAAATAAAATGAAAAAGAAAAATAAAGAAGACCAAAAATAAAAAGTAAAATAAAGTGAAAAATAAAATGAAAAATAAAAATAAACCGATCAATGAAGTCACTAGGGTCTTTCTTTGGAAACCATTGTATTCCCCGGCAACGGCGCCAAAAACTTTGATGCGGATGGTTTTAGCAAATTAAAAAGATGTCAATTTCCCTGGTGCCAAAAACTTGATGTGTCAATCCCAAAACATTGGTTTGGGGTAAACGACTGATTTTTACTAAGGGGCTGTTTGGTAGCCTCTGAATAGTCATTAAGAAGCTACATCTGAATGGTTCATAGTCTCTTAATGGTTAAGATGTAACCTTAAGTATGAATGGTAAGATGTAACATCTTAATGGTTGCCTCTTAACCATTCAGACTTAAGGTTACCTCTAAATCATTCAGATGTTATGAACCATTAAGAGGTAGCCTCTGAATAGTTATTAAGAGGCTACCAAACAGCCCCTAAACCTTATTAACAAAGTTTTGAATTTATAAGGTAAACGATAATTACTTTAGCAACTAAAACCAACACACAGGCAGAGAACATGACGTGTATAGTATAGCATGCTAGGGTAAATACCGACTATCGTATTCCAAGAGAACACACTTTCCCCTACTCAACCTTTCGTCAAATAACTAATCGGGTACTAAAAACAAAATAAAACCGAGGGGTTCTTAAAAAAGAAAATAATTTTAAAAAAGGTTTTGGTTTTATAAAATAAAAGATAAAATAGTAGAGTAGACTAATATGCGCATCTCGGGGCCCTTCGTATAAGTAGTTAAGTTTATTATAAAATTAATAATTTAAGATAATTAAATGTGAGGAAGACGAGAGGGATCTTGAAGTGTTGACTCCTTTATAGAGAAGCGGGGCCACTACTAAGTAGAATGCACAACCTTCCAATGTGGGCCCACATGAAGGTACTCCGCCAGTTCCTCGCATATAGTTGGCTCCTCAAACCGCGGTCAAGTCTCTGGTTCTCAAACTTATCCTCTTCTTGAATTGGAGGCTTCACTTCCGACCTGGAACACCGTACACCTCCCTAAGTTCTTGCATTCCTTACCGAATGGTCTCTCCTTAGGGTCAATCCTGGCAATCTCGTATCCCCTAAGTAGATTAACGATCATGAAGATCGAAGGATCTCTCTTACAATTGACTTAGGCGACTCGTACCTCTATTGGTTAACGTCGTTGTACTAACGAGAACTAGAAATAGAATCTTTAATCAATTTACCCATTAAGTGACACTTTATTATTTAGTGATCAATTAAATATAAAGTTGGTAAAATAAATGACAACTAAATAGCCCAACCCATAACCTCCCGAACTTAGTGAAATCCTTGATAAATGTGCTCGTAGGGAAACCCCCTTTACCAAGAAGATCACTCAATCATCTGGTAAGTACCATAAATGTGTCACTCGGATCTGGTCCACTTTAGAAGCCATTGCTTAGAATCCGGTTTGGATATCGAAAGCCCGAAGGATCTGTCTCACTACCGGTTTCCTCACCTTGGATCTAGCTCGGGGCCACCAGAAGCTGATTATACCTCTAGTTAATTAATTAAGTTAAAGTAAATTAAATTATTAAGTTAATCATCATTTAAACCTGCCACAAAGATAAACAAACAAAGATTAGAAGAAGATAACACAACAAGTAACTAAAAATAAACTACTATTAATAATAATAAAAGTCTACAAATCGAAGTGGGTTCAGGAATAATGAAAAGATACAACCATAAGAAATAGTCAACACATGAACATGGTTGCTCAGAGACAAGCTCTCCATCTTTAAGTGATATGTAACTATCATGATCCTCACGACCCTCGATATTTATTGCATAACAACTCTACGATCCCATGCTTGACCGAGTTAATCAAGGTAGGACGAGGCCTAACCTTGGTGGGTGTGTTAGGTGTAAAGGGATGATAAAATGGTAGGGGTTAGCTTGCTATTTATAAAGCTCCAGGGGAAGGACGACCGTGCCAAGGGTGGTCAGTGGCATGCTCGCTGTCACACATACGTTCTGTTGCTGCAAATCAGACCTTGTCTGTACTTTTTGTCTTTGGCACGGCCGTGCCCAAGACATTGACACAGGCGTGCACTTCCTGTTGATTGTGTTTTCTTGCTCTCCAAGTTTGCTGCGTTGTCCTCTCGCGTGCAGGGCCTTCGTGCAAGTGTGCGTGGGCGTGCTTGGTCACTCCCGGAGTGATTTTAGCATTGTTTAAGTCCTGAGATTGTCTTCAAACATGCAGTGAACAGATTGCAAGTCTCGTATCTTCAGTAATCTCCAGTTTTTGCTTGTTTTCACCCGGAAATCCTATGTTTCCGTCTTGGAGCTCCAATTTCCTGAAAAAAACAAATAGGAACGAATTAAGCACCAAATATCAATAATATTAGCCTAATTGTATCCTATTTTGAGAATGTTTATGCCTGTTTTATATGTTAATATTTTGTGAGTTATCAATCTCACACTTTTGATATGTGTCATATCAGAAGGACATCATGCACACTCAACAATCTGCACAAACCAACGATGGTGAACCATTACCCGCCACTCCCGCTGAGCTAGCTAGAGTAATTGCTGAGGCAATTGCCTATAACACCCCAACCGATGGCGGAAACATCGAGGTGTCACGTAGTAACGATTGTTCAAAAGCACATGGTAATAAAGTGTAAATATTTATTGAATTCTTCAAGTTACAATTACAAATATCATCAAGTACAAATACTATTCCACACGTTGTCTTGATTAATTCTTTACTATGTCCACATGTCCTACATGAAATATCTCAACAATCAACCTGAAACATGTACGAAAATATTTTAGTCAACATAAATAATGTTAGTGAGCATACTTAGTGTTGTATACGTATAAAATAAGTTTAAAGAATAAGATCTACAATTCATGTGTGATGTCTCATTCAAGGAAAATATGGAAAACACATAAGTACACAACACTGGCCAAAATCAAACCTTTTATGTGACAAAGTTTAATACATTAACAATGACCTAGGACTTCCCACACACATAGGTACTTTCCACTAGGCGGGTTGTCAAACCAAATAGCGCTATCCATTGCTAAATTCGGCTAGCTAAGTTAATGATTTTGTAATGATTGCAAGGATACTACGTTTATGTTTAAGCATAAAGCACAAGAATTCAAAGCATAACACGTATATGAATTGTATGTAAAACGTTTACGAATAGTACACGTGTATGTTTTATATGTGTACATGAATCACCCCAAAAGTGTAAAAATAAAAAGAGGGATAAGTATACTCGCTTAGATTGCGATAACGAATTTGCAAGAAATAATGAGAATCGGTGCATTATTCTTAAACCTAAGTAAATTAAGGATGATGATTTAGGTCTATTATTGTTATTTTATAGTTACAGTGGTTATGTGCATATATATATAATCATCAACTTAGTTAATAATCTAAAAGTAGGTTTTAGTCTTTTATAATTCCTAGAAACTTAAGTATAAACATAGTATACTTGCAAACATTACAAAATCATTAACTTAGCTAGCCGACTTTAGCAATGAATAGCGCTATTTGGATTGACAACCCGCTTAGTGGAAAGTACCTATGTGTGTGGGAAGTCCTAGGTCATTGTTAATGCTTTAATCTTTGTCAACATAAGTGGTTTGATTTTTGGCCGCGTTGTGTACTTACGTGTTTTTCATATTTGCCTTGAATGAATCATGACACATGAATTGTAAATCTTTTCTTTGAACCCATATTACGTATGCAAACCAAGTATGCTCACCAACATTATTTATGTTGACAAAATTATTTTCGTACATGTTTTAGGGTGATTATTGAGATGCTACACATTAGCTCTTGGGACTTAGTAAAGACATTAATTCAGCAACTTGTTGATTTTATTTGTACTTTATCACAATTGTAAACCTGATACAAATTTATGGAATAAAATACACTTTAGTGCCATGAGCTTTTGAACAATCGTCACTATGTGACACCTCGATGTTTCCGCCATCGGTTGGGGTGTTACATTTCTCGACATGACGCTGCTCGAGCTGATTCTAGCGAAGGTTACGGAGGTACTGGTCGTAAATTTTTGGTCTAAATTCTTTACTTACTACTCCTATGGAAACCTTTGTGTTAATAATATTCACTATTGTATACACAGAAGTTGAAAACCTTGTACGGCGATGTTCATACAAAACTTTCATGGCATGTAAACCATGGAACTTTCACGATACTGAAGGTGCTGTAAGGATTGTCCGTTGGATTGAGAAGACCGACTCAGTCTTAGACATCAGTGGTTACTCCGAGGACCAAAAGGTGAAGTACTCCATTTGTATCTTCCAGGATGAAGCCCTTACCTGGTGGAATCTTCAAGTACATACTCTGGGTAGAGATGCGGCATACAATCATGATTTGGCCGATCTCAAAACTCTGCTCATGGAGAAGTACTGTCCAAGGAGTGAGCTGCATAATCTGGAGGCAGAATTCTGGAATCTATCCATGGTGGATGCCAACGTGACTGCGTATACCACTCGTTTTCATGAACTCTCTCGACTTGTTCCTCACATGGTCATTCCAGAATACAAGAGAGTCAAGCGGTATATTTGGGGTTTATCTCCCAAGATCCGAAGCATAGTCACTACATTGACACCTGCTACTATCCAAGCTTTTGTTACTCTAGCCCACAGCCTGACTAATGACGCTTTTCGCATGGGTTCGTTGAACCAAAAGGTTGTAGTTGCTGGCAAGAGTTATGGAGACAAGCGCAAGCGAACTGGCTACAGGAAAGGCAAGAACTCCCCTCATAAGCATCAAGATTCCGTGAAGGTTTTTGCTACCACTGCTGCTGAGGAGCCCAAACGCAAATACAACGGGCCCCACCCCTGCTTCAACAAATGCAACTACCACCACGTGAGCACTTGTGAAAGCATCTTGTGAAAGAACTGCAACTGACGTGGTCATTCAACCGCTAACTGCTGTTGATGCGTTTTGCGACTAATGATTGGATAACTAACATATGTTAAAGATTTGTTATATGGGCGAAGGTAGAAAGAAGTGGGCGAAGGTAGAAGTTTAGTGGGCGAAGGTAGACTGGAGCTGACAAAGATATACATTCGTACCTTAGTAATGGGCGAATGTGGAAAAAATCCACATTCGACCAGTGCTAATGGGCGAATGTGCAGCATCTATATATAGTATTTGTGTTTTTATGAATGTAAGAGAGTTGTCAGTTGTGTATGTGTTCAGGTCAGGTTCGAGGTCATTTTGTGAAAGTGTATGTTTGATCTAGATTAACGTGTAAGTCGTTGTAAAAGCTTATTTGACAAAAGTTAATCTATGAAAAGATGTTGAAAATGATCTTGATTGTGTTTTGATTAGAGTTTTATCATTTTGTTCAGAACTAGGGTTTCCGCACCTGGTTTTGTGACTTGTATGATCATATTATCCTGTTTTAGCTAAAGTCTTTCGCTTACAAAGTGGTATCAGAGCCATACGGATCATACAACAACAAATTTGATAAACTCAAAGCTGATTTGGACATATTTTTGATCAAAATACATCTGTTTTTGCATGAAAATGGTTTTTGAGTGTTTTTGATTGATTTAGAGTTGAATTAGTGGTTAAAATCAAGTTTTCCAAGAATTAAAGTTGCTCCAAATCAATTCCGAAGCATAACCTGATTAAGATCATTCAAATCCATAAACTTTTGAAAATCTGAGATCAAAATAACCGTTTTTCAAAGTGTAACCGTTTTTCAAAGTGTAATCTGGGCAAAATGGGCGAACCTGGAACCTGAGTGGTCGAACCTGAGTGAGTTTGGGCGAATCTGAGTAGTTTTTGGGCGAACCTGAAATTTCTTGTTGAAATTCTCACTTTCGGGTAAATCTTTTCACATTCGACCGGTATATTTTGGGCGAAAGTGAAATTGTGTTAGTTTGTTTTACTTTCTGGTGACTATCTACATTCGGGTGTTACTGTTTGGACGAACGTAGAATCAGAAGGGACGAAAGTGTTATATTTCGGACGAAAGTAGGATCATTTTGGGCGAACCTAGGATTTACTTTGGAAAATTTTCTAAGTGTTGAAGTTTTCTAAGTTTGTGATCATGTGGAATTTTCCGACTACACCGAGACCAGCAACAACACAACCACAACAGCAAGTGATGGACCCATGGACAGTGGCAGCACAAAAGACGAGCACACAGTCTTCGCAACCGATAAACTACATGGCGATGACGAGCTCGATGCCTCAAAGTGTAGCACCTCCAGCACCACAACATGACTACTGGGGAGTAGCAGCGGCGGTGGTAAACACTCAAACTACTAATGCTATTTCTACTTTGATTAACGATTTGTCTTCAGGTAGCGGGAATAGGCCACCGAAGCTCATGGACATATCAGAATACAATCAGTGGCAGAACAAATTCAAGATTCATTTAGAAGGCATGGGAGTGGAAGGAGCAGAGGCATGGAGCATGATTGCTAAAGGATTCACAGCACCGATTTTGGAGAATACAGGTGAAATGATTCCTTTGGAAAGCTTAACTGAGGATGAGAAGAAGAAATATGTGGTGGAAAAGAAAGCCTTTTCCCAATTGACTCAGGCAATCACAAATGATCTGCTACATCAATTTGGGACTTGTACAACCTCTAAGCAATTGTGGGATGTGCTTAAGAGGAGGCATGATGGGAATGAGAAAACGAGAAGTTTGAGGATGGATGAACTGAGAAAGGAGTTTGAGAATTTTTCTTATATTGGGAATGAAACTTTAAAAGAATTAACTCCTAGATATAGTCATTTGCTAACTGAACTGTCTAGTTATGGTATACAGATTCCTATGAAGAATTTGGTGGACAAGTTTGCAGATGCTCTACCACCGTACTGGGATCAGCATGTGGAAGTTCTCAGAGAGAAGGATGCATATCAGTACTGGACTATTCAAGAGTTCATACAGAAGCTGGAAAACAAGGAAATGGAAGAGAAGAGGAAAGCTAGGAGAGCACAGGTTCCTCAGAATCCTAGTTTATATTTTGGAGGTACTTCAGTTCCTGTGAGTAACTCAAGTTCAGGAGGGGTAGTTGCACCACATGTTGCTTGCATTTCCAATGTTATGGAACCACCAAAACCGACCATCAACTACATGGCACAAACTTCATCTTACTCACAACCATCATACACACAACCACCACCACAACAACAATACAACAATTCTTACATTTCACCATTCTCCCCAATGCAACAAGCAGGTTTCTATACTGCTAGTCAATCTCAACAACCAATGAACCAAGTTACTCAACCTAATCAACAACAAGTGGTTTTGGAGACTTCTAACTTGGGTAATGTGACAGTGGAAATTGCTCAACAACATATTGCACTAGTCTCAGCAATGGTTTCATCCTACAATGGACTTGTTGCTAGTCAAATTGGGAATAACAACTTAACCAATGAGGACTATGCACAGATCGACAAGGAAGAGATGGAACTAATTGATATCCAATGGGCTTTTGCAAGCATCATGAGAAGAGCAACAGACTTTATTGAAAAGACAGGTCGAACAGATTTGGGAACTTCTCCTAACACAACCTACGGGTTCAACAAGGAGAAAATTACTTGTTTTAACTGTGGAGAAAGAGGTCACTTTAAACGTGAATGAACCCAGCCACCAAAACAAGGTAATAGAAACCCATTCAATGCAACCTATCAGAATCGTCAACAACAAAACCAAAACCGAGTTTCTTACCAAAACAACAACAACTACCAAAATCGTCAAAACAACTCTAACAACAACCAAAACAGACAACCTAACACATCAAACCAGATTCAAAACCAATCTCCTAACAACACTAACCGAACAGTTATACCGATCACTACACCAAATGAGACACAACAGAACACGAGTCAGAATCAAGCACTGATGACTCAACAAGATGAAAGGTTTGATTGGTCGGGATTGCAAATAGGAGTGGAGGAAATCACTACTGGTGGAAATGTGGCTTGCGTTGCTTGCAAGGTTGATATTGAAGAGTCGGTGATGGAAGAAGAGAAGAAAGAAACTGAGGAGTGTGATAGTGATGATTCTGAGGCTGAGATGGATGTGGAGAATGAACCTGTTAAGGTTAAGGCTGAAGAAACTAATTCTGGAATGGTGATTGATACAGTTTCTGATGTTCCTGAGGAGTGTAGATCAGTTTATTCAGATTCAGACAGTGAATCGGACACAGAGGCAAGTGTTGATTCTTTAGATGATGACATTGATCAGTTGTTAGCAGAAGCTGATTTTCTGATGACGAGGAAGTCGTGCATTGCTGATGATGCTTTCACCAAGATTGACTATTCCAAGTTTTTCACTGGAAAGGAAGCTCATTTTGCGTTGATGGCCATGACTGAACCGCCAAAACCTGTAAGTTCTGAATCTAGCACTGATGTTAGGAGTAATAAATATTGTGGAACATGTGATAGATTGACTGAGGAGAATAAACAACTCCGAATTCAACGTGATAGTGCTATCATAAACAGTCAATCTACTCGCAAAGAGTTGAATGCTTTCAACAAAGTATTAGATGGCTATAAAAAGGACATTTCTGACTTGAAAAATACTTTATCATTGAAACAATTGGCAATTAACAACTATATCAATGAAATTGAAAATACCAAGTTGGAAATGGCAGCCATAAAATGCTTTGCTGAGAAAGTAAACAAAAAGTTGGAAAGTTATAAGCATATTGCTTATGTGGTAGACCATATCATTGATGATAACACCACCAATTACAAGTCTGTACCATCTCCGGTTCTTTTTGAAAATCATAACTATCACCAAGTTATACCGGAGAGCTCGGTAAAATCAGACTCATCATCGGAAATGGAATCTAATACCTCGAGTATTGGTGATCCTCATTCCGATGTGAGACCGATTTTAGGCTTGAATGATGAGGGTGTTTATGCTGAAAGTGTGGATTCAGACTCAGAGAATGATGATACTGGTAGTGACAAAACTGTTAATGCATGTGAGATTCCAAAAGAAAATCACATCATTACTACTGAACCAGTGTCACCATCTCAACATGTGCATCCGATGGCAACTGTTCATCGTGAGAAAAAGTCTGAAAAGAATGAGATTAGAAAGGATCTTGAGAATGAACCAAGTGACAAACCTGTCAAGGTGTTTTATCGGATGGAAGGATCCGATAAAATCATCTCTGATGAGGAATTTCCAATCAAAAATGCTAACTATGCTAAAATTGAAAAGATTTGGCAAGAAAGCACTATTTGGTTTCCAAAACATGAGAGAACAAACGAAATTCCACCAGAAATTTTAAAGAAATTGTTTTTGGATGTTCCTCAAGAACCAAAGGTCCATGTCACAGAGTTCATTCGACCAAATGACAAAGCAAATGGTTTTCATGAGCCCACTTACTCAAAAGGACCACTTCCTGAGAGTTTGAGGAATCAACAGTATAATGATCAATATCCTGTTAGATCATTTGCTCCACCAAATGCTCATTATGTTTTTGAAGAGTATCGAAAATGCTTTAAATGTGGAGAACGTGGGCATTTACTTGCTCAGTGTCCATATGTAAGGCATAAAAGACATGAGGTTGAAGTTAGAAATTCCATGAGAAAACCGATTGATCATTATGTTCCACCACATAGACGAGTTGTTCCTCAACAACAACAGTTTTATAATCAAAACAATTTTCAAATGAGGAACAATCGTCCAATTCAATATGATCAAAGAAATCGGATTGCTATGGAACAATCATGGAGAAAGCCTGTGGTGAATGCAACAATTGATAGGCAAAAGGTTCCACAAAAACCAATTGTCAAATCAAATGTTGGACCTAAGTCTGTTAACTCAGATAAGGTAGCCAAGAAAGTTACTTTTGTTAACAATGTTCAGAAACCAATTGAAAAACCAAAATCTCAAATTCGCATTCTTAAAAGATCTGAACAATCTTGGTCACCCAATGGTACTCCAGGAGCTTCTACTTCAAAGGTAAGTGAGAAAAAGGAAAATGTTTTGAACAATCAGAAAAAGATTGATCCAAAACAAAAAGTTGTTGAAAAGGTTAATGAGGATGTTTCTTTGAAAGCCGATGTTCAAAGGCCCAAGACTCAGGCTTGGGTCCCCCGAAAGAACTAAATGATTTATTTTTTGTGTGCAGGGAGCTTCAGCTGGCCCTATTAGCAGTCTATGGATTGTTGATAGTGGAGCTTCAGGCCACATGACAGGGGATCTCGCATTGCTGTTCGACGTGAAAAACATCAATGGAGGGTATGTCGCTTTCGCGGGGAATAAAGGTGGATATATCACAATGGAGGGAAGCGTGAGTAATGGGATAGTGACTTTCGAGCGGATATCTTATGTGAAGCAAATAGACTATAATCTGCTGAGTGTCAGTCAAATATGTGATAAACAATTTTCTGTGCATTTTGATGACAAATCCTGTTATATTCTCAAACCGGGCTTCAAAATTCCAAAGGAGTGGGTAATGTTGATGGCACCTCGCGTCAACAATCTCTATATTCTTGATATGTCCAAGGCGATGACATCACAGGGGCAAATAACATGTTTTCTATCCAAAGCGACTGAGAAAGAATCGATAATGTGGCACCGCAGAATGGGGCACATTCATCTGAGAAAAATGAATCAACTTGTGAGAAATGGGCTTGTCGATGGAGTAAACGTGAAACATTTCCATCTGAACGACAAGTGTGTAAGTTGTATGAAGGGGAAGCAACACAAACAGTCCCATAAAGTGAAGAAAGTTAACTCTGTAGAGATGCCGCTTGAGCGATTGCACATGGACCTATTCGGACCGGTCAAGCGCAAAAGTCATCTTGGAGAGCTTTATTGTTTAGTTGTCACTGATGACTATTCAAGATTTTCATGGGTGATGTGTTTGAAGAACAAAAGTGACACCTTTAATAACCTACAAGTTCTGTTCACTCGATTGGAGAATATCTACAATTTGAAGATAAAAAGAATCAGGAGTGACAACGGGACGGAGTTCAAAAACGCTAAGATGGATGAACTTTGTGAAAGCAAAGGGATACATCATGAATATTCGGCTCCGTATACCCCACAGCAGAACGGTGTTGCTGAACGAAAGAATAGGACTCTAATTGAAGCGGCTAGAACAATGCTCGCTGATTCAAATCTTCTGGTAATGTTCTGGAATGAGGCGATTTATGCAGCAAATTATACATTAAATCGGGTTTAACAGTGAAGAAGTTTGGAAAAACATCTTATGAACTGTTACACCGACGAAAGCCAAACTTAGAGTATCTAGAACCTTTCGGGGCGCCATGCACGATGTTGAATCCAGGTGAGAAGTTTAGTCCTAAAGCTGAGGAGGGATATTTTGTTGGATATGCAACCCCGCTCAAACGGGTATTCAACAAGCGAACTCGTCAAGTGGAGGATTGGGCTAACGTGGAAGTTCAACGATATACTCAAAATTTGCAAGGCACGGGTCCTGATTGGATGTTTGATTACAAAGATTTCTTTGAATCATTCAACCTAGATAGCTTGGTTGAAGAAGCTGTTATCAGATTACTTTACGAGTGTGAAAACGCGGCGACTTCACCGTTGGTGCGTCCAATCACCGTGAACCCCCTACCAGCTTCTAATGATACCAGTGCTCCTATACAAGAGGAAGAGGTGTTTCAAGAGGCTTCAACTTCATTAGACACTTCAGAATCTGAAGATGAACAATTTGAAGAAGCCGTTCTTGAACATGCAGAAGAATTAGAGGCGCAACCTGTGAACCCAACTCCAAATCCAGATGTTGCTTCATCATCAAACACGGGTCATGATCAGGATGCTGTAGAAAACTTGACTGCTCAGACGGGAGTTATTGTACCTGTTAATCCGGAATCTCGGATTCATCGTATTCACCCGCTGGAGCAAGTTATCGGTGATCCTGGAAGTGGTGTTATGACCAGAGGGCAGCTGAAAAGCGTTAACTCGCCAGAGAGTTTTGGTGCTTTAGCATTATATGCCAAAATTCAAAAATCTGGTAGTCAAAATGATTGGTCGTTTGCATGTTATGTGTCGCAGGTAGAGCCAAGGACATACAAGGACGCTTTGAATGAAGATGCCTGGGTTGAGGCAATGCAGGAGGAGTTATTGCAATTCCAGAAATTGGGAGTTTGGACGCTCACGGATTTGCCGCCGGGAAGGAAGAAAATAGGCACTAAATGGGTGTTTAAGTGCAAAAAGGATGATCGTGGGGTTATTGTTCGTAACAAAGCCAGATTGGTCGTGCAGGGTTTCCATCAAATCGAAGGGATTGATTACAACGAAATCTATGCACCAGTAGCACGAATTGAAGCTATTCGGATGTTCCTCGCGTTTGCTTCATACAAGAAATTCAAAGTCTATCAAATGGACGTCAAGAGCGCATTTTTGTACGGGAAAGTCAAGGAGGAGATTTATGTCGGGCAGCCACCAGGCTTTGAGGACCCAATCCACCGGGATAAGGTCTACGTGCTGAACAAAGCTTTATATGGTTTGCACCAGGCTCCAAGACAGTGGTACGAGGAGCTAAGTACATACCTCATCTCCAAAGGATTCAAGCGCGGCCTCGTCGATTGCACCCTCTTCACGAAGAAGACGGGAGATGATTAGCTTCTTGTACAGATTTACGTTGATGATATTATATTTGGTTCAACTAACGAACTTTTATGCAGGGAATTCGAAACTGTCATGCAAGAAAAGTTTGAAATGAGCGCAATGGGGGAGATGCAGTTTTTCCTCGGCTTACAGGTGGACCAAAGACCCGACGGGATCTTCATTCACCAGACGAAATATGTATCCGACATCTTGAGCCGATTCCAGATGGAGGACTCTAAGCCGATGGATACCCCGATTCAACCTAATCACGGGATTGGAGTGGACGCTAAGGGGGAGCTGACAGACCCATTTACATACAGAGCAATCATCGGATCTCTGATGTATTTGACAGCGTCTCGACCAGATATTATGTATGCAACGTGTCTCTGTGCTCGCTATCAATCGAAGCCGAAACAAAGTCATCTGACGGCGGTCAAGCGTATCCTTCGATATCTGAAGGGTTGTCCATCAAAAGGACTTTGGTACCCTAATGATGATGATTTTGATTTTATTGCTTTTAGTGATGCAGATTGGGGCGGCTGTGACAAAGATAGCAAATCTACTACAGCCGGTTGCCAGTTTTTAGGGAGCAGGTTAATCACCTGGCAATGCAAGAAACAGACTTCCGTGGCACTATCTACCTGTGAAGCTGAGTACATTGCAGCCTCAAGTTGCTGTTCGCAAGTACTTTGGATCCAACAACAGATGGTGGATTACGGTTTGCAGTTTCTTAAAACCCCTATACACTGTGACAATGAAGCCGCAATTGCATTAACTAAAAATACTGAAAATCATTCTAAAGCGAAACATATCCGGATTAAATATCATTTTATCCGTGATTGTTACGCTAAGGAATTGATAGATATGGTCAAAATCCATACTGACTACCAACGTGCAGATTTGTTTACAAAAGCTTTTGACAGATCCCGCTTTGAATATCTTTTAAAAGTAAACAATATAAAGGAAAAACAGGACTAATCGGCACCTCGGTTTATCGCTTTTTAGTTTTTAGTTTTAGTTTTAAATTTTGGCTAATTGGGAATTTCTCTTTGCTAATTGAGAATTTCTCTTTACTATCATAATCCTCAAAGAAGTTGATGCTTTCGAGGGGATTATTTAATCCTCAAAGAAGTTGATGCTTTCAAGTGGATTGTTTCTTTCAAATTTTGTTTTGTTTTTTTTTCAGAAAAAAAAAATTTTAAAAACCCAAAAATATGTTCTTTATTTTAGGGGGAGTCATTTTATCAGAAAAACCAAAAACATTGAAAAATTTTCAAAAGACCTAAAAATTAGAAAAACCAAAATGATTTCCTGGATAAAAAGAGGAAATGATAGTACATCAGTGGGGATCTGACACAGGCTAAAGAATTGTATAGTATAATGAGACGTATGTTGATTATGTGTGATATGCTGATAGGCTTCGTAGACTAAATATTGCGTGCATTAGTGATACAAACATAACAAACTACGCGTTTGTGGCTGAACACCTCATGGGCATATGGTCTTAGTACCGTAATTTCGTTTGATAGGATTGCCAAAATCTGAGGTTTCGGGTCGTTATGTTATTGTTATCCGGGATATTCTGATTAAACTTCTGTCGTATTGATTTACGGACCTAGTTTCATCAGAATATTTGCAAAAGAGCTTATTGCCAAAACCGAAAGTTACCGAATTGAGGAACTTTATGTTTTATTGATCAAAGATCATTATTACATCGTATTGACCTTCTGATACAAATCAGTGGTTAATATCAGCCTCAACCTAGTGTATACGCACATGTTACTTTGCTGCATTTATTTGCTGACCTGTACACCTCTGTGCTATATACTTTGTAAACTTTACGGATAACTCTGGCATAATCACGCGTTACGATGAAGCTTTGTGCAATTACTTGATACGGGAGTATGTCGTGTGTGTGGGAACCACAATGTGTTAGTCTAAAACATCTAACTCGTATCATTTTAAAGCATTGCGTAATTGTCTGCATGTGAGCTTATGTGGACAACAATATCAGCAATTGCCGTGTCACATATTGTTTCTAATGATAATATTAAAACAGATCAACGCTGTGCTCAGATTTCTCAGTAAACTGATATGATCCTCTTACCGGATATCACAAAATGTTTACTGCTTTCATTTACTTTGATGCATTTTACTTTGTTGCATTTTACTTTTATTGTCAAAAAGATACAAAATCCAAAAAGATTTTAGGTGTGTTTTTGCTAAAATTTCAGAAAAACCAAAAATATTTGCATTTCTGCTTTATTTTTTATAACCGGGGATGCTTGATGGTCAATTTCTGAGATTTGATAACACCATCTGGGCTTTGTGTCATTCAAAATGTGAAAATTTGAGTTTTGGAAGTTTAACAGATTGAAAAATGTTGAACAGGATTCGAATTCGTGATTTGGCGAAATTTTCAGATTTTTCCATTTCACATTCGTCCCTTAATTGGGTCGAATGTGGAAAAATCTCACTCTCGACCGTTTATGTTTGGACGAATGTGGGTAATTTTCACCTTCGGGTATCAATTCCACCTTCGGGGTGAGAAGTTCCACCTTCGGGTCATTAAATTGGGGCGAATGTGGAATCACCTCACATTCGACCGTCTAAAACGGGCGAACGTGGACTTTATATATAAGCCATTCCAGGTTCGGGTCTTCATTCACAAAATTTTTCAAAATTTCTAAGATACCAGACCTTGTTGCTGAGATTTCTTTTGATTGTGATTTTCATTCCCTATACATTCCTGATCATTTCTACACTAATTTCACAGGTATTGGAGCATTATCCAGTGCAGAATCATCGTTTTTCTATTTGGACTTAGGGTTTCAAATTTAGGGTCTTAGAGTGTTTCTTGTTGATTGTTTTTGTTGTCATTTCAATACACATCAGTTTTAGGGGGAGAATATTAAAGGAATTAGGTTTTTAACATCGTTTTTATGATCAATTTATTGAATGAACTGATTTAACCTAATTCGTCTCTGAAAACTGATATATATTGAAAGTAAGGGACAATTGGTGATACACGAGTGATAATCGGCCATATTAGGACACATTTGAATCAAAATGATATGTTAAAAACAACTTTGGCAAATTTTTAAATTTTGGGGTTTATCTGTTTTCACCTTCGGTTCCAAAAACGGGCGAAAGTGGAAATAGATGGGCGAATGTAAGTATAAAACGGGCGAATGTGATTGTTACTTGAAATCATTACACATTCGACCAGTGTAGTACACATTCGACCACAATTTTACACATTCGACCAGTTAAAAACGGGCGAATGTGCAGAGTTTTAAGCCTTAAAAGTTTGATATTTTTGTCGTTTTTGTATTTTGACGTTTGTTTTTATCTTTGATGTGCAGATGGCTGATCAATCTGAAAACGTTGAAGCACCAGTTGAAAATGTTGAAGGTCCAGCAGAGAATGTTGTTCCAGTTCCAGTGCAAGAGGCTGAAGCATCTGTTCCGAGCAGTTGGCCATTCGAGCGATCTCACAACTGCTGCGCGTATCTTGGTGACGTTGAGAAGAATACAGAGTTCACCAGGATCATAGAGTTCTTGAGAAGGAGCAGAATTGTACATGCATTAGCCACACCGACGATTATATACAGAGACATTATTGAAGATTTCTACCAAAATGCAAAGTATGACTTTTGGGATAATCAGACGATTATCAAGAGCAAGATTCAAGATATGGAGATGTTTTTTACAGAGTCTGATATACGGGAAGCATTGCAGATCAAGTTTGAAGTCAGTGAAGATCCCAGAGAGTTATCATGGACTGAGTAGAAAGCTTGTTTCTTACGGATGAAGTACAAAGGTCCGATCACTGATGGATCTATGTATAATGGGAAGCTGAGCGTGCAGTTCAAGTACTTTGCACATGTTATTATCCACGTATTTGGATGTGTGAGCGGTGGATATGATGTTATGAGAAGAAGTTTGAGTTCGTTAATGGTTGCGTTGACTCTCAACAAACCATTTAACGTATCTGGTATGATTCTAGACCATATGCTGGAGATGCTGAAAGGTATGAAGAACAAGAAGTTCATGCTATATCCGAGATTTCTGATGATGATCTTTGACCACAAGTATCCAGAGTTGAAGAAGGATCCGACTATGATCCTAGGTCAAGATCACATGAACATTCGTACTCTGGTAAGAATGAAAGGATACAAAGGTGTGCCAGACAATGAAAAGCCACCTCACAGGAGATTATTTGGAGCTTTGGCTAGTCAGGATTACACTGATCCTGGCAAGAACAGAGCGAGACATGATGATAGTGATTCGGATAATGATGATCCTTTAGTGTATGTTGATGCTAGCACTAAGAGGAAGAGACAAGTAGTCAATCCTGGAGCCAAAGGGAAGGGCAAGGGAAAGATTGATCAGGGAAGTTCAAAGCAACAGGCGGTTAGACAAAAATCAACAGCAAAGAAAGGTTCAGGTTTGGTGGATGAAGTGTTAGTTGATTCAGAGGAGACTGAGGAAGACGAGCAGTGGGATTCTGATGCTGAAAACGTTAGGGCCACCAAACGTAAGGCCACTATGGTTGGTGAGTCTGAATCTTTGAACAAGTCGATTGAAGAAGCTGAGAAAAGAAAGAAGTATGTTGAAGATGAAAGTCTAGGTGTTGACTTGGCAGAGTTGAGTGTTGGAGAGACTGTGGTTGTAAACCTGCCCAAAGCCAAGCATAAGACTATGTCAAAGAAGACCAGCACTAAACAGTTGAGAGAGAAAGAGTTAGCTCAATTGTTGAAAGGGAAAAGAGTGCCCGATGCTGGTACATCGTCAAAGCTATCTTCACCTGTCACCAAGAAGCAAAAGAAAACCAAAGAGGCAGAACCAATATCAGCTGATCAACTTAATGTTGCACTGGACAATGTACTTGACATGTTCAGAAAGCCTCAAAAAGAAAAAGAAGTTGAGCCATCCAAATCCAAATCCAAGAAAGTTACTGTGGATGATGATGTGATGAAACAGGTGAACAGGAAAATGGATGATATGATGAAAATGATTGTAGCTCAACAAGCTGAGATAGCTAAGTTTAAGCAAAATGAAGAGAAAATGCTTCAGATTGTGGTTGCTTCTAAATCTAATCAAGATGAGATCAATGAAAAGGTTAAGATGCTTGAAGCGAAGAATGAGAAGCTTGAAGGAAAGTGTGCAAGAAACAAGAGCAGGATTAAGCTGATCAAAGCAGACAACAAAGAACTAAGGGCTGAGAACAAACGCCTTAGTGATTTGATTGATGATTTGTATAACACTGCACCCAAGTTGAAGGAGGGTGAAGAAGATAAAGAAGATGAAGAAGAGAAAGTTGATTATGAGGATTCTGAATCGGATGAAGAGAAAGATGATGATGAAGATGATGATGAGTCAGATAAAAATGATGATGAGGATGATAATGATGATGATGATGATGCTGAAGGATCTGGGAAACAGAGAGAGGATGATAGTGAGAGTGATGATGATGATGATGGAGGTGATGATACTTCGAAGTTTACATTTGAAGAAAGAACAACCAAGAAGAAGAGTACTGGAGAATCAAGTTCTAAGAAGAAAGGTGAGAACGTTGATTCAGATGAAAGTATCTTCTGGAATGAGAAGGTGAGGTCTTTATCTGATGATGCTAAACAGTTATACAAAGATATGTTGGAGAAAAGAGAATGGACCATTGAGTTCACAGGATGCTTTACTGAAATATTCCAAACTGATGATATGCGATATGAATTGGAATATGAAGATCCTGATCTTGAGGAAGGAGAATTACCTGCATCTGTGGCAAAGGAAATCCTAGATGGTCTTGCACAGAGGGTAGGGAAGACTTTTGAGGAGTTTTTAGTGGACGAGTCGATTCCAGATATTCCTGAAAAGGATATTGGAAGTCACTCAGATGATATGCAGACTCCTGAGAACGATGAAGTGGAGATGGAAGATATAACTCATGAAGAGTTTCCTCAGTACTTCAGACAAACTGATGAAGAATAGGTATTTCCTGATTTTACTGAGGTACCAAATAATTCAGCAAAGTAGAAAGCTCAGCAAAGAAGTGCAGAGTTTGTGGAGAAGGTATTTGGCGCTGATAATCAAGGACCTTCAAATCAATCTGATGAGTTGAAGAGTTATTTGAGAAAATTGAGGGAGATGGATGAGAACCGACCGAAGCCTGAAGCTCTAGGTAACTTTTATAGATTCCAGAATGCCAAGTTTAAAGGCAGAGCTCTCGGGTGGACATACTTAGGCAGGCTGAAGTGCATAGCTGCTAAATGGGAAACAGGAATCTTGTACTTCAATAGATTCTGTGATTTGCTTACTCTACCGTACTGGGCGGTCAGAGACTTATGTAGATTCCCAATGTCAGGTGCAGAAGTGAATGGTTCGCATGTTGGTTGGTGCGCAGATAAGTTGGTTTGGGAAAGTCGAACAAGATGGAATAGGTTCAAGCCTCAATATCCCCGAAGGAAAGTTCATAGGGATATTGATCCTCAAACCAATATGAAGCGAGTAACTTTGATCTACAAAGCACCTGAAGTAATGAGGAAAATACCGTTGATGCCTATGCCACAACACTTCAGTGCTGATTTTATTTTCTGGTATTATGATTGGAGAAAGGCTGAAGCGGTGATTGTGTTGAGAGACGGGAAGGATAAATACAAGCATGTTCATGTATTTGATCCTATGTGGTTGATTAATTGCACGTTTGAAGACATCATCATGCTTTTCTACAATCCGATTTACTTTGAACCGAAAGACGCTGCTCAAGCAAGAAAATATACTCAAGTGGTTGGAGTTTGTTTTGCTTATGACATCAATGCGGGAAGCAATTTGGAGAATAAGCTTGGTAAGACGGTGAAGATAGCGAATGTGTCTAAACCAGTGAAGAGAACATTTGAGCCTCCAATGACTACTGAGCAGAAGAAACAGCTCAGAATCAAGTTGATGAACAAAACAATGGACCAACAGAGAAAACTATCCAATCAATAGTCGAGGGGGAGTTTGTTGATGCGTTTTGCGACTAATGATTGGATAACTAACATATGTTAAAGATTTGTTATATGGGCGAAGGTAGAAAGAAGTGGGCGAAGGTAGAAGTTTAGTGGGCGAAGGTAGACTGGAGCTGACAAAGATATACATTCGTACCTTAGTCATGGGCGAATGTGGAAAAAATCCACATTCGACCAGTGCTAATGGGCGAATGTGCAGCATCTATATATAGTATTTGTGTTTTTATGAATGTAAGAGAGTTGTCAGTTGTGTATGTGTTCAGGTCAGGTTCGAGGTCATTTTGTGAAAGTGTATGTTTGATCTAGATTAACGTGTAAGTCGTTGTAAAAGCTTATTTGACAAAAGTTAATCTATGAAAAGATGTTGAAAATGATCTTGATTGTGTTTTGATTAGAGTTTTATCATTTTGTTCAGAACTAGGGTTTCCGCACCTGGTTTTGTGACTTGTATGATCATATTATCCTGTTTTAGCTAAAGTCTTTCGCTTACAACTGCAAGGGAAAGGGCAAGGCCACTAACACTCCACCTGCCAAAAACGAGTGTTTCGAATGTGGCGCAGCTAAACATTTCCGCTAGGATTGTCCCAAGGCCAAGGATCAAGCCCGTGGTCGGGCGTTCGTGCTGGGAGCCAACGAAGCACGAGATGATCCGAATGTGGCTACGGGTACGTTTCACCTTAACAACCATTTTGCATTAGTACTATTTGATTCAGGCGCTGATTTTAGCTTTGTGTCCACCGAATTTAAGAAATCCCTTGGATTAGAATCTAGTAAGTTGGTAAGTTAATTTCGTCTGGAGAAGTTGTTAGGGATTGTGTTTTGGAAGTTGGCGACCATGTCTTCCGTATTGATCTGCTGCCTATTCGGTTGGGTAGTTTCGATGTTGTTATTGGCATGGACTGGTTATCCAAGCATCGTGCAGATATCGTCTATCACGAGAAATTGGTTCGTATCCCCTTGTCCAATAATGAAACCCTTTCGATTTGGGAGACCGTGGTGGCTCCACTCTTCGAATCATATCCTGCATCAAGGCGCAAAAATGTTTAAGGAAAGGTTGTGTCACGTTTCTGGCATATGTCGTTGAATAAAAAGCCAAGGATCAGAAACTCGAGGACATACCGGTGGTGCGAGACTATCCTGAAGTCTTCCAAGAAGATTTACCAGGGCTTCCACTGCTACGGCAAGTCGAATTCCGCATTGACCTTGTCCCAGGAGCTGCTCCAGTAGCCCGCACTCCGTATCGTCTGGGACCGTCCGAAATGCAGGAATTGTCTAACCAACTTCAGGAGTTGTTGGAAAAGGGTTTCATTCGTTCGAGCTTTTCTCCATGGGGAGCACTTGTGCTGTTCGTGAAAAAGAATGACGAAAGTTTTCGCATGTGAATCGATTACCGGGAGTTAAACAAGCTGACGATCAAGAACAAGTATCCACTACCGAGGATCGACGATCTATTCGACCAGTTCCAGGGTTCCAGTTACTACTCGAAGATCGACCTGCGTTCGGGATATAACCAGTTGCGGATCTAGGAGGATGACATACCGCAGACGGCATTTCGAACTCGTTACAGGCACTATGAGTTTTTGGTTATGCCTTTTGGCTTGAGAAAATGCTCCTACTGTCATTATGGATCTTTTAAATCGAGTCTGCAAACCATATTTAGACAAGTTTGTAATTATCTTTATTGATGATATCTTTATCTACTCGCAAACCAAAGAAGGGCACGAACATCATCTTTGATTGATTTTGGAATTGCTAAAAAACGAGAAGTTGTTCGCCAAATTCTCGAAATGCAAGTTCTGGATTCGAGAGGATCATTTTCTCGAAATACACAAATGTTTTACTTGTCACATTCAAACATGTGAACTCACCAACATTCTTGTTGACAAATCTTTCATGCATGTTTTTCAGGTAATTGATGGAGAGCATCGGGTTTTTGAGAGAGGGGTCCAAGCATGCACTAGGTGGTACCACTATGGAATGGGTTTTGTCAATCCCGTAATGTTGTAGTTTTAATTTCATGAATTTCAGAAAATTTACTTGCTTTAAGACAATGTTGCAACTGCAATGGTTTGAATAAGTTTTATAACAATATCCATCCGTTGATGGTACTTTTTAATAAATTTGTGTGTGTTGCTTGTACCTTGTGCTTGAAAACCTTTCGAAATCGCATCCCCGTGTTTCCGCCTTGGCGGGGTGTGACAACATATACCACAATTACATGTTTCGTTCCTTGAACCCATCTTCATCTTTTCCGATATCTTTGGCATCTTTGATGGTGTGGCGACTGCTGGGATCTCATCCTTTCTTTTCTTACCAATCTCTATATGCCTCTTTATCTTCATTTTTCTTTCACGAGCCCAATTAGTAAGCTGAGATAACTTCTCACACTTTGAAGAAGCTACAAACTCTCTTATTTATGCCTTCAAAATTAGATGGTAGAGATTTAACCACATACGTTCTGTGGCTACCAATGAAGGACAAAATTTGGCTTTATCGAAAAATTATGCTGTAATTTCATCTACGGTCTGGTGTGTTTGGCGCATATGGAGGAATTCTTCAGCAATTTGATCCATAGCCGATTGTGGGCTAAAATATTCTATTCACTTTGAACTCGCTCCACGTCATTTTTCATATGACCTCTTTACCGTTTTCCACTTCAACCATAGCCCGCCAGTCCTTTGCCTTTTCCCAGAGTTGGCTTATAGCAAAGATTACCACATCACTTTTATCACAGCGACTTCTATCAAATATACTTTCCATCTCCATGATCCATATGTGACAGATCAATGGGTCAATTTCACCTTTTAACTCCAAGGGCTTACACGGCATAAAATCTTTATAAGTATACCGGTACTTTTCTTTTTCTTTATATGTTTCATCATATTGATTATCCTTATCAGGAGTACGTCATTGGTGAGGACTCTTAAATTTTGATAATTCGTCTTGAATCAAATCTGTAGGTGCATTTTGGTGCGACTAATGCTTTGGATTACAATAAACATATGTTAGTGTTGATTGTCGAACGGGCGAAGGAGAGAATATGTGGGCGAATGAAGATTTTGATAGGTGCGAAGGAAAGAAATAGTGCGAAGTAGAGACTGAGGTGCGAATGAAGAATTAATTGTTATGTCATGCTTGGTTCACACGATGTGATTGGGCGAACCTGCACATTCGACCATGTAATATGGGCGAATGTGCAGGCCTATAAATAGGTTAAGCAATTTTTGAAAGTTAGTTGTTGGTCATTTTATTCCCTCTTGTTTTGTGTCTCTCCCTAGTGTTTGTGTCAACTTATTTTCACGTTAGATTTGATTGTAAACATTATTAAAACGTGTAATTCAAGTTGTTTATGAATGAGAAAAAGCTTTGAAAGATGATTTCTGTGTTTTGATTGTTTGATTATCATTATTGTGATTGATTCAGGGATTCCGCACCTGAATCAAACTTGTTTGATCAATCTCTTTGTAGATTTGACGATCCTAAGCGCATACAAAGTGGTATCTGAGCCATTATGGATTAAACAACCACAATTTGATAATTTTACAGCAGATTTGGACCCTATTTTGATCAAAAACTTTCTATTTTCATTGATAAAACTGAATTGGTGATAAATTGATTGATTAGAGCTTGTTTTCATGGATAAAATGCATAATTCTATTTGATAAACTTGTTCCAAATCAAATCCGAATCAAAACCTGATTAAAATCATCAAATTCTTTCAACTTTTGAAAAATTTGATCAAAATCAACTGATTCTCAAAGAATAACCATTTTTGAAAGTGCAGGGTCGAACCTAGGGAGAAATGGGTGAACGTGTGTGTTAAACGGTCGAACCAAAGGATTTTTGGTCGAAGGTGGTGTTTTAAGTGGTCGAACCTAGAGTTTGTTAGTGTATTGGTGTTCATTTGACCATACTTGTTTCATTCAACCATTCGAACGGTCGAAAGAGAAATTCAAACGGTTGAAAGAGAGTCAAACGGTCGAAAGTGATTTCTGTTTGTAATATCTTTCATTTGTATCATTGAGAACGGTCGAAGGAGAACATTTTCTCTCATTCGACCATTCGATTCATACGAAGGAGAAAACTGTTTTAAACTTTTCTAATCTTTTCGTGTTTAAACATTTTCAGATCAAGATGTGGAACTTTCCGACTACACTACGACCCAACACAACACCACAACAGCAGACAACCATGGATCCTTGGTCGGTTGCTGCCCAAAAGTCTAGTCAACCATCACAACCTATCAACTATATGGCCATGACTAGTTCTATTCCTCAACACGTTGCACGATCACAACCGCAACAGATTGGCGACTATTGGGGAGTAGCAGCAGCAGCAGTTCACACACAGACGACCAATGAAATATCAACGCTTATTCAAGACTTGTCATCTGGAAGTGGAAACTGACAACCTAAGCTTATGGAGATGGTCGACTACAACACGTGGAAGACTAAATTCAAGATCCATTTGGAGGGTATGGGTTTAGAGGGAACTGAGGCGTGGCAGATGATTGCAAAAGGCTACGTTGCTCCGATCTTGGAGAACACGGGAGAACCTATTCCTTTGGAGCATCTAGCAGACGATGAGAAGAAAAGGTTTGCTATTGAGAAAAAGGCGTTTTCTCAATTGTCCCAAGCTATCAACACAGATTTACTGCATCAGTTTGGTTCTTGCACAACTTCTAAGCAGCTGTGGGACATGTTGAGTAACAGGCATGATGGGAATGAGAAGACTAGGAAGCTAAGGATGGAGGAGCTTCGCAAAGAGTTTGAGAATTTTAGTTACATGGGTAACGAGACTTTGAAAGAGTTGGTTCCAAGGTATTGCCACTTACTCATAGAGCTGTCAAGCTATGAGATTAGCATACCTATGTCTGAACTGGTGGACAAGTTTGCCGATGCGTTGCCACCGTATTGGAACCAGCATATTGAGGTGTTGAAAGAGAAGGATGCGTACCAGTATTGGACAATCAATGAGTTTATACAGAAACTGGAGAACAAAGAGATGGAGGAGAAGAGGAAAGCAAAGAGGGCTCAAATTCCTCAGAATCTGGAACTTTATCTTGGTGTTACATCTTCTTCCCATTCTACTTCCAGTTCTACTACCAATGTTGCTCCACACATCGCGTGCGTATCTAACATCGTTGAACCACCTAAACAACCAATCAACTACCTTGCTCAAACATCTTCATATACCTCACCATCATATCCTACAACAACTACTTATATTCCACCATTTTCACCTATGCAACAAGCAGCATGTTACTCTGCTAGTCAACCTCAACAACAACAACAACCTTACAACACTCAAATGAACCAAATTCAACTTAACCAAAACCAACCGAACCAAAGCTCGATAGTGTTGGAAACTTCAAATCTAAACAAAGCCAAAGTAACTTGTTTCAACTGTGGTGAAAAAGGTCATTTTAAAAGAGAATGCACACAGCCAGCACAACAAGGTAATCGAAATCCATTCAACTCTACATACCAAAACCGTCAAACTCAAAACCAAAATCAAGTATCATACTAAAGTTCCAACAACATTTCAAGCTTTCAACCTCACAACAATTATCAAAACCGCCAAAATAACCAACAAAATAACAATGCTAGACAATCCACATCACAAAACCAAAACCAAACACAACAGAACTCAAACCGAACAATCATTCCCATTTCTACACCAAACACACAAACTCAAAATGAGAACCCAAATCAAGCATTGGTGATACAGAAGGATGAGGGTTTTGATTGGACCGGTATGCAGTTGGGTGTGGAAGAAATTATAGCTGGTAATGTGGCTTGTGTGGCACAGCAGATGAACTTGGATGAACCGGTGGAGGTTGAAGAAGAGATTGTGTCTGAAAAGATGAGTGAGTTGAAGATTGAAGAGTTGAATGAGGAGTTGAATGTTGATGTTGATTGTGCTGAGAAGAAGACTGGAATGGTTATGGATACGGTTGCTGATATTCCAGAACAGTTTGATTCTACTTATTCTGATGAGGAGAGTGATTCTGACTCTGAATCTAGTGTTAACTCACTGGATGACGACATTGACCAGTTTCTTGCTAAAGCAGACTTCTTGATGACAAGGAAATCATGCATGGTGGATGATGCTTGCACCAGAATTGATTATTCCAAGTTTTTCGCTGGGAAGGAAGCTCATTTTGCACTAATGGCAATGACAGAACCTCCTAAGCAGGTAAGTACCGAATCTACTGTTAATAATTCGACTTGTGTTAAAAATTGCAAAACTTGTGATAAATTGACAGATGAAAATAAGCAACTCAAGGTTCAACTTGAGAGTGCAAAAATCAATTGTCAATTGTATCAGAAAGAATCAAAAGAGTTTAACAAAGTACTTGATGGGTATAAGAAAGATATTTCTGAATTGAAAAAGACTTTGTCGTTAAAACAAATGGCCATAAATAACTATATCAATGATTTAGAAAACACAAAATTGGAAATGGCCACCATCAAGTGCTTTGCAGAGAAAATTAATAAAAAGCTTGAGAGTTATAAGCACATCGCTTATGTTGTTGACCACATCATAGAAGAGCCTTCACAGCCCAGTAGTGCAAACTACAAAGCTGTCCCAGCTCCGGTGCTGTTTGAAAATCATAATTTGCATGCTATAGCACTGGAGAGCTTAGTCAAATCTGACTCTGCATCAGATAACGAGTTCAACACATCCAGTGTGGGAGACCCGTATTCTGATGTTAGACCTGTTTTGGGAACAATGAAGGTGTGGTTGCTGCTGATGATTCTGATGAAGAGGATGAACAGTCTAAGACGGTTGTTGAAAAAGTGAGTGATATTCCTGATGAAAATCACATCATCACTACTGAACCGGTTTCACCATCTCAGATTGTCCACCCCATGGCTAATGCTCACAGAAAGAATCAATCAGCAAAGAATGTTGATAAGAAAGTTGAGAAGTCTGTTGTTAAGAATGCTGAAAAGAAAGTGGTTAAGAATGTTGAAAAGAATGTTGTTAAGTCTGTTGAAAAGAAAGTTGAAAAATCAAATGATGAGAAAAATGAATCGTGTGATAAACCTGTGAAAGTTTTCTATCGGATGCAAGGCTCTGATAAGATTATGTCTGATGAAGAATATCCGATTCAATTTGCAAATTATTCTAAAATTGAAAAGATCTGGCAGGAAAGTACCATTTGGTTCCCGAAACATGAACGAACCAATGATATTCCTCCAGCCATTTTAAAGAAAATTCATTCGGATAATTCTAAAGATCCAAAGGTCAATGAAACACAATTTGTTAAACTAACAGACAAGTCAAATAGTTTTATTGAGCCGAGTTACTCAAAGGACCCCGCTCCTGAGAGTTTAAGAAGACAGTGTATGGTTGACCAGTATCCCATTGCTAGTTATTCTAAGTCGAACATCAAGGAAAACTATGAAGAGTACCGTGCGTGTTTTAAGTGCGGGGAAAGGGGGCATTTACTTGCCAACTGCCCGTATGTACGACACAAGAGGCACGAGGTGGAGATGAAGCAAAGATATGATTGTCCGGTTAATAATCACAGTTATCCACAGAGACGGTTTTTCCCTCAGCCAGCACCTTTTTATAACCAAAACAACTATTTCAAAAGGAGGGAAAATCGTCCGATGACTTATGATAGACGCAACCGGATAGCTACTGAGAAACCGTTGAAGAAACCATTGGTGAACGCAACTGCTGACAACAAAAAGGTTCCTGCTAAACCTAATGTCAAACCAGCAGTTGGACCTGTCTCTGTTAAATTAGAGAAGGTAACCAAGAAGGTATCGTTCAAGGATGAAGTAAAGAAACCGGCTGAGACCTCAAAATCTCAGATCCGGATCTTGAAACGGACTGAACAATCTTGGTCATCAAAGGGTTCTGAGAAGGACAAAGATTTGTGTGAAAAGAAAAAGGTTGATAAAACCCAAGATGTTTGTGAGAAAACTGACTCTTTGAAACAATCTGTTCAAAGACCCATGACCAAACAGGCTTGGGTCCCCCCGAAAAATCTAATTTTTCTACTTGATATGTGCAGGGAGCTTCAGCTGGCCCTGTTAGCAGTCTTTGGATTGTTGACAGTGGAGCTTCTGGCCATATGACTAGGGATCTTTCGCTACTATTCGATATTCGAAACATCAATGGAGGCTATGTAGCGTTTGCTGGGAACAAAGGAGGTTATATTACCATGGAGGGTAGTGTGAGTAATGGGATTGTGAGCTTCGAGAAAATTTCTTATGTGAAGCAGATAGATTACAATCTTTTGTGTGTCAGTCAGATATGCGACAAACAATTTTCTGTGTACTTTGACGACAAATCTTGCTACATACTCAAGCCGGGGTTTGAATTACCGAAAGAGTGGGTGATGCTAAAGGCGCCGAGAGTGAACAACCTGTACATTCTCGATATGTCAAAAGCCATGACCACCCAAGGCCAAGTCACGTGTTTCCTCTCCAAGGCTACAGAAAAAGAATCCATTATGTGGCACAGGAGGATGGGACACATTCACCTCAGAAAAATGAATCAATTGGTGAAGAACAAACTTGTCACAGGCGTGAACGTCAAACATTTTCACCTAAATGACAAGTGTGTGAGTTGTAAAAAGGGTAAGCAGCACAAACAATCCCATAGACCAAAGAAAGTTAATTCCGTTGAACTGCCACTTGAACGTTTGCACATGGACCTGTTTAGACCAGTCAAGCGTAAGAGTCATGCTGGGGAGTTATACTGTCTTGTGGTGACTGATGATTATTCAAGATTTTCATGGGTGATGTGCTTACACAGGAAGAGCGACACATTTGACAATTTGAAAGTTCTGTTCACTCGTCTGGAAAATATCTATGGTCTCAAGATCAAGAGGATTAGGAGTGATAATGGGACGGAGTTTAAAAATACACAGATGGACGATCTTTGTGAAAACAAAGGTATTCATCAAGAATATAGTGCTCCGTATACCCCACAACAGAACGGTGTCGCGGAACGTAAAAACAGGACTCTAATTGAAACGGCGAGGACAATGCTTGCGGACTCAAATCTTCCAGTAATGTTCAGGAATGAAGCAATTTACGCAGCTTGTTATACTCTTAATCGCGTTTTAACGGTGAAGAAGTTTGGCAAAACTTCTTATGATCTGTTGAATTGTCGAAAGCCGAATTTAGAGTATCTAGAACCGTTTGGAGCCCCTAGTACTATGCTTAATCCATCTGAGAAGTTCGCACCGAAGGCTGAGGAAGGATACTTTGTTGGATATGCAACCCCGCTCAAACGGGTATTCAACAAAAGGACTCATCAGGTCGAGGAGTGGGCAAACGTTGAAGTGCAACGGTACACTCAGAACTTACAGGGAAGCGGTCCAGACTGGATGTTTGATTACAAAGATTTCTTTGAATCATTCAACCTAGATAGCTTGGTTGAAGAGGCTGTACTACGTTTATATTACGAGGTCGAAAACGCAGTGACATCACCGTTGGTGCATCCGATCACCGTGAATCCTCAAACAGCTAGGATATGCGTCTAATTAAACGGGAATTGGAACAACACGTGGTCGGGGAGTTGGGTGTACAACTTGCCAAGGCACATGCACTATAGGTGTAGTGACTTATACGCCTAGGACGTTTGTAGGTGCGAGACCACAAAACTTGCTATCTTCCTTTTTGAGCCAAGCACAGATTCAGGTGAGTCTCACGGCCCCATTTTAAACTATTTTATGTTTTTCGGGGAAAGATATGTTAGGAAATGTTTGACGGGTTAAGTAATTGAGTTGTGATCGCCACTCGGGGTTGAGACCTCTCTACTATAATCATTAATTCAGGGAAATGAAACCGAAGGAATATTTGAATAGTACTATTGGTGCCTGACAAGGCCCACCCCTTATCGATAGCGTCGATTATGCATCGGCGTATGCCTGGGGTGCTCATATTCTGAAATTAAGTCATAGGATACCGAGTAACGACTTGGAGCGGGGCATTATTATTTGTCTTGGTTTGGTTATAGGCTCAAGTAGGATTGTAGGAACTTGCAACTCCTATAAATTGTCATAAAATGGAAATTCCCAAGAGATAAAGTTTGATAAACTAAAACCTGTGAACTCACCAATATTTATATATTGACGACTTTTTAAACATATCTTTCAGGTAATTGATAGATGATGGACAACGTGGCGAGCTGGGTCGGGGGAATCTCTCATATGGGCGTCGGGTGTTTCAAAAGGGTTTCAACTTTAATTCCAAAGATTTGGGATATATTTGAGAAGCCACTTTAATGTATTCAAAACAATTTTTCGTTTATATGTGAACATCAAACATGGTTTCGACGTCTTAAATAAATGATCCATTTTCTTAATTACTTATGATTTGCGTTAATCTTGGCTTTATGCTCTTGAACCGTCGCGCCACGTGTTTCCGTCATTGGCGTGGTGTGACAGAAAGTGGTATCAGAGCCAAGGTTATAGCGAATTAGTATTTTTAAAATCTAAACTATAACCGAATTTGGTTCAAAAGATGAAGCTTTCAAAACCATTGTATAAAACGCAATAAAGTAAATTATTTCGAAAGAAAAGAACATTGGGTATGAAGAGATTCCGACCAAGCTAGCCATGGGTATTAATATGTGCTACGTTAGTATTAGGAGTTAGGAAGAATGCCTTCAATGTACGCTTAACTTTCTAATGAATAATACATAAGCATTAGTACGGTTCTTTTGCCAGGGATGTCGGATGCCGAGAGTGCCGCGCCGAGCTACGACAGTAGCATTCAGATTTTGCCACCCCCACCGATCGAGGTCGTAGTACTCGACCCAGAGGATGATGACATGGAGGTAGACGCTGCCATGGGAGGAGCAGACAGCGACAGCTCCGATGAGACAGGCCCCAGTGAGGACACAGAGTGGGCCCCCGCTGGAGGAGACATGGCCGCCATAGCTGACCTACCGATGGCAGGGGCACCACAGGCCGATCTGCCTCTAGTGCCACTAGCTGCCGCACCATTACCCCCCCACCCCATTCGCGCCGTCAGGGATTTCCCTGTGGACTGTGCAGGTCCCTCGAGACCCGCCCCCACACAGTCTGAGACCGTAGAGTCTCCATTCGATCGACATGCCCACGTCGATCGTGAGCCATTACCCACCCCTCACATTCCCGTTCCCCCGGGTATGAGGCTTGTGCCTCTTGCCCGAGGACATAACGGATGGATCTCAGACGACTCCGACGACGAGTCGACAGCGTCTGCAGAGCACATTGCCATACCGATTCCCCCGGCGGACCTGGAGGAGCCCGTTGCTCCGATGATGGAGGACGCCCCTGCTGCACCTACAGCCCTACTCGCCCTACCGGAGCCCGTGCCACAGGATGGGCCAGCCTCTGCAGGGCACATCCTGGAGGGTAGCTCAGCCCGTAGCTCTGAGCTACACCGAGCAGGCTTGACAGCTTTCGCTACTGCGAGCCCCACTACCCCTACAGCCATGATATCCGCTCCAGAGTGGGTCACTGTTACACAGCCCCTCATGGTCCCATTGGCCGAGCTCATAGCACCTTCCTCAGCACCCATGACACTACCCATTACCACCTTTCCCATACTACCACCCCTCCTCGAGATGCTTACCATACCACCACCTGCACCGTACACTGTGGGTGCAGGAGCCCCCTTTATGATACCACCACCTGCACCGTATACTCTAGGTGCAGGGGACCCGTACCAGATACCACCCCACTTCACCCCTGGATTATTGGGTTTTGCCCAGCCCTTCCCATCCCTACCGATGCCAGACCTAGTTGGTCCATCTCAGCCGACGTACACCGATATACCCGGGCCGTCACAGCCCCACGGGATGACCCCATTATCCGGACCGGCCTGGTCCACGGTGATCTCATTAGAGAGCGACTTCCGGATCCTTGCTGACACAGTACAGCGCACTGTGAGTCAGATGGATCAGCAGGCCCGTCTCATGTGGGCCCGGATTATAGACGCTAGGGATGCGCTGGCACATTACGCCGAGGAGCTTCTGCGTATGGACGCACTTTGTGGGATCACCGGCGACGCGCACTTTGCGCACCGTCAGTTCCTCTACGAGCGCATTACGACCATTAGTATGTCCATCAGCATGTACACTCCCCAGTACCAGTATCCTCAGCCAACACCGCAGTAGACGGGGAGACATCCCCGATATATATGTAGTAGTAGTAACATGTTAGCATAGCAGGGATTACAGCGCTAGTTTTGCATTTTTGCCCAGCCGTGCGGGGTGTGCCGGCATATGACATTATGTTTTTATTTATTTCAAACGATGTATGAGGGATGCTATCCCCATTTTGTTATTCTGAACAAAGCGTTGTACTCGTATTATTGAAATTAATGAGAATCTTATTGTTATGATGGTAAAATGTGTGATTGTATGACTGTGATTGTCTGTGATTGTTATTACTTGCTTTACATATTGGGATTTGTGCGATTGTGTGGTGATGATTTTAATGATTATTATGTTCATGTGATGAGTTGCTATTTATGCTTGTGTATGACAATATTTGTATGAATGTCTGCCAAAGATTAACTCTAATAATTGTTATTGAAGTAAAATGGCACCAACCACAAGAAGCAACAGTGGCAACGACGTGTTGCCCACGACACCCGCTGAACTTGAAACATTGGTCTCGGAGCGTATAGCCCAAGCCATCGCGGAACACGAGGCTGCTCGCACCGAGAGATCGCGGGACAGGACCGGGAGTGATCAACGTGAGACCTCCCCTACTGGTAAGAGGTTTATGAATAAATGCAAAAGCAATGGGAGATTATCCTAAAGCTCTTATCCCATAATAACATACCCCTTATTATTGCAGAAACTGCCTCGCGAGAGCGTGGCTGCACATTCAAAGCCTTCCTGGACTGCAAGCCACTCAACTTCAGCGGCACTGAGGGATCCGTCGGACTAGTCAAATGGTTCGAAAAGACTGAAGCGGTAATCCGTATCAGCAGCTGTACCCCCCGACAGACCGTTATGTACTCCACAAATTTGTTCCTGGATCAAGCATTGACATGGTGGAACAGTCAGGTTCAGTCACTGGGAGACAATGCTGCATACTCCCTAACCTGGTTGGAACTAAGGGAACTCATGATTGCTGAGTACTGCCCGGCAAGTGAGGTGCAGAAATTGGAGACTGAATTCTGGAACCTCACCATGACAGGAGCAGACGTAGTGGGATACATGTCCAGATTCCACGACCTATCACGACTGGTTCCCGTTTGGTCACCCCAGAGAGCAAGAAGATTGAAAGGTACTTATTCGGAGTGGCGCCACAAATCCGCAGCATGGTCACTTCTTCCAAACCCACGACCATGCGCGAAGCCATCGACCTCACTCTAAGCCTTAGTGAGGATGCCATCCGAATGGGCACCTTGATCCGGAAGGTGTCGGGACGAAAGATTTCGGAGCCCAGTAGTGTGGAAGGCAAGAATTTGGGTTCGAACTCAGTGGTTGGGTCTAGTGATCAGGGAAACAAGCCAAGGTTTGGGAAACGGAAACGTAATGACGGGAAGAAGGACGGATCATCAGGAGGTTCGAACAAGAAAGGGAAAGGGTATGTAGCCACAGGACGTGGAAACAATGGAAAACAGGGTTATCAAGGAAAGAACGAAGTGATCTGTGGTAAGTGCCGCCGTTCTGGGCACAAGACTGAAGTGTGTCGATCAGGAGCATCGAAGATTGGAGGAGCAAGACCCTGCTTCGCATGCGGGTCGCCTGGTCATTGGAAGAGGGATTACCCTAAGCTCAACAACCAAGCACGTGGACGGGCATTTGTGATTGGTGCTGGTGATGCACGACAGGACCCTAACGTGGTCACTAGTACGTTCCCTCTTAATGGTCATTATGCTTCTGCGTTATTTGATACCGGTGCCGATTTTAGCTTCGTATCTGTTGAGTTTAAAAGACTACTTGGGCTAAAAACTAGTAAGCTAGATACCCCTTACTCTATAGAACTGGCTAACGGTAAAACTATAGAAACACGAGAAGTAGCGAAAGATTGTAAGTTGGATCTCTGTGGTCACGAGTTTGGCATTGACCTATTACCGGTCGTACTGGGTAGTTTTGACATAGTCGTTGGCATGGATTGGTTTTCCGCACACCGTGCCGTCGTTGTTTGCAACGATAAAATAATTCAAGCTCCCCTCGCAAGCGGTGAAACTCTATCGATTCAAGGGGAAAGGCGTGGGACGCCATTCAGAATTATTACGTGCATGAAGGCCCGAAAGTGTTTAAGGAAAGGTCTCATCGCATTTTTAGCGCACGTTGTGGATAAGAAGGCCGACGAGCGGAAATTGGAAGACATTCCGATAGCCAGAGATTTTCCTGACGTATTCCCAGAAGATTTGCCGGGGTTGCCACCACCTCGACAAGTCGAGTTCCGCATCGACCTTGTTCCTGGAGCTGCTCCTGTAGCACGATCACCATATCGCCTAGCTCCATCCGAGATGCAGGAACTATCCGGCCAACTGCAAGAATTACTGGACAAGGGTTTCATAAGACCGAGTTTCTCACCTTGGGGAGCTCCCGTCTTATTTGTGAAAAAGAAAGATGGCACCTTTTGTATGTGCATTGACTACCGAGAACTAAACAAGTTAACCATTAAGAATCGCTATCCTCTCCCCAGGATCGACGATTTGTTTGATCAACTACAAGGATCCAGCTTTTATTCCAAGATTGATCTAAGGTCCGGCTATCATCAGTTGCGTATTCAAGAAGAGGATGTACCAAAAACAGCGTTCAGGACTCGTTATGGGCACTATGAATTTTTGATAAGACCACGAAAACCACCTTCGTTTAATCCTGGAGGTCCTAGGTAAAGAGAAACTCTATGCTAAGTTCTCGAAGTGTGACTTTTGGATTCGAGAAGTCCACTTCCTAGGCCATGTGGTGAATGAAAAAGGTATACACGTCGATCCCACCAAGATCGAGGAAATTAAAAATTAGGACGCCCCTAGAACTCCTACCGAGGTACGACAATTTCTTGGCCTTGCGGGTTATTAAGAAGATTCATCAAGAACTTTTCTAAGATAGCACAGTCTTTGACCATGCTAACCCAAAAGGATAAGAAGTTTCAGTGGACGGAAAAGCAAGAAACCGCATTTCAAATACTAAAGGAGAAGTTATGTGGCGCTCCAATATTGTCACTCCCGATGGAACAGAAGATTTTGTAGTTTACTGTGACGCCTCTCATCAAGGCTTGGGTTGTGTATTGATGCAACGAGAAAAAGTAATAGCGTATGCTTCCAGGAAACTAAAGATCCACGAGAAGAATTACACTACACACGATTTGGAATTGGGAGCAGTGGTATTCGCTCTCAAAATTTGGAGACATTATTTATATGGAACTAAGTGCACAATCTTCACTGATCACAAGAGTTTGCAACACATCTTTGATCAGAAGGATTTGAACATGCGACAACGGCGATGGGTCGAATTATTAAACGATTACGATTGTGAGATAAAGTACCATCCCGGAAAGGCGAACGTTGTGGCCGACGCCTTAAGTCGCAAGGAACGGGTTAAGCCATTGCGTGTCCGAGCTTGGGCTTAACTATCCACACGAACCTGACTGACTGGATTCGGGAAGCTCAAATTAACGCTCTTAAACCCGATAATGTCAAAGGTAAAAAATTGCGGAGGATGGTTGATTCACTGGAGCCAAAGGCGGATCAAAACTTGTATTTCATGAATAGAATTTGGGTACCAGTGTATGGCGGATTGCGTGAACTGGTATTGGCCGAAGCTCACAGTTCCCGATATTCGGTTCACCCCGGTGCAGACAAGATGTTCCACGATTTGAAGGAACTTTACTGGTGGCCAAATTTCAAAAGAGATATAGCAGCTTATGTTGCGCGATGCTTAACTTGCGCGAAGGTCAAAGCCGAGCATCAGAGACCATCCGGCTTGCTCCAGCAACCGGAAATACCTGAATGGAAATGGGAGCAGATTTCCATGGATTTCATCACCAAGTTACCCAAGACAACAAGCGGCCATGACATGATCTGGGTAATTGTTGATCGATTGACGAAATCCGCACACTTCCTCCCGATTCGCGAGACGGATAAGTTGGAGAAACTGACCCGTTTGTACATTAAGGAAGTGGTGTCTAAGCATGGTGTACCTATTTCTATCATCTCCGACCGAGATAGTCGTTTCACCTCAAGATTTTGGGAAAGTTTGAATGAAGCCCTCGGTACTCGCCTTGACATGAGTACCGGATATCATCCCCAAACTGATGGCCAAAGTGAACGAACCATCCAGACCTTGGAAGATATGTTACGGGCATGCGCAATCGATTTCAGTGGTAATTGGGATACACACTTGCCACTGGTGGAATTTTCGTATAACAACAGTTACCACACGAGCATTCAAGCCGCACCTTTTGAAGCTCTATATGGACGCAAGTGTAGATCTCCTCTATGTTGGGTTGAAGTTGGAGAAAAGCAACTTACCGGGCCCGAAATTGTTCAAGAGACGACGGACAAGGTCTTCTTGATAAAAGAACGTCTCAAAGCGGCCCGTGAACGGCAGAAAAGCTACGCAGATATGAGGCGAAAGCCTTTGGAATTTCAAGTCGGAGACAGGGTCCTACTAAAGGTGTCACCTTGGAAGGGTGTCGCGCGCTTTGGGAAGCGCGGAAAGCTGAACCCACGGTATGTTGGACCGTTCGAAATCTTGTCCAGAGTAGGCCCCGTGGCATACAAGCTCAAGTTACCACAAGAGCTTAACGGTGTACATGACACGTTCCACATGTCGAACTTGAAGAAGTGCCTATCCGACGCAACTCTCATCATCCCTGCGTACGAAATCCACATTGATGACAAGTTACACTTCGTCGAAGAACCAATCGAGGTAACTGATTGGAAGGTCCAAAAATTAAGTCGCAGCAAGATCAGGTTGGTCAAAGTGCGCTGGAATGCCAAGCGTGGACCGGAGTTCACGTGGGAAAGCCTGGACCGAAAGAAGCAAAAATATCCCGCCCTATTCGAGAAGACCCCTATACCAGAGAACTCAAAGTGAATTCGGGACGGAATTCTCTTAACGGGGGGAGAATGTAACAACCGGCAAAAATAAGGTAATTCCGTACTAATTAACTATACGCGATTGAAATAATTAAATGCAATTATGTGTTGATTATTTAACTGAGGCCTTAGAAAGATAGCAATTCCCAAATAATGCATAGGAATGCATATGTTTAATGACAAAAACATGATAGGATCATGTGCGAGTAAATCTATCCGGTATAGACACTGGCGATTACCGGTAAAAATTAAATAAGCGAAATGGATCCCGGACACCCGGGATATAAAATAAAATGTAATTTCACAAAATATAATGGGTTTTGGAACTCCAAAGCCACACGTGAAAGCTTGTTATACAAATCTCCCGGTAACGAACAAAGTGCGCGTACCGCACCCGGTACGCGCATAACTTATAATTTTACCCGGCAAAAGCCTAAATAATTTATCAATGCTTAAACTGGACTATGTTTAAGGGATATTAAAGGTATTTTTAATATTCGGATAACACGCGATTAAAACCCGAAAAATACCCGAACGGTACCGAACGAGAGGAAATTAAACATAATAATAATGGGTATTATTTAGCAAAGTGGACCCCACCCAAACACCCCCAAGGGGCCGGCCTAGGGCCACCCCAAGTGGTTAACCCTTCCAATTCTCACTAATTCAAATATAATTAGTATTAATCATTGGTATGCATGGGTTATTATTGGACACAAAATTCACCAAATCACCTCTCCTCTCTCTCTAAACCTCACGGCCAAACACCCTCTAACATAATCTCTCAAAGATTTTCATATCTCACATAATCCCCATTTGATCTTACATAATCTAAGAAAGATATTGAGTGATCTTGGAAAGATTTGGAAGGGATATTATAAGCAATCTAGTGAGTACTTGAATCAAAAAGCCAAAAACTTCTTCTTCTTCTTCCTTGAGCCGTAGCTTATACCCCCTCCATACACATTTTCTTTTCAAGTTTTACATCTCCAAATCATCTCTAAATCTTCATCTCTCAAAACCCCATTGTGTGTTTCAAGAGCTTGGAGCTTAATCACTTGGAAGAACACACTAAACCCCACTCCAATCCAAGGTTTTTGTCTTCCCTAGCCTTGAGCTAGTAGTAAGTTTTAACCTTGCTTTGATTATTAATGTTCATGTATTGTGTTCTTACGAGCAAGTTGTACATTAATGGATAAAATGTGGTTTTGAAAACATAAGTCTTAATATGTTTTACAGGAGTAAAATGGAAGAATAATAATATGGATAGATCATGGATTTGTTATTAGTAATGTGGTATTTCAAGAAAATACAAAAATATGTACATACACTTAAGAAGGATGATGATTTGGGCATGATTGATGAAAGGAACTTGAATGTATTAAAAGATGGTTTTAATCATCATAAATGACTATCTAAAATATAAAATAAGATGGAATATGTTTAGAAAGGCATAGATGAAAAAGTTACAAAATCAAAGTCTACTCACTTAGATGAGTGAAATTTGGATATGATGGACAAATACACCAAACACAAATATTAGTAACCTTATTTATGAAATATAAGACTATTAGAAGTGGAATAATGTAAAAATAACCAAACATGAAGAAGATGGTTCTTTAAAGTCCACTAGTTTGGAAGAAAATGCTAACTTTGGAAGTTAGGATGGAAAAATGCAACATTTATAAGTTAAGGGACTAATGTGGTAACTTTGAAAGTTGATGGACTAAATAGATATTTTAGAAACTTTGGTCCAAAGATGCATTAACGGAAAGTTTGGTGTCAAAAGCATAAATAATGATTTTTCCAAGTATAGTTTGGTAAACACTAGTAACCTACATGTGTATTTTATGAAAAGTGTATTTTTATAAAAATGAAGTTTATAAAAATATGGAATTATATTAACATAAGGATTTTATAAAAATAAAGGTTTTTATAAAATATTGGACAAAAGTAGAAACTTGAGAAAACTTGTACAAAAATGGATACTTTTATATAAATGGGAATATAAAGGTGTCGGGAACATTTTTGGAATATAAGTTAACAAGTTGGACTAAAAATACTAAAGTATATCTTTCCAAGTAATATGTGTTTGGAAATTAGAAGTATAAATAATATTTCTATAGAACACATATTGGAAGAAGCTTGGAAAAATTTAAACTATCGGACTTAGTTACATAAACTAACTATAGCGAATAAACGGACAAACTAGAGAAAAATGCCATTGCGGCAAAACGTGAAAATATATATATTTTTAAGAAGTAAAATATATATAACATGGGTGAAAATTATATAACACTTTCCTAAGTGTTAGAGAGAATATTCGTGAGAGAAAGCATAACGTAAAGAATTAAAAACGCTAAACAACGTATGGACTTAACAAGGAAAATTTACACATTGATATATGTATACATGCTCGTCTCGACGAAATTCTAGTATATCTATTTGAATGGGAAAGTAGATATGCGAGAAGGAAAACCGAGACGAGTAGGCAAGATATATCGACGTACGTGTGAATACCGACAAGATCCTAGTATATTTATTTAAATGGGAAAATAAATGTACGGCATGGTAAATGGAGTCAGGCGTTAAGAATATACTACCGAACGACAAGACCTTAGCATATTTATTTAAATGGAAAAATAAATATGCGGCAAAGTGAGTCGAGTCGGGTATTAAAGAATACATTATATCAAACGATACGATCCTAAGTATAATTATTTAAATGGGAAAATAATTATACGTTAGGTAGAGTCGTGTCGAGAATAATAGTATACAAGTTACAAAAAGTATTGACGAGAATAATACATAACTCGTAAGAAAAGGGGTAATCCATCGCCAATGAACCTAGGATATGCGTCTAATTAAACGGGAATTGGAACAACACGTGGTCGGGGAGTTGGGTGTACAACTTGCCAAGGCACATGCACTATAGGTGTAGTGACTTATACGCCTAGGACGTTTGTAGGTGCGAGACCACAAAACTTGCTATCTTCCTTTTTGAGCCAAGCACAGATTCAGGTGAGTCTCACGGCCCCATTTTAAACTATTTTATGTTTTTCGGGGGGAAAGATATGTTAGGGAAATGTTTGACGGGTTAAGTACTTGAGTTGTGATCGCCACTCGGGGTTGAGACCTCTCTACTATAATCATTAATTCAGGGAAATGAAACCGAAGGAATATTTGAATAGTACTATTGGTGCCTGACAAGGCCCACCCCTATCGATATCGTCGATTATGCATCGGCGTATGCCTGGGGTGCTCATATTCTGAAATTAAGTCGTAGGATACCGAGTAACGACTTGGAGCGGGGCATTATTATTTGTCTTGGTTTGGTTATAGGCTCAAGTAGGATTGTAGGAACTTGCAACTTCTATAAATTGTCATAACATGGAAATTCCCAAGAGATAAAGTTTGATAAACTAAAACCTGTGAACTCACCAATATTTATATATTGACGACTTTTTAAATATATCTTTTAGGTAATTGATAGATGATGGACAACGTGGCGAGCTGGGTCGGGGAATCTCTCATATGGGCGTCGGGTGTTTCAAAAGGGTTTCAACTTTAATTCCCAAAGATTTGGGATATATTTGAGAAGCCACTTTAATGTATTCAAAACAATTTTTCGTTTATGTGTCAACATCAACATGGTTTCGACGTCTTAAATAAATGATCCATTTTCTTAATTACTTATTATTGGCGTTAATCTTGGCTTTATGCTCTTGAACCGTCGCGCCACGTGTTTCCGCCATTGGCGTGGTGTGACAACATGAATTCTTATAAAAGGCTTGTCGGTGAATGAACGACCACCTGTTAGACGTTTATTTGGGCATTTGGCGAGGCTTGATTATATGGATCCGGGTAAAGATGAGGTAAGACATGCTGATAGTGCATCAGACGAAGGACAATCCATTACATCCTGTTGATCCTGAGGCAAAGCGGAAAGCGACAGGTTGTAAATGGGGGGCAAAGAGTGGCAAAGGTTAAAGAGAAAGAAATCAGGATTGGAGTTGTTCCTGAGACTAATCCTGCAAAGAAGAAGAAGTGTCGAGGAAGGCAGAAGAGTTACACCTTGTTGATGAAGCGTCAGTCGATTCTGAAGAGACGCAAGAGG